>JBBPDJ010000008.1:12352236-12368064 GCA_037974625.1 Cucumis cinereus | reverse complement strand
ATTAATTAAATATGATTTAATTAATTTTAATTTAATTTAATTAATTAATTTGTTAATTAATATTAATTTAATTTAATATATTTTAATTTAATTAAAATTAAATAATCCCTTGTGTGAGTTATTTTTTTTGGGATCGTGGGATGATCCCACGTTTCCCCAAATATCTCTCTAACCTCCCCTTCTGAAGAAAGGGAGTAGTAGAACGGTTCTGCATAACTGATTTTCCTGGAAAACAACCTAGGAATTGCAGAGAGTCTGCAGAAGAAAAAAAATCTCTCTTCTTTTTTTTCTTCAAAATTCCCACAGAAAAATCTAAATTGATTCCCACAAGCCAAACCTTAATTACTCAGAGAATAGGAGAGGCTCCAATTGGTGTGGCTACATATTTGGAGTTTTGTAGAATTCTGAGACTGCAACCTAAAGTAAGTTGTTTTTTCCTCTGTAATTTTTTATCTAAAAAGCATACTTAGCCTATTTAATTCAGTAAATAGTTTCTGCATTTTTTTCCAATGTATGATATTTTATTTTCCCAAAATAAAATTGAGAATGATTCTGTATTTCTTCCGCTGCGATGAGTTTTTATCCCATCAACTTCACCTTACGAAGGATAAGAAACCAAACTTGTCATACTTCAGAACTTAGGGGTGTCTAGCCTTTGTTAGAATTTTAGATCCTAAAAGAAAAAACTTGCTAGTAGAGCCTATGAGTGTGTCTTTATCGGATAGACAATCAATGGTAAAACCTATATTTTCTATGACTTAGTAAACCAAGTGATGCTAATTTTTTAGGATAAATTTCCTTTAAAATCAAGAAATAGTGGCAGCTCAGAATTGTCTGCATTTCGAGCAGAGTCGCGAAACGTCTTAAAGAGAGCGTGATCCGCGACTCAACCATTTTATCTAACTAGCTTTTGTTTTGCAGTTGAGCATTTTGTCTAGGCATTCTGTCCAGCAACTTAGTTCCAGTGCACCTTCATCCAACAGTTATTCAGTTGACAGGTAATTAAGTTAGTTTAAATTTAGCTTTTGGAAGTAATTATTCAATCTTAATATGGTGGATAACGGATATATATTATCATAAATATTTGAAATTATGAAAAGTAGGAGCTTTGTAAGAAATTAATTCTATTTAATTAGGATAAAATTATAAAAGTACCATTTTTTTTTCAAAAGTTGAAATATTACTCTTAATATTACATCAATATTTCAAAACTATCGTTGAAATAGAAATCAATTAGAATTTTAGGGTATATTTAGTTTAACTTCTCAACTGTATAGTTTTGAAAAAAATATATATTTTAGAAAAAGTATGAGTGTTCAGGCAATGACAACCACTCAAAATACCTTTCGGAAAAAAATAGTTTATGAAATAAGTTGGTTTAGAATAAATCAACTTTAAAAAAAGATTTTCTTTTTAGTGTTTAATGGTTAATTTCTCCCTAATTTGTATAATTTTTAAAATTACCAAAACGCCCTCGAAAGTCATCCACTTCACATCCATTATGTTGTTGTGGCTACCACCCCTTTCCCTAGCTAACTTCGGTCACCAACTTTAACAGTAACAACCCCAGCTAACCAACTTCGATGACCATTATTTTAAATTATTAGTTCATAATATTTTATAGTTTTCTTCACAGTAATTTTGGCAATAAAAAACACTCTAATTACAAAACAAACAAAACAAACGTGTATATAAAAACATTTTTGAAAAAGAGTAACCAAACACCCATAGTGCTTTTTATTTAAACAACTTTTATCAAAAGTGTTTAAATGAAAATAACTTTTTATAAAACCTTTTTTTTTGTAAGTCCATTCAAACATACCCATAGGCAAAATTTGGGACTTCGACTTAGAATGTGAAACTTCAATACTATATACCTTTCCATGTCATTGCTACACTCATTTTAAGTCCCTATTTCCGTTCAAAATTCTAATGAACCTCTACCTTAAGAATACTTTGGAACATTCATATGAAAAGTAAAGCGTAAGCAATATCACAACTTTTGAGAGATAGTTTTGTTGTATCATGTTATTATTTACAAAAGTATATCACAATAACTTCATAATCGCACTAAGAATTTCCTCTGTATAGAAATCTATCCCTTTCTATCATTTATCTACTTATATCATCGTCAGTTTTGTTCAACTTCAGTCTATCTAATTACATATATTTTCACTGTTTGACTTACATGGATTGTGATTGTTTTACATTGGTAGGAGTTGATAGTTGCTAGCAGTGTATAAGAAGCAGACTAAATGTTATTGAAGTCTTCTATAGATAGACCTTTACTATTGATGAAGTAATCACAATGACGTATTCACATGGCAGCCAACAAGTGCAAGAATGAAAATCTATGAGTATAGATTTCTATCTGTGATACATCTACAGGACAAGTCAGAGTTAGTAATAAGATAGACATTCCTGTATAAAATGTGAAGAGAATATGAATAGCCCATCACCGATAGACTAGAGAGGGCAAAACTAGAATAGAGAAAGTTTTAAATAAAAAGAAAAACCAACTTGCCATCTACAACATTTTATAATATTTGTTATATCTAAATATTTGGTCAGTTTTATCATTCACTACCACTACTCTAATTTTAGTTGATGACTAATATAAGATCAATAGCCTATATTATTTATAATTTTCTGGAAGATATCAATGAAGGAGATTCAAACTTGAAAGTTTAAACACTCACAAAAGACGTTTTTTTTTTTTTTGTTTTTCTTTTCAAATACTAAAAATGAGAACTAGTAGATTTTTAGTGTATTGGCATTATAAATTTGACACATTGTAATAACTATAGCAGAAGAAACTTTATGTTATGAATCTATGATCACGAGAAATATCAATCACTTTATGAAATTGAGCGGAAATTTGGCATCATTTAGATTAGAAAGAGAATTTGTATAATACAAGAAAGAAGTATAAAATGCAGAACCTGCAAGAAGAAAAACAAAATTGTCAAATATCAGCATTCTCTTATTTATTATCGTTAGTCCCTGCCATATCCTACAACAAAGCAAAAAAAACTACAGATCCTTTCTTCCATGATCAATGGGAAAAAAATTGTCTCAAGGATCCTTTTTGTTTAATTGCCCAAGGGCCCTCTGTGCGTGGAGTTGTTGCTCTCGAGCTTGTTTAGCAGCTAAAGCTTCCTCATCAAGAACTTGAATAGGAGACCATTCTGGTAATTTCATCCAGCTACTACTTCCTTCAATTATTGACTCTTTGTAGCTTCTTAACACGGGTTTTAGTTTGAGTGCGGCATAATCTACTGTTGTCCCAACAATGGTGAAGATCAATGAGTATCGAACAGAGCCGAGCTGACCACCTAGCAAGTTCAAGAGAATTTAATTGTATACAGTAGAGTCACAATATTTGAACTTTGGCAACACTACACAGATCATAATTTATTACGAGCATTTCATCTCTACTCCTTCTTGTACAACCTATAACTTTGAGAAGCATGATCTCTTCACCTGTGGTCCAATTATCCTAAGGCTCTCCCTATAAATCTTGGTCACTCAGGTGTATAGAAAAAATCTCCAACGCTATCAAATTATGTAACATCCTTTTATTTACCTTTTCTCTGACTCATTCCTGTCCAGGAAACTGATTCATAATAGACAGAACGAAAAATAACCACAGGACTTATGTCATAACTCATCCAGAAACTTTCCACAAGGCATAATTTCAAGTTACCAAAAATGATGATTTACAATAGAATCATAGAAAAAGGTTCAAAACAGAGGTTAGGTCCTAGATAATAAGTCTTGCTTCTGTTTATGGGAGTGAGAGATGTAAGTATGTTAACCTTGAAGGCGTCCGAGAAGAGCTCCAGTTCCAAAACCTGCTATTGCAGCGTTCATAAGATCATCAGGTTCTGATCTTCGAGAAACTCTAACAAACTCACGTGCACCTGTCCAATTTCTGAAGTGTTAATGACAAAAAGTACTATGTAAAGAACTTTTAGCATCTATGATGGAAAGAGCACTATGGTATGAATAAATATACACCCATCCAAATCTTAAGAATTTTCTTTGAAATACAAAATCACATAAAGTTCCACCACGGTTTAACTTGAATCTTGGAGGCTCAATTCAAGAAAATCTTCACTAGAAGTAACTAATTCACGATAATAGAAATATGCGGAATGGAAAGTTTATGTGGCATAACTCAAAACACAAAAGCACTTCATCAAACTACGACTTGGTAATGGTGGTTGAGAAGTAATGATCTCATCGGCAAGGAGAGGAGTATCTAACATATTTGGAGGTCTTCTGAATAGATTTGAAGGCTCTTTGACAAGATAGGTTTCAGATTCATAGGATGAAAAAGATCACCACAATGGTCTACTATGAATAGCAGATATATATTGTGGCTGAACCTACCTTTGTAGGAGAAAGGTGATAAGAGAAAGGTGAAAAGATGCTCTAACAAAAGTTAGCAAATGATGTCCCTCAATCCACAGGAGGTTGGATCAATCCGTGCACAGTTCGAATAAATCTACGTATTGAATTGTAGAATACCCTAAAAATCTATATGATATTTAATCTCAATCAACAAGCCATAACGAGGAGATTTATGCAAGTATCTACATTTTGGCTCACCCGATAAAAATAAATTAACCCAACTCCATAACCATTTTGGTGTTCCTTGGAATAGAATCCTTATTCCTCAATTTAGGAAAAGAATGTATCGCTGAATGAATGCCCAAACTCCAACCCCTCCATCCCTTTCTCTCATGTAACAAAAACTCACCTTTCATCTCTTCCACAGTGAGTTGATGCATTACATGAAGTCACCGCAACTATGTCAAGTAGGAACATTCATCATAGTTCTTTCATTCTTCGAGAGAATGAAACTTAACTAATCTGATACAAATGAAACTTCCCATTTTGATCCAACCACCAGGGTAACCATCATCAGCAAAAGAACAAACAAACCCAAGCCAACCAAGCCAACCAAATTTTCAAATTGTCATCACTAATAAATGACCTTATTTTCCTTTGATTAGCTATAGACTTCACAATTTCCTAATTACATTACAACAACATCCAACAAATCCAATCACAAGAGAGGTTTCAATAAGCAAAAAATTATGAACATTAAGAAAAAGAAAAGAATTACCGCAGTAGCAACCAGCGACAATGGACAAATTTGTAGCATAAGTTGCAGAAATGTTAGCGAGGCCATGAACTTTTCGATACTTGGACACTAGCCCAGCTCCTCCCCCAACAAACCCTGTAGAAAAGAGAATATATGTAAAACAAAATTTAGTTCGTTCTTGAGAGAAACAATTAAGGATGTAATCTTGGAAGCTTAACAGCGAAAAATATGAAATTGTGAAGAGATAAATACAGACCTGCGAGAAGAGTGGGATAGAAGATACGTTCCTTCCAATCGCCATAATCTGAAGAAGAAGAAGAAGAAGAAGAAGGAGAAGGAGAAGGAGTGTCAGAATTTAGGGTTTTTGGATCCGGTGAATCCATTCCAGCCTTAGAGAGCTTCCGTCGCCGATTGCTATGATCGAAAAAATGAATTATTAAAATAATTAAAAAGAAGGCGTCCTGTCAGTCATCAGCCTCTAATAATTATAATATTAAAGCTAAATTATAAATATTCCTTAATTTTCAAAAGGTTTAACAATAAATTGAAGCTTCAATGATATCTTTGATTGAAAATTTTGAGTTATAGAAGCTAAAATTTATTTTATGTATGTTATAAATACATATTTTGAATAAATTTTGAATTTATTCAAAATTTTGTTTTATGTATGTTATAAATACACACACATATTGAGGACCAAAATTTTGAGATATAGCAGCTAAAAATTAAGATAACATAAAATAAAATATATTTATATACGGAGTTCGCCGTATGGATGATCCAAAAATTGAAGAAAAATGTGCAATGACTCGTTTTTTTGAAAAATATGTCAAATAACTCTTTGTTGATGTCAAATTCAAGTGAAACTACCAAAATGCACTTGCACGCACATGGAAAAGCAGTCTCGTCTCGTCTCGTTCTCGCCCGTCTCTCTCTCGTCTTGCCTGCCTCACTCTCTCCCCTCTCGCTTGATCTCTCTCAGTCTCACATGGTTGGTGTCGCTCTCGTCCATCTCGTTCAGTCGTGTTAGTATTGTTCAGTCTCACTCTTCTCAAGTTGGTGTCAATCTTTGCCATCTTAGTTGATGTAACTCATTGTTGGAGAAGAAGCCAAAGAAATGTGCTGGAAAAGAAGAAGACAACGTCAGAGAAGAAGAAGAAGTGGGGATATGAGAAAAAAAAATGTGTGAACGTTTGAGAAGAAGAAGATGCGTGAGGAGATGAGAACAAACGTGCGACTGGGAGGAAGATGAAAAAAAACCTAAATCAATTTGAAGGTAATGTTGTAATTTCACACTATGATGACATCAGTAAAAGGTCATTTGACATTGTTTTTAAAATTTGGGTCATTTGTTATTTTAAATCTTTAAAATGGGTGTTATAAATCGACTAAACATCAAATTATTAATTAGATTTTATTTAATAATTTTGGTGTAATTTTAGTATTTTTCAATTTTATTCTTTTATATAACATTTAAGTATGGTTAATTTACTCCTTTTGCAATGCATTATTGTTTTATTGGGATGTTATTTAGCATTGCGTTGCCTTTAGGTTGTTTAAAGTGATTTTTGACGATGAATCAAATTTAGCCTTTATGCTTGTTTTCAAGAGTTTTTGGAATTTTGGAAGAACATTCAAGTGCGATTGATCATTCTATCTATGAAATGTTTGAATCTTGGGACAAAAAACTTGTTGTTGTTTCAAGATATTGATATTAATGTAATTTGCATCTTACCCACCCCTAAGGGTCGAAATCATAATGATTTGGGGGTTTTAGTGATTGAGAATTAGAGGTTCTCATCCAAAAGGGGCATTTGGTGCGCAGGTTTGGAATCAAATGCCTGATAATTAAATGCCTGTGGGTTTTTCTGATGGAGTTCTGATGTCGAATTACAAATGCATGTGTTTGGGGTGCATGATTTGGAATTATGAGTTTTTGATGTCTGTGCTTAGGGTGAGTCTGTTTAGTATTTTTTTTTTTTTTTTTTTTTGTGAATTGTATATCCTAAACTTTATAATGTATCAATTTTATAATTGATTTTTTTTTTTCATATTTTGTACCACTAATTCAATTTATTTACTCTATTGGCTTTCATGACAATAATGTAAAAACAATAAATTATAACATTCAATAACAATAAAAAAATGAGAAAATGTATTTTAAAAAATACTATTGGGATTAAATCAATGACGTATTTGGAATGACTCAGAAAAAAAAAAGTTTTTCAAAAATTCGTTTTATTAATTTTTTCAAGGTTGGCAACGGTCGGGTTGGTGGTCGGAAGTTCGCCGATGAAGTTTTCGGAAATGACACCCAATGGTCTGCCAACAATGATTGTTTGATCATTGACGACTATTTGTTAATAGGCACGACAATCAATCATTAACGATAACAATTGATTGCCGATGATGAAGATGTTCACCAACGTTTGTTACCGATTATCAATGGTTGATCATGAAGTCGGCCAACGTTTGTTGCCAACGGTCACCAATGATCATTGATAAAAAGTTGATGTAAATTTTTTTTTCTAAAACTTATGACATTTTATAAAATATATATATATATATTCCAAACCTATGGGTTCGGAATTTTAATCCTGGGAATTTTATTCCCATTGTCCAAACATGGGTTTGGCTTCAAATGCCAAACTCCCCTAATTCCAAATCCATGGGCCAAACACCCCAAAGGGTTTCTAATTCCTATTTCTAGAGTTTTCATATCATTTGGTATAAGAGTCTAGGTGCATTAATATCCTGTGAGTATTCAAATATTTTATCATTTGATTTAGTTTTATTTTTATTGATTGTAATTTGGAAAAAAATTCAAAAAGAAAAAAAAGGTGACATTGGCATTGCAGTTGAAAGGAAAAAAAAAAGAAAGAAAAAATGAATATGAATTGAAAAATTGAGGGGCTGATTCGAAAAGGAAAAAAAAAAAAGAGTGAAATTTGAAGGGAAAAAAGAAAAAAAAAGAAGAGGATTTGAGGATTTGACGGGCTGACGGGCTGACGGACATCCCGAGGGAAAATTATTGGAGCAAGTAGGTTAATTAAGCAACTTATTTTATTATGAGTTTTAAGCTACTGAAATTTACACGGAATTATTAGTTATCTCAAAGCCATGTTTCATCGAAGAAGAACACGTGCTGAAATTCAAGGTATAGATGCAAAGCTTAAAGAGGCTATATGGGAAGATTTCGCCAAATTATGTAGTGCTATAAGAAATTTTGTTACAAAAGCAATCTAATTAAAATGGAGTAGGATGTGTGTAGCCTCAATGGAACAAACATGCAAAAAAAGCACAATCAATCGCTTAAAGAAGAAGATCCAAATTTTTCAAGAGCACAAGAAGAAGAATTAGATAGAGAGATTTATAGTGATGAAGAAGGAAGAGTCGTTGGAAGTAAAGAGATGAACAATTTTCAATCAAAATTAGAGAAAACAAACGAGGAGGCAAAAACTTTGGTTGAAAAGAATGTGAAAGAAGAATTTGACAGTAGCGTGCAATGTTATGAAAATGAAGGAGAAATTGAGGGAGTTAGTTCAATTTTAAGAGTACGTGAAGATGCAATTATCTACTCAGAACCACCCTTATTTGAGCCTACACACAAGAGAGCTTGTTATCATCTAGTATTACTTTTTTTGAGTTTTTACAGGATGTTAAAGCATAACCTTAAAACAAAGCTCAATGATTGTGCCTAGTTCTTTTGATGGTCACAATTGGAACGGGGGTTGGAAGGATCACTATTCTCTCCAAAGAAATTCAAGACACAATGAAGTTTTGACATCTCATGACTACAAGATTGCTTTATAAGGGATACCATTCAAGAGGAGTGTTAGAAAATTGACATCGTTTTCTTCTCATGGTTTCGAGACTGCTTTACAAGGCTTTGATTTGGATTCGACGATGAATCTTCCAAAAGAATGAGATGATGATATGAACCAACCAAGCATCAAATTATTAATTAGATTTTATTTAATAATTTTGATGTAATTTTAGTATTTTTCAATTTTATTCTTTTATATAATATTTAAATAGGGTTACTTAGTCTTTTTACAATGCATTAGGGTTTTATTGGGAGACTATTTTAGCTTGTCTTTAGGTTGTTAAGTAGTTTTTGACCACCAATCAAATTTAGCCTTTATGCTTCTTTTCAAGATTAACATTAAAGCTCATTGAATTTTGCAAGAACATTCAAGTGGGATTCATCATCCTATTTGTGGAGTGGAGTGTTTGAATCTTGAGGCAAAAAACATGATCTTGTTTCAAGATGTTGATGTTAAGACAATCCGCATCTAACCCAATCCTTAGGGTTTAAATCATATAGATGTAGGGGTTTTATTGATTGAAAATTAAAAGTTCTCATTCAAAAGGGCTTCTAATTTCAATTGCTATATTTTCATATCAATGGAACTTTTAGACAATTTAATCAATAAGATGAAATAAGACTTAATCTAGCTTGTTTGTTTAGGATTAGGAAAAGCTATATCCTAATCCTTGGAGTGTTAAATCTCATATCTTAATCTCAGTAGGGTTAAGATCAAACCTCCTTATGACACCGTATTAGGTAACTAAAATTCTTACTTCTTCTTTATTTTATAATTCTCTTACTGACTTATACATTTTTTTTGTTTAGTAGATCATCTCTTCTCCAACAAATTTATTGTTGATGTTAAGTGAATGTCAGTTATATTTTCCTTTAGCCAAAGTTTCTTTGAGGTCTCAAAATATATATGTTATTCTTCTTTTCAATAGTATGTCAAGCCACATCAATGTATGCAAATGTGTGTGCGACTAATATTATAGAAATGGGTAAACAATTTGAAAGTCAACTTCTAGAGAATGTTCTAATTTATACCACATTTAGAGGATTGTGAGAATTGTGCTTTGTAAACTTTATTTATTTAAGAAAAAAAAATTAAGAAAATATTTATTTAAACAATGAACTATTAGTTGTACCAATTTAAACTTTAAACTTTTGTAACCTTATCATTTGAAAAACTATGTAAATTCATTTTTTTTTCCAGTAGTATATAGTTAGCAACTACGTTAATGACTCAGAGAATGACTAAAGATGCAAAGCGATAGAGTAAGAAAATAACACAGGAACATTGGTAACCCATTTCGTTGGATACCACCTACATCTGGGGGTTTACACCCAATTAAGAACAATACTTCAATAATCACAAGAGTTCTTTCAGCTTACAGAATTGCTATGACAAACATATCATGCATTAATCACAATAAGCTTAGTAAATAGGTAATTAAGAAACTAATCTTTTAACACATCAATAGATATTAGTTTCTTCGTATTTTGATCTTGCAGGCTCCTCCTGTCTAAACTTTGAATATGGATGTGTGATAGAATTCCTTTAACACCTTCGGCTTTTGTCTTTATTGTTCTTCATAAAGTCATTAACAGGCTCCCCCTGTATAATTAAAATGCTAGGCTCCCCCTAACACACGTATCTAACATCAGTAGAATGAAGTAATTTGCAGGCTTCCCCCTAGATAAACACTTCTGATACAAATAGTAGTTAGGCTCCGCCTAACTCACACACCTTGATACTGTAGTTTCATATGGTGTCATCAACACGACAATCAACATGCAATTCCATCTTGATACTACACACACAGACGTATATAGAAATATTAAGTCATAGAACTCGTACCTTCCAAAGGAAAAATGCTGCTATCTTTATAACAATTCTTTGCACAACAACATCACATACGATGATATAATCACGAACAGAGAAGATGAAAAAGAAGCGACAAGAGGGGAACCACCAATTTTTTTTTAAAAAAAAAACATCAGTTGTGCCATAACTACAAGCCCTGATAACGGGCTTCCACTTTGATTAGAAAGCACAAAGTGAGCCTTAGTCAATCAGTTACTTAGGGTCAGTAATTTCTGGGCCCAAACACGTACTAACCAATGCATTCAAACACCTACTATCCTCCACAAACTCTGGCATATGTAGGTGCTAAATTTACAGACATTCAAACTAGCCCGTAAATGCTCAAAGGTATTGACATCAAGAGGTTTGGTTGAGATGTCTGCTAGTTGCGTAGTTGTGCGAACATGTTCAAGCTTAATCACTTGTCTGTCAACAAGATCACGTATGAAGTGATGTTAAATGTCAATATGCTTTGTTCAACTATGCTGAATCGAATTTTTGAAATGTTGATTGCGCTCATATTGTCACAATACAAAGTCATAACTCCTTGATCAACAGAATATTCTTCTAACATTTGTTTCATCTACATAAGCTTAGCACAACTGCTTCCAGCTGCTATATATTCTGCTTCTGCTGTAGATAGTGAGACATTGTTCTACTTCTTGCTGAACCAGGAAATGAGAATTTCCTTAAAAAGAAACATCTTTCAGAGGTACTCTTCCTGTCTTCTGAGTATCCTGCCCAGTCTGCATCACTATATCCCACAAGACATGAGTTAGTGTCAAAGGTATATCATAGACCATAGTCTGCTATCCCAATGATATATTTTAATATTCGTTTAACTAAGATCAAGTGGACTTTTCTTGGTTCAGACTAATAACATGCACAGACTCCCTTAACATACGAGATGTCTAGCCTACTTGTTGTTAGATAAAGCAAGCTTTCAATCATACTACGATATATACTTTCATTTGTGCAGGGTGCATCCGTGCATCTAGAGATTTTGACATGAGTTGCAGCTGGTGTACGTTTAGGTTGTGCCTTGTCTAGACCAAACTTCTTGATCATATTATTAGCATACTTTTATTGAGAAATAAAGACTCCATTAGTAGTTTGCCAAACTTGTAATTCTAGAAATTATGTAATTCTTCCACCATACTCATTTCAAATTCAAATTTCATTTGTGCACAAATCAGTAACCATAAAGTGGGAAGATCTTCCAAAAATAAAAGAGTCCCCATTTCGTTTAATCAAGAGCGTTTTGTCACTACTTCCACGTGTATAGCCTTTGAGAGATAAGAATTCAGTCAACTTGTCATACCATGCACGTGGGCCTGCATAAGACCATATAACGCTTTCTAAAACCTATACACATGATCTGGATGAGAAAGACACTCTTTACATCCATTTGATACAGTTTAAATTTCAGCAGACATGATACTCTCAACAATAATCGAATAGCCTCTATTCTAGCAATAAGAGAAAAGGTTTCATCGAAATCAATTTATTGAATCAGATTATATCCCTGAGCTACAAGCCTTGCTTTGCTTCTGATAACTGCTTTGGTTTCATCTGTCTTATTTTTGAACACTCACTTGGTGCCAATAATATTGACATTATCTGGTATGGAAACTAGAGTCCAGACTTGGTTTCTTTCAAATTGAAGAAGTTCTTCTTGCATAACATTCACCTAGAACACATCCTTCAGTGCTTCAACTATATTAGTAGGTTCTACAGAAGAAGTAAAACATATGTTTCCAACCATTTTCACATAATCAATCTTCTCTTTCTTCCTCGTAACAATTTCTGAATCAAGAGCTCCAATTATATTAACTGAAGGATGATTCTTCTGCACACTCGAGGAAGAAGCTTGTGGATTTTCTTTATAGCTCATCCCCACTGATTCTTCTGTCACAATTTCACTTTTTGAGCCCTCAACATCATGCTCATTGTTACTGACATTAGTTGTATCATGGGTTCCTCTCGTAGAACCCATAACTTCATGCACTTCCTTTCTGGATATAAAGTCATCTTCGTCTTCATCTCCACTCTGAGAGGCGCTCGAGATGAACCTGACATGAATCACTACATTGATAGACTCCATAACGATGTGAGTATTTTTTTATTATAAACTCTGAACCTCCGGCTATTCACAGAATACCCTAGAAATATTCCTTCATCTGATCTAGAGTCTCATTTTCTGTGATATTCTCTATCAATTAAGATAGAGCACATATAACCAAACACATGAAAGTACCTTATGTTTGGCTTTCTTCCTTTTCAAAGCTCATAATTGGTTTTTGTTGTGCTTGCTCAGAGTGTTACATGGTTATGTATATGAAATGCAGTGTTTACTGCCTTTGCCCAGAACTTCTGAGGTATACTCATTGCATGTAGCATGGTTCGTGCCATTACATGCAATGTTCTATTCTTCCTCTCTACGACACCATTTCGTTGTGGAGTGATTGAGGCTGAAAATTCATGAAAAATACCTTCTGTACAACACAATTCATCAAATGCCTCATTCTCAAACTCCTTACCATTGTCACTTCTGATGCGTATAATACTCTTACCCTGTTCTCTTTGTGGCTGCAGGCATAAGGTTTTACAAACCTTAAAAGTTTTTGTCTTCTCTTTGATAAACCGTACCCAGGTATACCTGATGTAGTCATCAACACAAACGAATATATACTTCTTTTTTTTCTAGACTTTTAGTTGGCATGTTACCCATCAAATCCATATGTAGTAGTTCTAAAGCCCTTGTTGTTCCACACTGGTTAACCTTCTTGTGAGGAGCTCTGGTCTGCTTACTTGCTTGACATTCACCACAAAACACATCTGAGTTGAACTTCAGAAAATGTACTTCAGTTATGACATCTTCTGTAGTTATCCTTTTGATTGAATCTGTACTAACATGACCCATTCTTTTGTGCCATAACATTGTTTCATCATCCTTGGATAAACAACAGATCTCACGTTCTTCTTTAGAAACCCAGTGATAGCAATTATCAGTGAGACGTGTTCCAATCATTTTTGTAGTCGAGTCCTCATGTGTTACAAAACACCTATCTTTAGAAAAGGTCACTTAATACCCTTGATCACACAATTAACTTATGCTAATCAAGTTTGCAATCAATCCTTCTACCAAGCGCACATCATGTAAAATAGGCAAATTTGACTTCACAATATCTCCTTTGTCAATAACTCTACATCTAGCTCCATCTTCGAAGGTCACATAACCAGCTTTACATTCTCTCAACTCAAAGAACAGCTTGATTTCCAGTCATGTGACGTGAACACCCACTGTTAAAATACCAATCTTCTTTAGACATTTTGTGGATCATGGTGAAAGCCACATTACATTTAGTATTGTCATTAGAGGAAGCTAGTCCAGACCCTGTATTCTCCTTTACTTTCTATTCCAGCTTTGTCCTTTTGATCTGTTGATCCACAGTTCTAGTTGTTGTTTTATGTTCGAATCTGTTTTTCAAATTGAAGCAATAGAGACGAATGTGTCCTGGCATTCCACAAAAATGACACCCATTTGCGTTTGCACATCAACTCTTGACTCAAGATTCTCTCAATACAACCTATGACAGTGTTATTTGACTTTTTCTTAACCATATTTTGATTGAAGCCTATACCCCTTTTGTCATTTGGAGATTGTCCAAAGCTCAGGATTTTATCTAATTGATCAGTTTTTGGATTCATCATATGTACAGACTTAGATATATTCTCAAGTTCATTACGAGTTTCCCTTAGATCTTTTCTTTAACTCAGAAATAATAGTTAATAACCGATGATTTTTGTGAATCAAGCTCTGAATTCTACTCTTTTGTTGCTCCTGTACAAATGTATCATCTTCACTAGCTTTAGAAGTAGTAAACTCTTCAATCTTACCTTCAGCTATTAACTCTGTATCCTCACAATTGCTCCTATAGTTGGAGCCTTCATAGAATTTACGTGACAATAGAGCTCGTATTTCTTATTCGCTATCACTTTCTGAGGCTTAGTCGTCTGACAGTGTTATAGTCAACTCCTTTTTTCTGTCTTCTAAGGAAAGTAGGACATTCAACTTGGTAATTTCTGAAACCTTCGCATTCTCTGCAACACAAATTGCGATCTGTTATCTGGGACTGATTTCCACCACCGCCTTCAGTCTCCTTTTTCTTATTTGACAAGCTTGAATATTTAGACTGGCTCCCATGGTTCTGATTCTGTCCCTGACCACCAGTTCGTTTATTAAACTTTCTGGTGAACTTAGAGAATTGTTTAGATAAAAGCGCTATAGACTCTGCTAAATTTTTTTTTTCTGATACTCTATCCCCACTAGACACAGGTTCTTCACTTGCCACAGTTTGTAGAGTTAACCCTTTACCTTTTCTATCTTCTTGACCATCTAAGACAATTCATAGGTACGAATTGAACCGAAGAACTCTTCTAATTTCATGGTGGTGATATTGTTATCCGCTTCTATAGCTGTAACTTTCATATCAAATTTCCTTGGTAGTGATCGAAGACTTTCCTAACTAACTTCTCCTTAAAAAGTTTTTCACCAAGAGCATGTGATTCATTCGCAATATCCAATGCTCGTACATTATATTCTGCAATGGTCTCATCATCTTGCATCTTTAGAGACTCAAACTTGGTATTGAGGATTTGCAGTCGTGATCTCTTTACTGTTGAAGTACCTTCATGAGCAGCTGCCAAAATTTCCCAAGCCTCTTTTGCCAAAACACATGTATTAGTAAGACGAAACACATTTCTATCTACACCATTGAAAATAGCATTTAGAGCCCGTGAATTCCCAAGAGTTGTGTTATCTTCATCCACAGTCCAACTATTCTCAGGCTTGACAATCACATCTGTTGGGTCTTATGTCTTAAAACTCGTAGATAGTAAATGTAATCTGTTGACCATTATTAATAAAGAGTCATTATTTCACTTAAAATAAATAGTTATTTATTATTTTTGTCTAATTAACCCAAATCCAATAAACTAACATCCTAAGTTGTTTTATGAGTCTTGAACTGTATG
>JBBPDJ010000008.1:12303318-12352136 GCA_037974625.1 Cucumis cinereus | reverse complement strand
TCCACATACTATTCAAGACTCATAAAACAGCTTAGGATGTTAGTTTATTGGATTTGGATTAATTAGACAAAAATAATTAATTACTATTCATTGAAATAATAATTGTTTATTAATAACGGTTAATGGTTTACATTTACTATCTACGAGTTTTAGGACATAAAACTCAACAGAATGCTCCCACGTTTTCCCAAAATTTTCTCTAACTTTCTCTTTTTCATCATGAAGAAGGAAAGAAGCAGAACACTTCAGCCAATAACCTACGTCTTAATTGCAGAAGGTGTGTAGAAAGAAAAAAAAACTCTTTCTATTTTTCTCCAAAATTTCCAAAGTAAATCTCAATTGTTTCCCACAAGTCAAACCTCAATTACTCAAAGAATATGAGAGGTTTCAAGTGGTGATGGCTACAATTTGGTGTATTGTAGATTTTAGAGACTACAACGAGGGTGAGTCTCTTTTCTCTGTAATTTTGTGTATGAAAAGCATGCTTAGCCTATTTTAATTTAAGTAAAATGTTTTTGTAAAATTTTTTCAATGTATTGGTATTTTAAATTTTTCCAAATTAAAATTGAGAATGGTCTTGTAAGTCTTCCGCTGTGAAGTGTTCTTATCCTTTCAACATCACCATTCTCTACAGTATTCGTAGGGGGTGTCCAGCTAGACAATACTGCTTTCCAGGTCTTATTGTCAAGCATATGTCATCCTTGCTTTCCAGTAAAGCGTAGTTAGTACCATCTAGAATTGGGGGTCGAGTAGTCAAACTTCCTTCACGAATTGCATCCATTCTTGAGGCCATATATGAACTTGGCTCTGATACCAATTGAAAAACTAGGTAAATTCAATTTTTTCTAGTAGTATATAGTTAGCAGTTACGATAATAACTCAAAGAATGACTAAAGATGCAAAGTGATAGAGTAAGAAAATAACACAGGAACATTGGTAACCGAGTTTGGTGGATACCACCCACATCTGAGGGGTTTACACCCAATTAATAACAATACTTCAATAATCACAAGAGTTCCTTCAGCTTACAAAATTGCTATGACAAACATATCATGCATTAATCACAATAAGCTTAGTAAATATGTAATTAAGAAACTATTCTTTTAACACATCAATAGATATTAGTTTCTTTGTATTTTGATCTTGTAGCTCCCCCTGTCTAAACTTCAAATATGGATGTGTGATAGAATTCCTCTAAAACCTTCGACTTTTGTCTCTATTGTTCTTCATAAAGTCATTAACATGCTCCCCATGTATAATCAAAATGCTAGGCTCCCCCTAACACACGTATCTAAAAATACAGTAGAATGAAATGATCTGCAGGTTTCCCTCTGGACAAACACTTCTGTTACAAACAATAGTTAGACTCCCTCTAACTCACACACCTTGATACTGTAGTTTCATATAGTGTCATCAACATGACAATCAAAGTGTGATTCCATCCTGAGACTACACATATAGACGTATATGGAAATATTAAGTCATAGAACTCGTACCTTCACAAAGGAAAAATCTTGCCTTCTTTATAATAATTCTTCGCACAATAGCAGCACATACGATGATATAAGCATGTGTGCGCGTGTGTGTGTGTGTGTGTGTGCGCGTGTGTGTGTGCGTGTGCGTGTGTGTGTGGGTGTGTGCGTGTGTGCGTGCGTGCGTGTGTGTGTGTGTGTTATATACATAGATATACATATACATATATATATATTTGAATATCTTTAACAATAGTTCAAATCTTGAGAATAGCTCCCAATAAAATAATAAGATTCTCCAAATAAACAGCTATATCTTAACCAGTTTTAAAATTCTTAGAAGATTTAATTAGGATAATAAAAAATGTTAAGATATTTATTTTGTGAAAAGGAAATTATGTAACCAATAAAACACAAACGATAAAATCACAACATCATTTTACACCTTTCATTACATTGTATTTAAAAAAGCTTTGTGTGAGATTTATAGTTGTACCAATTAAACTCCTAAATTTTTGTAAAATAATCAATTTAGATTGTTATTTGTAGTTTTCTTTGAGAATTGTGCATTTATTCATTTTTTAAAACAAACCTTTGAAGAAGTCCACACATTTTGAGAACATATACATTGATGATTTTTAAAGGGAATTACAATAAATATTTTAAATTAATTAAGTTATAAATTTTTTTTCTCTTCAACGTTGAACAAATCTGAAAATTTTGTTTTTGTGAATGAGAATTTTGTTTTTCATTGGAAGTCCGAGGTAATAGGGTTTTGTGATGCTTTTGAATTTTTTGTGGTGATACCTGTGTGATGCTTGGCTCTACTTAAATTTGTATTTTTTTTTTTTTTTCTCCATCTGTGTATAATCTTCTACTTTCAAGACTGTTATTTAAGTGTGATTTAGTAGGAGAGATAGTGAAGTAGGTGGGCGATTTGTTGATCATGATCGACCAAAGACTAGAAAGAATTTGGGCAGTAAAGATTTCCCATGGGTGCTTGCTAAGATTGTTGTAGCTCAAATATGTGAGAGTGTAGGGTTTCAATTTTTTCAGCAATCTGCTCTTGAAACACTGTTTGATGGAAGCACTACCAATTTCTCTACTAACCTTGCTGGTACAACAGACTGTAATTTGTTTGATACAGTTCATGCAATCCAAGGTTTGGGGTCGGTTCAAGGGTTTGAAAGGTGCTATTTCAATATAATTTTTTTTTTTTTTTTTTTTATGTTGAGATGAAAATAAATACAAGTTTCTTTTCTATTTTCTTTAAAATGAATTTTATTGTAATTCATTTAATTCTCTTTTTTTTTTTAACCTACTCGTATTACCTTCTCAAATAAAGGTTTTTGTATTTGAATTTTGTGTTAAAATGAATTACATTGTAATTCATTTAATTCATTTATTTATGTCAACTCATCTTACCTTCTCAAATAAAGTTTTTGTATTTGAATCAAGTTTTTGTATTTGAATCTTGTAAAATTAGGGTCTTAACTCTTTTTTTTCTTTTATGATTATTTTTTATTTTGTTAGATTAGTTCAAACAAATTTAAATTTTTTGTTTCCCTTTTTTATATAAATAGTTTTTTATATTCAACATTTTTAATAATTCAAAATTTTTAAAATTTAAATTTATTGGTATTTCTTTTAGTTTCTTTGTAGGTTGTATCCTAGATTTGATTTTAAAATAAGTATTTTTGAAATAAATTAATACTAGTAAAATCTTAGTTGTTAGGATTTGAATTTGAATTAGTTAAGGGTATTTTGGTCCGTCGTTAATTCATAATCAATAAATTTAAATTCAGTTAGTTATTTTGAATTTCAACTATTTTTTGCTATTTTGCGAAAGTTAAATGTTAAATTTTACTGTTTGCGAAGAGTAAACGTTAAATTTTGTTATTTATTTGATAACGATGGAAAGATAAAAAGTAGAAAGGGGTTAGTACTTTGTTGAGTTTAGGTCCACTATTGAGTTTGGAAGAAAGGTAATGAATTCCTTGTATTTTGGAAGAAGTTTTGTTTGTTTGGTCCAAAATTAAGACACCCAATGTTTGGAAGGCACCCAAAAGTGGCAAATTTTGTGAACTAATTTTGTCTAATCATTGAAACATTTAAGCCAAAAGCAATAAAGTTGTGCTTTTTTAGGGTACATATATTCCTTTCTTACACCACATTTTAGTATTACAATTTGGATGTATCTTTCTCATGGTCAAAAGCATTTTTGGTACTCAACATCATCATGTTTTTACTGCTTTGGCATTTTCCTGGATTTCTTTTTAATCTAGAAAGTAATAATGTTTAAAGCTAATTACAATGACAATGCCATCATGCATAACAATCTGATATTCAATGTCTTATAGAAATAAGCATCAGGAAAATAATTACAAACTTCTGTTTCAGTTCAATTTAAAAAGAAATTAACATTATATTGAAACATATTACAAGCTTCAATTGAAAAAGAAAAAAAAAATGAATTTACCCACATGAAAGAAGCAATGTATTCTAGCCTAAAAGCACATTTACTTGGGAGGGAGGAATTTGAATGGAGGTTCAAGCAACTTGGACCTACAAAATTTTACCATTTTCTTGAGTTAAAAGCTAGCTCAAGTGAAGTTAGTCTTCGGGCAGTGGAGACTCATTGAATCTGTGCTTCAATTCGGTGTTGTCGATTTGCAGCGACGAAGCTCCAAGCTTCTTTGGCGATGTTCCCGCACTAACACTAAGTCTCTTGTGCTCTGAAACACATTACAACTAATCACAAACTGAATCTAATGTATGAAAAAAGAAAATTGATGCTTTTGAGAGTAAAAGTTTGACTACTTTTGTTTGTAATTGCGTGTCGAGTCATAGCAAGGAAGTCTTCCCATTTGAACTTTTGGAGTTCTTGTTTCTCTTCTTCGGAGAGTTCAAAATTCGGTTCTCTTCCACACACAAATGCAGCTCTGCAAAATCAAAACACTACTGAGTTCATTGTACCTCATACCAATCCAAAACTGAAGGGATGCTCATCAATGTGAATCGAGCTCGAGTGAGTTCCTGTTCACTTAATGACTTCATAGATAAATGAACAAAATGATACACAGCAGTAATGTAACAGACGTTCAAAGCTAAACCACACACTGATGCCCATCATACCTTGGTGAGTTCGTACATGTGAATGTGTGTACGTATGCATATGCATATATGCACCTTTACGTACAAATCTATGCGTTCATGTATATGATTACAGTTCCATACATGAACAATGTCTTATCTCTGATTTCCTCTCATATGCAGAACACTTCTACAAATGTATCTTTTCTTGTCTATATTTGGTTTCTTAATCCTTATAGAATAAAACAAATAGTGCATCAGTTAATTTGGTTGGGAATTTGGTACATGAAATTTGTCATTTCGACAAAAATAGTATCTTGGCCTTAGCCTGCATACAAATGCTGTTTTTTAAGGTTAAAAATGAAATAAGAAATGATTCGGAGAATGAATACCTGTCATATAAATGCGCAGCTTCCTCTTGTGAACCGAATGTTCCCAAATGTATCTGTTTCTTGTCGACCTTAATTGCAGCCTGCCATTTCATGTTCTTGAAGTAGACACCCCTCATGATTGATAGTTCTTGATCATGAGAGTTCTTTCTCCTATGTCTCTTTCTATGTTTTAGTGGATGCCCTACCAACACAAGTCCATGTATTAAGAGAGACGAAATGCAGGTAGTCGAATTCGAACATTGTGCACATTGACATAGGGGAAGACTGACAATTACAATAGTTGTCGTGCTAAGAATGCGCTTGTGCATAAAACAAGTGTCTTATGGCGTGGCATTTATAAACTGATGCCCCAACCGTGCAATTGGTTGCGAGGAACTACGATAGGATCAATCTGTAACTTCTAAATTACAACAAACAAATATTGAACCACATATATAAAATTTTCATTTCATGACCACAGGAAAAAAAACGAATGGCCACAGTTAATATTAAACAAAAATAAGCATCACAAAAACTTTATATATACCCACAAACAAACAATGACGAGACTATGATTGTACGATAAATACCGTTCTTAATCAGACAACCTGAAATAGGCTGATTAGACTGTTCATTCAGTGAGGTCCAATCCAAAGCATTTGTGAAACTGGATTCTATATTTACAATAGAGCTCTGTAATAAAAGACCACATTTGGAAAAAAAAAACTGTCAGATTATAAGCCAACATGCTCAAAAAGCAGATATAATGAACTCACAAGATTTAAATTACACCCTATATATATGAATTTGTATTTAGACCCATATTTTTCAAAGGCAGTGAAATAAATCAAATTGTGATAGAATTATGTATTCATTAAATGGTCATCAACAAGATCCTCTGAATGACGAACTTGTAAAATCAAGTCAGGCACACGAACTCGTTAAATCTGTGTCCTTAAAATGTGTATTTTAAGAATCCAATGAAATAGAAAATTGAGGATTTAACTTTCATCAGTTACTGAAGTTCAATCCATCCGTCCATAATTTCGGGTTCAAGTTCGAAAGCCTGAGATCTTCACAGGCTTTTGTAGAGAAAGAGAAAATACAATGTGATATATTGACAACATCTCTCTTTTATTCAGTCAGATTTACATCATAGCTGTATTGCAGATTCATCTAACTTATAGAAGCAAGAGCGTTTAAAAAACTCAGATCGATCCTCCTGAATTTCGGCAATTTACCCAAGACAAATCTTAAAAACATGGTGTTTTAGAATATTCTGAGCCAATTCAGAATAAAGACATTTAGTAAGAAAATGTGAAGCAATCATAGATCTCCGTATGGTACTGAATAAGATTTCAGAACAACTATTTAAAGTAACATGTAAAGAATGAAATGCATAAATCGTTTTACCGACTTTAATCAGCAAAAACTAGGAAGCTTAACCGATCTTCACATACCAATATTCTTGGAAAAAACAAGAATAGATCTTAAAGCTATCAACTTGCATGTGGGAATAACTTCATATAAACGTTATCACCGTCATGTGTATGTGCCAAATTGTCAGAAAAAGTTTCAAGCTTGTAACCTTACCCTATCTTTGATGTTAACATCATCAGAAGACTTTGGATGCAAAGTGATGAGTTTGTTACTTGGACTAGGATTTTCGGGAGCGGTTTCATGATCTGAAAACTTAGGAAGTGGAGCTACAAATGAACTTCTCCCTGAAATGTCTCAGAAAGTTTCAACAAACAACTTTGATAAAATTAATCGTGAACTTTTTGAGATAGGAAAGAAATACAACATACAAACTTTCTAGAAAGTATCACCAAAGAAAAATTAATGATGATTGCTTATTTACCGGAGCATAGTCCTAACAGCCTGCGTCTTCTTAAGCTCACCATAGTTGATGTCTATGTTCACGTCGTGCACAATGTATGCAACGAATTGTTTATCATGAATCCGCCCCACCTTGGATCCAAAGGAGAGGCATTTACGGTCAAATTTTGAATGTAACCTCTAGTGTTATACAGAAAATATTAAACATCGTCGTGAACACAAAGACTCAAAAGAAATCGAAAAAGCTGAAAAATAAGGATACTGAGCAAAACAAGAGGTTCTGATGTTATACAGAAAATACTAAACATCTTCATGAACACGAAGACTCAAAAAAATGACAAAGCTGGAAAATAAAGATACTGAGCAAAATAAGAGGACCAATTCACCAAGGATGGAAGCTCATTAATAATAACTTGAGAGATACCGAATACTTTAAAAGTTTCTAGTTTAGGTGCATCAACCTAAATAAGGAAACATAATTCCTTAAGTATTTATGTCGATGCTTGAAGCTCAATCCAATTACCCGAAAATAACATGATTTTCGCCTTTCCTTTTATAACAAACTCATTAAAAGATGGAGGATTGAAAGACTCCATTTATCGAGCTTAGCATCCAAAGAACACAAGGAAAATATGTTTATCAGAAAGGATAATAAGGAAGATAGTGAAAGAGGACTAAACGGTACAGAGAACACGTTTTTCGCTTACATATTCGTGGCAGTTACAAATAAAATTCATCAAGATGGCATCATGATTGGAGGAGGCCAGGACCATTTAACCAGCTTCTACAGTTGATGCAAATTGATGAAAAGTAGGGATCTACCCACAAGGTATACAATCTCAAAAACTAGTAAACCAAATTTAATTCCCATGTCTTAAAAATATCCTTAACAGAAAACCCAAAAGAAGCAGCTTTTCATTTTACTTAAAAGATACTAATTCAAGAGTTTCTCATAAAAATCCTATTGAATTTGCAAGAACCCAGAGTTAGATTCTGCATAAACAATCCAGTTAAACAAACAAAAAAGAAAAACACAGCAATATACAGTCATCTGAGTTCCAAAATAATGAACAACAAGAACTCCAAGCTCTAGAAAAGAAAAAATCACAAAAAGGAAAAACGGGAATGACAGCAAAAGTGGGCATCTATCAAATTTGTATATTACTAATCCAAAACCAAATATAAAAAAACAAAAAAAACAAAAAAAAAAAGAGAGAAAAAAAACCCAAGTGAGTTCTTAATCTCTTTTTCTCTCTCTCTTGAGAAATAAGTCAACCCAACCTCCCATCAACCAACCACCACCTTTTCTTCTAGGAGAGGCCAAAAATAAAAGGAACCCACAAATGCCCCAAAATGCAAAACCAAACACCAAAAAAGAGAGCGACCCAGAAAGGAAAAACAGAGAAAAATACAATAGCCATTAAATAAAAAGAAATAATAAAAAAAAAAAAGGTAAAATGGGGGAGCCATGGAAGCTCCAAGGAAAAGGGGAAGCCATTGGAGAAGAAAGTGAGAGAAATGTGTAGAATAGTACCTGAAAAAACAGCAAACGTGTGGAATAAACAACCTAAAGAAACGGAGATTTTACAGAATCAAAACCCAATTGGGAGAATTGAAGAGAAAAAACAAAAGAATTAGAAGAAGAAGGTTGGTGAATGTGCAAGAAAAAAGGGGGGGTAGTGAGTGAAAAACATGCATCTAGAAGTACGATAAAACCAAGTTTTGGGAATTGTATATGTAATTGGTGGCATTTTTGGGTGTGTGTTTTGGGTTGAGAGTTGAGAGAAGGCGGTGAACTGGTGACATAGTGGTGTTGTTGCTGAAAGAGAAGAAAAGAGAGAGGTTGTGGCTTTGGAGGAAATAAAGAGTTGGTTTGGTTGAATTTTTGAGAGAATGAAAGGCTAATGCCTCTTGCCTTTACATCAACTTTTTATTCCTCAATTGCCCTTTCTCCATTTACCTTACAAAAAAAATTGCTCCTTTTATTTTATCTGTTTTTTTTTGGAGAGAGAAACATAACTTATCTTTATAAATTATAAAAGCACCAACTTCTTTTTTATATTATTATTATTATAACTTTTGTTTTCAAATATAACTAAAACAATGAACAAAAATATTTACAACTATACATTCTCAAAATTCGCTATAGTTTGTAAATATTTTTAATAGTTTTTTATTTTAAATAAATTTTTTATTATTTTTTATTTTTTCTCTACGTCGATGATATATGTCTTGACTATTTTTTATTCTTGGTAGGGTGGTGACCTGATTGATGTTAAAAGAAATGGGTCAATCCATTTTATCCATATGTCACATCAGTTAAACTAGCACCCCCTATCCCAACTTATTGGAAGCCAAATACGAATGCGTCTTGGAATCCTACCATCAACTCAAGTGGTTTGGATTGAGTGTTACATGACCACTTGGATCGTGTTTGCCATGCGGACCTTAAGTTTTTCCCCAGATGTCAAAATGTGAAACTCCTAGAAGCAATGACGATTTTCTTTGGGCTTGAAACTTTGATTACTATATGTGTTTTAAATATCTTGATGGAGTCTGATTGCTTGGAGGTTATTAATATGAATGATGTTGTTGTTGATTTTTCTGAAGTTTCTACGACTGTTGAGGAAACTAAGATTAGAGGCGGGAAGCTTGATGTTGTCTCATTTTCTTATGTTTGCTGCAGTCAGAAAGCTTTGGTGCATTGTGTTTCACATAAAGCTTTGAAGGATCAAAAGTCTTCAATTCTTTATGCTCTTTATGTTAAAATTAGATTGAAACACTAAAAGAATTTAGCTTAATTTCTTACCTTTTAACAATTTCTTTAAAGATTGACTAAGGTCAAGTAGTTAAATATTATAACTTCGACAAGAATGTGAGATAATTTTGACCCATACATATTGTTGAATAAAAAGAAAAAAGAAAAAGAGGTTTGATTTTGTTAAGGATAAACTTACTTTAAACAAATAAAAAATTCAAATAAAAAAATAACGCAGTCACATGAAATAACGTCCTTAGGTGGTGCAGTCTAAGCTGTGTTAGTACAATTACTTTAAATCTATATTGAAAGGATTAATTCAACTAAGATCATTTATATCAAATTGTTAAGATCCAATAAGATATATGTTTCTATTGAAAGATTAATGATAGGCTAGAAAATAGCTATGGTCTTTCTCAACCAAATGTCATTAATTACAAGTGCTTATTGTTTTGTATGTCTGGAGTCATATCCCTAAGGTCTCTTTTTATACTAGTTCAATTAGGGTTTTGATTAAACCCTAATCAATCTAGGAATATGCTTCTACCCATTTAGTCGATACTCAATTAGGAATCTAGAGCCTTAATTAAATAAAGAAAATTGCAAATATAACAATTAGATCCAAAGGATATTAGATATATAACAATACTTTTGTACAAAGTTACAAATAAAGCAAAGTTTGTCAGAGTTTATTAGCGGTGGGAGTATGTTACTGATAGACTATATATTGCAAATATCTATCAAAGTCTATCAACGGTAGAAGTATATCACTGAAAAGCTTTGCTATATTTGAATTTTTTTTAAAATGTTGTTACCCTAAAATTGTTACCTCTTTCAATAAATCATATAATAAGACTCAATCTAATAAAAAAGCCAAAAGGTGGCTTCTAAGTATTTCTCTATTACAATTATATCATTAAAAAAAATAATAATAAAATGAAAATTAGTAAAACATGTAAGTGACTAAATTAAAATTTGTAAAATTGGGAATTATGTTGTTTTGTTTTGAATAAAATGAAAGACTAAAACCTATATGGTTAAAACATAATTAATTAATGAGATAATTGTAAAATTTTGAAGTTGTTATGAATTGTTGTGACATATGTAAAAGAATGTTTTGTATATTATAAGATTGTGAAATGACATTTTCCCTTTATGTTAGCAACTCCTTCATTTCTTTCGGTGCCAACAAAAGTAGAGTGATTGAATCATTTTTCTTTTCCCTTTCTTTTGAAAAGGATACACACTCTTCCTTCCCCAATTTTAGTGTCTTTTTTGGATTTTTTGCATTATCTAAAATTTTCTTGGTTGGTTTTGTTCGTGCCTTCTCAACAACAAGTTCATTCATATTCATATTTTTAGCTGCAAACATTTGGTCTATACGTTTTTGTGCTATTTTTAAGAGTCTTTAACTTGAAATTATAAAATTCAAAAAATTCAAAAGAATGACAAGATCACTGATAGAAGATTCGGTGACAACAACTGATAGCGCATTTCTCAAATTGAAAGATAACACTAATAGTAGTATTCAGTAACAATAGCTAATTATAGCAATTGATAGCACATTTCTCAAATTAAAAGGTATCACTAATAGTAGTTATCAGTAATAAAAGCTAACTATAGCAACTGATAGCGCATTTCTCAAAATAAAGTTAGTCTACCCTTTAATGGCTATCATTGATAGAATTTATCGTTGATAATCACTATTAATGATATCAATTGATAGCACATTTTTCAAATTAAAAGATACCATTGATAGATCTATCAATAATAACAACTTATAACAGCTATCAATTGCTATCACTGATAGAAGTTACCAATGATTGCTTTCAATTTGAGAAATCTGAGAAGAAACACTCGTAATTATAGGAAATAGAAAGTTATGACGATAGCAGCTATCAGTGATAACAACTAATAGCAGCTATTAATGATATTCACTAATTGCATGCATATGTAGCTATCATTGATAGTTTTCAACGTGAGAATTTCGAAAAGAAATGTGCATGCAAAACAATTATTTCTCAGTTCGAAAGCTATCAATGATAGCATCTATGTCAGGATTGAGATTTTTTGAATGAGCAGCTTGGGATGGGGAAAGCGGGTTACCCGGGCGCCGGACCCTTCGAACCCTCTTCACCGAATCAACCAGCGGACAATGAGGATCTGTCTCCTATTGAAAACAGGCTCAAGGACCAGCTTTGGATATGGTAGTATCTATCACTGATAGCTGCTATCAGTGATAAACTTTTAATTTGAGAAATTTAGAAATAATCACATGGGCATTAGTCTTTCTTTTTGTGCTACATATGCAATTATTTTATTCTTGTGCTTTATATGCCATTATTTTAGGTTTTTTTTTGTCATTTATGCAACTAACCCTATTTTTTTTAGAAGAATCTTGATTTTTTTTTTTTTTAAGAAAGACGGTTGATAGTTAATATTGTTAAAAGAAAATCAACACGCGAGGATGAAGATTAGTATTCAAACTTCTAACGTCTCTATTAAGCCATATATCTAAATTGTTAACCAATTAACCTATTACGACAATTTTTTAGATGATTTTAAAACTAACATAAGTTTTACCATTTTAATTATAAGCTAAAAACACATTTTTTGTATAAAAAAAATTAAATATTGATTTAAAAGAAGATAGTAATCAAAGAAATTCATAGCAAATGTCAATGTTATGTGCATCCTAATTACTTAAAATTTTGCAGTAATTTGAAGGAAAAAAATTACACCAATTTATAATTTCTCTTTCTAAATTTGTTTCCTTATTAGTTAAAAATGGGTTTGATAAAATTTGCTCCACTTTCCCTTTCCCATAATAATAATTTTAGGTTTGTGTTGTTATTATAATAATAATAATAATTATGATTATTATTATTATTATTATTATTATTATTTTTGGAGTACTAGGTAATGCGTTATTTTTCAATCTATTAGCCAACAAAATGAATAGCTTATATAATTGATTACTAAAAAACAAATAAACAAACAAATTTGAGCAAATGACGACTTCCCTACATTTATAACCTAAACTTTGATCACATCTTTTATTCATTTTTTCTCCTTTACTTGTCTTCCTTTTGAAACAAATCACCTAATACATTTTGTTTTGTGGACAAAAGGGTATTTTTTAATTTTCATTTTTATTCTTACTTTGTACTAAAAATACTTAAGTTTTATTGGATAATAATTAGTCTATAACATCTTTGTGAAAATTTTAATTCATTTTATTATATAAGATACAAGGAATTCTTAAGTTCAAATGTCTAAAAAAAATTTCTACTTTTAAAGGCATTTTACAATGGGTGTTCTTCGATCCAAATGACAGTACATATATAAAGTCAAAGTGAGCATAACTTGATTAACACTCAATATATGTATTAGCTACTGAGATAGGAAAAATAATCACACAAAATTTATCTTATTGATTTTGATTTTGTTAGTTTACTTTTCGTTTGTTTTATTGACACTCTTTTTAAAAAACAATATGATGGAAAAGGAGAACTTAAAAAATAATCTTCCTTTAGAAAGTATAAGAGTTACTGTATCTAATCCTACGATTTGTTATGATTCAATTTTAAGGAAGGTTGTATCATTCATTGGGATTGGTATGTACTATTTTTTTTAAAGTTGAACGTTACAAATCTATTTGAGTTCTAACACAAATAGGTGAATTAATACTTGAATCCTTAAACTTTTTGGTCGATGATATTTTTTGAACTTATGCTAATTTTCTCCTTTCAAAACATTTGAATTCTTAATCAAATTCGTAGAAGAAAAAAATAACTTTAAAATATTATTTTGTTTAGCTTCCAAAACTTTACATAGCTTTTGAAAGTATGATTTACGCAAAGCGAATAACAAAACAAAGAAAATTATGAATCCGCAGTAGAATAAAATTAGAACTCGATATTTTCATCAACGTCTTAAGTGAAACCATTTATTTATATTTTTAAAACAAAATAAATTTGAATTAGTAATTATAAGTTGTTGTTTAATTTCTCACTGAATTAACTCAACAAAAGTTTATAAAATTGAAGTTTTTGTCACAAGGGATGCCCTAAAGTGGCTTAAATGATAACAAAAGACAATAGTTTAGTGAGGTACAAAATCATGAAATAATTGTCTTAAAGCAGCATGAGAATAATGTATCTGTTCTTTTGTCCTTAGTGCAACCAACCGTTATTCATCTCTATATAATCTTGTAAAACTTCAACCTTTTGTCCTTATTAGTTAGCTTTTTTAGTCATACTATCAGAGTTATTCACTAACTTTTAAACTATAAGAACTTATACAGGGTATTACATTTAAATTTCGGACACATATTCGACAAATTTTAGAGGGTATTTGAAATATTGATATGAGTTGAGATAAAAGTTCAACTCGATGTTTAGTCTACCAGCTTGTGAAATTAGTGAAAGATAACTCAACTCCACCAACTTCTCCAATGTTTGCTATTAAAGTTTGCACATTTATCAATAAACTCCATCATCAGTTATTTCTTGCTCCTCCCTCTAATGTTCTAGGTAACTCCACCCATCGATCACCACCCATGACCAACTCCGACAACAACCATTTCTAGCAACATGCTCCAACGACCATTTCTAGTGGCGAACTCTAGCAACTCCTTCTGATAACTACCTCTGATGTCCAACTCTAGCTATAACCACCATTGGCAACTAATGTTGACTCACTCTAATGATATGCTTTGACGACCACCTTCAGTTAAGACCACATCTGACAATCATCTTTAGTGATCACCTCCAATGTCCAACTTTGTGGATTACCACCTCCAATGTCAACTAGGAATGGATACCACCATGACTGCATCTTCTAAAGCTTTTTGCTTCTTTGTTCGACATCTAAGGATTCAACCAACATGGTTAAGTCAACACCTTGTGCTATTTTGACATCAAATGTTAAGGACAACAAACCTTCAAATATCTCCACAATGGTATGTTCACTTTTCGGACATAAAATCCTCATGGTTTTACCTTTGGTTTTGTTCAAAATGTCTCATACCATTGGTGATAATTGTCATTTCTTATATAACATGTTCACCCTTTATCTAGTCAATGTGCAACTTTAATCACATTCTCAGTCACCAACATACATGCATAACAAACTCTAATGACCTAGAATTTGACATCAAATATCATAAAATGTCATAAATCCTTCAATTATCTACTTTTTTTTTTTTTGTGGGCATATCACACTCATACATTACTCCACTAATGTGAAAGTATATTGTAATTTTATTGTTACATGTAAAAAGTTGTCAAATTACATGTGAAGGTTTTAAGTTGACATCTCAATTGTACGTTAAAATTTAGGAAAAATATGTATGTAATTGAAGGTTTAAACAAAAATTTAAGATTAAAAAAATTAAAATGTATGATCTAAAAAAAAACCTCAAACCCTATTTTTCAAAACTCCCACCACATGTATGTACTCCTAGAAATATAAGATGAAATCCATAATCTTTTCAAAAAATATATATATAATTACTGAATAAAATTATTTCAAAAAATGTACTCATCAGAAAAACAGGTTAGTTATATCGGATAAAAATTGCTCTACATAGCTCTGGCTTCATAGTTCACTTTTGCACCCTAAATATCAATTTTTTAACTCACATAAAATAACTTTACACCCCATGTCCTCATCCACCTCAAACACAAATCATTTTCATTATTATTATTTTAAATTGAAAAAATATTTTCTTAAAAAAAATTATCTCTTTCTCTCCAAAATTATTTTTTAAGTTTAGTTTTCTGATTTAAAATATCATTTAAGTATCTAAAAAACTAAAACCATTATTTCAAGGACCTTTAAATTTAAAGATATACATTTTGAAAACTCATATATCAAATTCACATATTTTGAAAAACTTGAATACTAAATGCATGCCTGCTAAATCCTTTTTTCTGAATTATTTAGAGTTATTTTAGTTCAAAATTTTAAATATTTTTGTCTTGTTTGACATTTGATAACTATTTAGAGCATGTTGAGCTAGGAGCGGAGTGGAGTGGGGTGGAGTGGGTGATAGTCCACTTCTTGTTTAGGACAATGTTTAGTTTCGATTAGGATTTAAAATAATTCAAATGCTCTTATTATTCTTCAACCATAAGGCGTATTTGTTTCAAGGGTTGGAAAGTTCATCGACCAACTTTCGTGCACTACCTCCGGTGATTGTGGTAGAAGATTATCTCCGGTAATCATCATCGACGAAATTCTAACAACCAACTCCGTCAATCGCCACCAATCAACCTTCGGTTGTCACCGATCAACCTTGAAAATTTTAATAAAAACATTCGTATTTGTTTCAAGGGTTGGACAGTTCATCGACCAACTTTCGTACACTACCTCCGGTGATTGTGGTCGAAGATTATCTCCGGTGATCATCATCGACGAACTTCCAACAACCAACTCCGGTGACCGCCGCCAACCAACCTCCGGTTGTCACCGATCAACCTTGAAAATTTTAATAAAAACATTTTTAGTATATATAACAAACCAAAGAAGTATTTTTAGTATAATTACTTTTTAAAAAAAAGTTTTAAAACACATTTGTGTTTTGATTTTAAGAAGTATTTAAATAAAAATATTTTTTTGAAAAACTTTTTTTTAGTCGTTCCATATATGCTCGTTGTATAGTTATAAAAAATCACTTTCTCATTTTCTTTTTTTTTTCTGAGGTTTTTTCTAAATTATTATTATTATTAGGTTATCTTTTTAAAATATCTATTTTTTTGTTTAAATTTAATGTTTTTTTCATTTTATGGGATAATGCTAGTAGATGTATAATTAAATATATTTATTTAGGTTATATGGGTAGAAATCTCTAATTTAGTTCAATAGCATTTATAATTTTTTTTCGTTAGTCAATTTAACTAGCTTGAAAGCTTAGAATTATCTTTTAAACTTGAAAACTACAAACTTTGTGTCCAAATAAAAATTGAAATTCAAAACTTTATGATTTTTTTATTTCTCAAATATATAATTTGATAAAAAAATTATAATTTTTCAATAATTTAATTTAAGATTAAAATACTAGTTATTTCAATTTGAAGTTAGCATATTATAATATTAAAAAAATTATAATATATTTAAAATTAGTTAAAGTGACAAAAGTCTATGAAATTTTATTTCAAAACCTAATAAAATCTAAATATCATATATATTGATAATATTAAATTTATTAAATAAACAACATAATTAACAAGATTTAATAAAATCACATATCAATTTCTATAAAAGATGTTAGATTATGAAATTTTATACCGCTTGCATCGCATGTAGTAATAAACTAGTTTATAATAATTCACTTTGTGCCTCAAATGCCCCCTTAGGTTTTAGTTTTTGAAAATTAAACCTATAAACATTCCATTATGACATTTTTTACTTTTTCATTTCTCTAGCTTACATTAATGTAAAAAATCAAATCAAATTTTGAAAACTAACAAAATATTTTTATTGTTTTTAGAAATTGAATAAGAATTTAATTCTCGGATTTAAGAAAGATGCAAAATATTGTACAATTGAGAGAAAATAAATTTAATTAAAAACACAAAATTGTTAACCAACAAGATCTTAATAATTATTTTGCAGTGATTTCAGATTTAACACCTTATTTTATTTTGAGTTTAGGGATGAAGAAGTAAACTACAATCCCGCCATAAAATTGTAAAATGATAATTGATTGTGTATGAATTTAACTAAGTTTTTCCTTTTAAAAAAGCAAAACAAAATACACGTTCATTTTTTAAAAAAATAAGAAAAAATTTGAATTACACCGACTTTAACTAGTTAAAGTAACGATCTCTACTAAAAGATTAAATGTTCGATTCTACATCCACTTTCTGTTAAATTAAAAAATAACAAGATAAATATGGATTAGTATAATAAATAAGAAACGAGAATTTGAACCTCCAATCTTAGAATATATTAGGTTTTGGTTGGATGATGTAGAGCTAAGTTGGCAGCATCATTAATAATATGAAAGTGAAAGAAGCATTGATTTGATTTTAGTATGTAGGTTGGCGTGTGAAAGTAGAAGCAAGGCAGAGAATTTAATAAGGAAAAAAGAAAAGTAAGGGGCATATAAGGAATAAGAGAAATTGAAAAGGGTAAAAACGGAAATTGGTAAACAAAATAATTATAGATGGAGTTGGGTTGGTATGGGGAGCCTAACGACGGGTCACCGACGAAATCCTGATTGGATACATGACCTGTCATTCAAGGTTAACCATCTAATTTAAACACACTTTTTCTTTCTTAAAAAAAAATATATATATATAAAACTTTTTAAAAATTATTTTTATATATAACAAAATATTTATAAAATATATTAAAATATCTTTGATCCACCACAATAGACTATTATAGACTACTAGTTTTGTCTATTATCATAATAAACACATATGGTAATCTATCTTAATTTAAAATTTGATATTATTTAAAATCATTTTCCAACTTTTAATTTGATTTGTTACTAAATCGAATCCGTAAATTAGCTCCTCAACTTCACTAGTTGTTGTAATTTTAGGTAGTTTGTTAAAATTCTTATCTTTACATTTGTGAATTGCATGTTTTTGTTATTGTTAAAGTGATATAAGTTTAATTTTTAAAAAAAAAAAAATTTACAAATTATTTTAACAGTTAAATAATAAGTTTAATCTTTAAACTTGTAGGTTTGTGTCTATTTGATACATGAACTTTCGGAGGTATGTCAATAAATGTTTGGACTTTCGATTTTATTTCAATAGAGCTTTGAGCTTTAAAAATGTCAAATAAGTGATCTTTGAATTTTCTATTAATACGTCAAACAAAACTATGATATATTTTGAAATTTCAATAATCGATTAATTGGTTAATTTGATGTCTAACAAAATTTTAAGTTTTCAATTTTGTGTCGAGTAGATCTGTAAATTTGAAACTTCAAATAGCAACTTATTATAAGATATTAAAAGTAACGCATTTATTTGACAAAAATTGAAAAATAAAGATTCCATAATGAAACATTTATTATTATTATTTTTTTTTTGAAATTTCATACACCTAGTGCATACAAAAATTGAAAAAGGCTTGATAACCATAAATGCATCCAAAAATTGGATGTCAATTGCACAAATTCACGTCTCTCGTATGCTCAAAATTGTCCACACCCACACATATTCAATAGTGTATTTGGAATATGTTTTCAAGTGATTAACTAAAAACAAATATTTTGAAAAAAAATTAAGATGTTCGACCTATTCAAAATGGATTTTAAAATATTAGTTTATAAAGTAATTTAGTTTAAGATAGACCCTTCAAACCAACTTTTAGAAAAATGAATTATGAATATAATGGTTAATGTCTCCCTAATTTAAGAAACTCCAACCACAACCTTCGATAAATCATCATTGACAAATCTCCTGCCACCACTTTTGTTGCCCACCTTCAACATCCTCCCCGCAACAAACCTTTGATCACCATTTCTGGTGATTGTCGTTTGGCAAACCTCTAGTGACCATATCCGACTACGCCTTCAACAATTGTCGTTGGCCAAACTTTGAACACCATTTATGACATTGGGTCATTTAGCAAAATGATGCTGTATTTGAGAGAACTATGATCAAATTTATGATATATTTTATTATTATTATTATTATTTTGTAATACAAGGGTAAAAGCATAATTTCACTCCAAACAGGAAGTATAAAAAGAAAGAAACATATTTAAAGAAAAAAAAACCAATTTTTCATTTGCCTTACTAAAAAAAGAGAAATAGAGGTTGGAGACCGTACTCATTTGGGCCGCGTACTCGATCAAACCGGCGGCCCAATATGATTATATGAGTTTAACAACGCCTTCATCTTCAACGACAAGTCTCAACGTCTACGATTTGACGTCTTCAGAAGCTTAGGAGCGCACCGAATTAGGGTTTCGTTTTGTTTTGTGGAAGCTCAATATTCATCACCGATAATGATTTACGACGTTAACTCCCCTCTCTTCCGCTCCTTCCTCAGCCAGAAAGGAGGCCCTTCTGACAAAAGGTATTCTCTATTTTTAACAATTTCTATGAAATTATGAATTAATTTGAAGTTGGTAGATTAGGGTTTTAATGCATATATCTAATATTCTTCATCAAATGTCATAGAGCTTTTGTAACAATATTAGAACTTACCCATTTGGGAGCTTTTCTATCATCTTAAGAAATTTGAAAATTATGTGTAGCACTCATTAATTTGTAACTCAAAGGCTTCTTCTTAAACTTTAGTGATATAATGGCCTCTGTGAATATCATTTCTTGTGAAAATTTTCACCAGATGTCTAACAAGGTGGTAATCTAATTTAATCTGTTTCAATGGAGTATGAAAGATTGCAGAGGTTATTTCAAATTTTGCACAAATTGTTCCAAAAGATTTTCTTTTTTTGGGGGGGCTTTAGCTACCCCAGTTTGGAATTGAAGTTTTTGTTTTTAGAATTTAACTAAAATTCAGGTGTTTCTTTAACTTAAGTGAAAACCATAATTGTTGGAGAGAACTTGTCTAACTATTTTTGTTTTTTGTTTTTAATTTTCTGATCACCTTTAGCCTTATTAGTATTAGAAAATCAACAAAAAGAAAAAGGATTTATTGGCTACTTGCTGAACGAGATTAAGAGTCGAAACATCCGTTGATCCTTTTAATTCTGTAACCTTCTTCCTAATGTTATTTCTTTATTTTCCTTGCTGTACTCAAATTTTTCTTGCGCTACAAAACATAGGAAGTAGTAATTTTTCTTTTGTTTTCATGTTTCTTTTGCCTTGTGAGCTTCATTATGCAACCTGATGAGGGAAGAAGGGAGAAGGGTTAAGGGTTTTTGAGATTATTCAGTGTTTAATCTTTTGAATGAATTGAACGGTTCTTTTAGGAAAACGGAGGAGCAGAAACCAAAAGAACAGAGACCAAAAGCCAGTGAGAACAAGCCCGTTATGACTGAATGAGAATGCGTTGGATTGAGTTTGTTTTGTTTTGGAATTGGCCAATGTTATGGACAAGCTTTGAATTGTGCATTCAAACCGTGACTCCTTTAAAATTGTACCAAATTCTTATAAACTTGCGATGAAGATCATGTTGAATGTGGTGGGATAATCTATTACTCTACTATGGACAAGCCTTTAAGTTCTAACCGCATGTTTGTTCCATGTTTGATTGTAAGTGCTAGCATTATCATGATTTTCTGGTACCGAAGTTAAAATTGACATTATAGTTTGATTTGTCGATATCCAAGAGGGGTCTCGTTCTGTATGGGAAAACTTTACCAGTTAAACCGTCATCACATGATAAATAGATATATTGTTTTATTTATATGAGTTTCACATTAAGGAATAACTTTTCTTTTAGAATTTTGTTCTTGTTGGCTAGTGAATGTTTAGAATGGCTTAACTTTGGGTTTTAAGAGAACATTGGTGCCAACTATAGTAAGTGGCCTGGCAGCCATGGGCCATTAATACCATTCTTTCATTAGGGGGCTATGGCCATAAAACTTAAAACAAAAATGTGAGTCACTTGACCTCGGTTAAAGTAGGTTATAAGTTTACAATCAAAACGAGATTGTCAGTCTTAATTGTAAGACTAAGTTTCCATCTAAGCAACCATTTTGATTTTAGTTTTTGTTTTTGAAAATTAAGTCTATAGACACTAATTATGCTTTCAACTTTCCTCTTTTGTTATCTTTATTTTATCAATGGTCTAAAAAATGAAGCTAAATTTTGAAAACTAAAATCAAAACAAAATGGTTACCAAGGAGTCTAAATTTGAAGTTTAATAGTTGAAATCTTTAAGTTTCAATCTATTTTCTTTGAGCTTCATTTCTATGTTTCAAACTTGTGCAATGAAACTATCACCTGGGTTGCCTACCAATTGGTGGTGGCGTGGAAAATGAACGATTATTCCCAAGTCCAGAAAAGGTTTACGCACAATTTCGAACAAACTGGTGATGTAGAAGATGAATCATCAAGACAAGGCTTTATATAGGGATTGCTAGCAACAAAGTCAGAAACTCAAGAATCTATCAAAAAGATTTAACGTTTAAGAGTAAAAAGAAATATAAACTTAGAAGTTTAAGAACTAGGGTGGAAAAATCAAGGATTCCTAGCCTTCAGACGACGGGGCTCCATACAGTAGAAAGTAATTTTGCACTATTTTTGAGCTTTTTTGTTTTGTTGGAGAAAAGGAGGAAAAAGAAATTTAGTTGAGTTTGATGGAGGAAGGGGGAAGAGAAGTTCAGAATAGAATGAATGCGTTGATAATAGAAGGAAGAGTAAATAGTGGGAATAAATGATGAATATTGGGTTTTGGGGTTTGCCAAAGGCAAAGGCAAAGGCATGTGCATATAATTTGGGTACACACAACCACTCTAACCCTCTTATTGTCTTTGCGTTTCTTCATTTCACTTACTCTCTTTTTAAAGTTGTTCTTTCTTCAACCTCTCTCAATAATTGTGTAATGTAATGTCCCTTTCCATTCTGACAAATTATACACTGTTTCCCCATATCCTTCTGAACTCACATCCTTTCAACACTAAAACACCTCAAATCATACCAACTACATCTCTTTTTCAATAGATAATATCCAAATTAATCTTTATTGTTTTATACACATTCATTGCTTTCCATTTTATTCGATTCACAACACTTAACCGGGTTTACAAATTTGCAATACAAAATTGGTGTAATCGTAATGGTAATTTCATTGATACATTAATTGTAATGAACAAGAATGCAAGTGTAATTGAATTGTTTTTTGTCGTGTTTACCTAACTTTACTACTAATGTTAGATTTGATATAAAAAGAATGATAAACCATAGAGATATAGTTGAAGAGAAATGAAATTGTGAAGGTAAAAACACCTAAAGATATTTGTGTTGAAATCATATCTCAATATGGTAAACATCTTTGAATAAAAAGAGAGTATTTAGTTTGTTATAAAATGAATTTCAAAATTTGGAATTTGATCTTTAATCATCTAAAAGTTAGTTTCTCCTTTTTATGCATTGATATCTCTTTTTAACAAAGTTTATAATGTGTCAATGTCATAATCATAATAGTTTTCTCTTTTTTTTTTTCTCGTTCTAAAAAATAATTTAAAATAATATACTCTAGTATTGTTTTAGAAAAACTACTTAATATTAAGACTAAATTTAAATTGCTAAAGCGGAGATAACTTAATTGATATACGATGTACCAGTGACAAAAAACTATGTGGTTCGAATTCCTATCCCCTAAAAAAGAAAACTAAACCTAGAATAATAATTTTGTTAAAGCAACTAAAATCTTTAAAACAATAACTTTCTAGAGATGTCTTCCTATTTTAATAAAGAAGATAAATTCTTAGTATACTTAATAATTTAGATGAAAAAGAAGGTGTAGGACATGAGGGTGGTGTGCATGTGAGGGCAGTGGGCTACAATTTGTTAGTGTATGAGCTACAATTTGTTAGTGTACTCAAGCGAGTATGTTTGACACTCGTGAGCAAGTACATTGATACATAGGGTGTCATCCAATGGGCTACAAGTGAAAGGTCGATAATACAAATGTGCGACTAAAAAGGATGGTGTATCATCTAGCTAACACACCAATATGGAGTGTGTGAGAAAGTTGAGTTAAAACAAGTAACAAAAATACAAGTATTGGTGGAATTGACAGCGTTATTGACATGCTTAAGACAAGATGGATCCCTTGGGCTGTTAGCATTTGAAGCTAAGCTTGCATGAGAAGCATTTGAAGTTACATGCATGCATGTCAGATTGTGAGTGAAGTATGCAAAATCGTCATATTTTGTGTCAATCTGAGTTCAAGCAAATGCTCCATATAGGGATATGATCCTGCATTATTTTTGTTGTTCGTGATGAGACATTAATTAGAATTTCATGCCTTAAATTTTATCATAGAAGAGATATGATGTTGACTTTATACCACCTCTAGGCTTTGATGCCTAAGCAAGCTAGGCCATGACACATGCGTGTGTCATGTGGTATGAGCAGTCGTTTCAAGATGAATGTCTCATACTAATGAATCATGTGAGGATGGAAAACTTAACAATAGCAATGTGGAACATGTATGTTAGTATTACATTTAATCCCAAGTGTTAATAACAAGAACTGTTCAAATATTTCCATAATATACTATATAGTATGATATATATTATGTCTACTTTGAGCATAAACTCTCATGGTTTTGTTTTTGGTTTCACCCATAAAGCCTCACACCAATGGACATAGTTGTTCTTATTTATATACCCATGATCATCCATTTATCCATAATTGATGTGGGACTTTAGTCACGTTTTCAACAATCCTTCCCTAGAACAAAGGACTACCGAGTCTATTCTCAAATATTCATCAATTTGTCAAACTATTATCTAGGTTAACTACTCTTCATCAGAGCACACTGCCTATCCACGATCATCTCCATATGACATTACGTTTAGTTTCACTCCAAAAGGCCTCATACCATTGTGGAGATATTTGAAAGATCTTTGTCACTAACAAGTGGTATTAGAACCATGCCCTTGACTTAACTTTGTTTGGTAGCATTCCTAGTTGTCAAACAAAGATGTATGAAGTTTTGAAAGTAGGTCATCGTGTGATTTGTAGTTAATCTTTATCGGATAGCTGGTGTGCTCTAGTGAAGAGGAGTTCGCCTAGATCAGAGATAGAGGGATCGATGACTATTTGAGGAAAAACTCATGGTCCTTTGTTTGAGGGAGGTTGTTGAGAATGCAACTCAAAAATCCCACATTGGTTAGATAAGGGAATGATCGTGAGCATATAAGTGAGAACAACTATCTCAATTGACATAAGATTTTTTTGGGGTGAAACCAAAAGCAAAGTCAGAGAGTTTATGCCAAAATAAGCAATATCATACAACTGTGAAGATATGTGGAGAGTTGTTGTCACCAACACCAAGATCACTAAAGATACATGGCAATTTGTAATTTGGTCATAACTTTTAATTTTGGTGACCGTTTTAGGCTAATGACCAGTTGTTTTCTTTGTTTTTTCGTTCTCTATCCATCTACAATATTAGATATTATAGTTTCTTTCATCCACTTATCATAATCTAAGTTAAACAGTGACGAGTTTTACCAATCAAAAGAAAAGCACACAAAAAAAAAAAAAAAAGTAAAACATGATAGAAAGAAAAGAAAAGGAAAGAAAAGGCACAGTGGATAATAGACAAGCAGACACTTTTGAAAGTAGCTTTTTTTCCTTTCTAAATGTTAGTTAGATTAGCCCCCCCCCCCCCCCCCCTCAATTTCTAAAACACAACACATACTTTCACAAACAGATTCACACCAAAACTTCCCAATTGAAAATATTTTCTTTCTCCTCCAAGATTTTTATAGAAAGAAAGAAAAATAGGGGAGAAAATGAGTGAAGAAGAAGAAGAAAAACCCTCCCCTTCATCTACATTCCTCTCTCAAATCTCCCAATTTTGTTCCTTAATTATCTCACACCCTCTCTATTTCTCTTACTTCCTCTTCTTTTCCCCTTACATCCTCAAAGTCCTCTCCTTTTTCTCCCCACTTTTGACCATTACTTTCCTTCTACTTCTTCTACCATTTCTCTTCACATTCCAAAATCAAGATCATGACCAATTATTCCTTCTTGATGAGTGGTACAACAATTTCTTTAACATTATCCAATTCCCACTACTTGAAGAAGCTCAAGAACCTGAAATCAACCAAGAAGAAACCAAAGATCATTATCATCATCATGATGATATTATAGAAAATGGGATCACTAGAAATGGGTCAAAAGAAGAAAAAGTGGGAAGAAATTGCAGTATTAAGAGTGTTATAGAGTGCAAAGTGTTTGAAGATGAAGAGAAAATGGATTTGCTTTGGGAAAAGTATGAGGAGAAAGAATTGGTAGTAGTTATTGAAGAAAAGGTGAATAAAGACAGTAGATGCATTGGAAAGGCAAAGAAGAAGGATCTGAGGAGTATGGTGAATCAACAAAAGGAAATGGAAGAATTAGAAGAGGAAGAAGAAAATGGGAAGATTTGTTGCTTACAAGCATTGAAATTTGGAATGAGAAAGAAAAATGGTTTGAAGAAGATTTCTAAAGCTTTCAAAGGCCTTAAATTCTTACATAAACTCACTACTAATGGTAAGAACAAGACACACTCTTGAACTTTTCTTGCTACTCAAAATTTGAACATTTATTTGTATTTTTGCTGGGTTTTTTTTTTTCTTCTTTTATTAAATTTTTCGTTTAAATGTGCAATAATTTGAATCTAATGTAATGTTCTTTGGATGCAATTAATTGATTAGATATTTAAAATGCAATTAACCACCATTAATTTTGTTCAATTGAAAACAAATTAAGCATAAATAAATAAAAGAAAAAAGATATGTCTGAGCCCGGGTTCGAACCGGGGACCTCTAGTGTGTGAGACTAGCGTGATAACCACCTACACCACCCAGACTCTTATGTGTTATCTTTTCTGAAGTATTATATTATTATTGTTAATATCTTACAATAATTTATGTCTTACTATGTTCCAATTAATAACTTTAAATCCATAGTTGAATAATGATTGATATATACATCTTTGTTTGAGGTAAGAGATTCAAACTCTACTTAAAAATTGTATTTTATTCATCAAATGATGTGTTTTTTTGGGTAAAAACACTAATTGATTCCTCATCCAGATATTAAGAATGTAAAAAGTAGTTTATAGAGTAGCTTACTAATCATCAGATGTGTATTGTGTGGTAGTGTGGTAGAAATATAAATAAGATGGGTCTTATTACAAATATACAATGTCAACCAATAGTAAACTCTGGGAAGAGTACTAGATCCAATCTTACTTTCCTTTAAACAATACAATCAATGAAAACTGATATTAACGAGTGTAAAAAGAGGTAGTTGTCATTGTGGGTGAGGTACATAATACTAAAAATAACAAAGAATGAAAACAAGGATGGATGTTCTGAGCCAAGCTTCAACTAGTAGGCTCTATGCCTTAAGTCATGCAACGCATCACATCTACAATGATCCAACTCAAGAGATGAGACTCCTTGCACAACGAAAGATTTAACAGAATCGTTACTCAGATTTAATTGAAAAAATAAAAATTTACATTGACAATATTATAATACATAAACAATTACTGTAAAAATAATATTAAAGGCTAAGCATGCTTTTCTAATATAAAATTAAATTACAGAGAATAAATTGAAACTTATTTTTGTTGTCGATTCTGAATCTACAAATCATCAAATGTGAGGTCACCACCACTTGTAATCTTTCCTATCCTTTGGATAAATAAAGTTTGGTTTGTGGGAACCTTTTTGGAACTTCAGAATTTTTTAGAGAAAAATTGTAAAGGAAAAAAGAGAGGTACAAGAAAAGAAGGTTATAAATATTCTCTTCGATGTTTTGAAAAAGAATATAAAGGAAAAAGAGAGGTTCGCATACAAAGAATTTTTACAAGAAAAGGAGGTTAGAGAGATATGTGCGATTACGTAGATGAATCTCAATTTTCTTACAGTTATTTAATTTCAATCAAATTAAAATTAAATCACATTTAATTAGTATTACATCAATCTCTCATAACCTCCAGTTTTTAATTTAATTTAATTAAATCAAAGTTAAAAAAAATTAAACTATTAATTAATTATGCAATTAATTAATTACTAAATTAAGTATCTTATATTTAATTTAACTCTTATTTGAATCCTATTCAAATATAATATTCTCTTATAACCTATAGTTTTTAATTTAATTAAACTAAACTATTAATTAATTATTCAATTAACTAATTACTAATTTAAATATCTTATATTTAATTTAATTCTTATTTGAATATATATTCTCTCATAACCTATAGTTTAATGTGTATCACATACACATTTAATTTATAATTTTAATATGAATCTAATTCATATTAAAATAATACTTGAACTTATTTAAATATTTTAATTTCTCATAACATAATTTTGAATCACACCCAAAATTGTATTATAAGTTCAATGAAGACATAAACTTTACACTATAATGTACTAACCAAACATTATATTAATTCTCTAAGTCAATTTGAACATTTCAAATTATATCCAAGATATATTAACCCCATTGCCCTTTACGAGCTAGGAAGGGGCCTTATGGACCTACAGAGTACACTCCACTAACGACTCACAACTGAACTCTTCTCACTGTAGATATATTTATGTGTCCACAGATATAGACCAATAATAGCAAGTTAGTCCTTCATAAGTGTCCGTAACACCAGCTGGGTCAAATTACCGTTTTACTCCTAGGTCACTACTTAGTCCTTAAATACCAATGCTTCTCTAATGAACACCTGTTTATGGTCCAACCAATAAACAGAAATCTCTCCCTTGCCATAGAGAGGGTAGGACCATTTGTTCAAGTCTCGGAGACACCATTTAAGGAAACACTCATCTACTTACATTAAAGTCAAGAAGAAGTGAATTTCATCTTGTGTGATTATGTTTTCAGCTCCGCACTCTGACTTATCCCAAAACGATAGGCTTATTAAGTCGACAATCTGGCCACTCTCACCTGTACAAACTAAAGGATAATCCCTCGTGAACTCGTTCATAATACACTCAAGATTAAGACTAATTTTCCTAGGTCATCCTATTGAAATAGAAATCTAACTAGTCAACGGAGTTACATCTAGTGGTTACTATTTCGTGGTCCAATCTTATGCAAACTCATTGCATAGGATACCCCCACTTGCGTGTCACCTACACGAACACGTTAGATCATTGTGTTTGTATCATAAATACAAAGTGGGTCGTATCCATAGTGTTACCAGGATAAGATACCCATCCTTATCCCTATACTATAGACCCTTTAAGCTGTATCTCGAACATTGATCCATGCATGTCTCCACATACAATTCAAGACTCATAAATCAGCTTAGGATGTTAATTTATTGATTTGGGTTAATAAGATAAAAACAATCAAATAATCAATAACTCTTTATTGAAATTGGAATAATAACTCTTTATTAATAACAGTTACCTAATTACATTTATTATCTACGAGTTTTAGGACATAAAACTCAACACCAATATGAACAAAAAAACTTATCCTATTTAATCTTGTCCGACCTATATTTATATGGCTAGCTATATGTATTTTAATGGCTTAGTCTAATGAATATTTAAGTCACTTTTAATATGTGTGTCTGTTGAATGAGAAATTTCGACTAATTAAAGTCTGCCACGTCATCACAATTATAATTTAAATTGGTTTAGGTAATTAAAATTTTAACTCATGATAGAAACTTGAGCCAAAGAAGATAATGGAGCCCAAGTCTAGGCCCAATAAATAAATTAGGCTCAAGCCTAATAAGGAATATTCAGAAGAATGACAAATTTAAGGGGGGCGATAAGAAAAATAGCAAGATCTTTTAGGAATAAGAAAAATAGAAAATCCGTTGATAATCACGTGTATGGTTTTTTTATATTCCAGATTTACCCTCATTAGGATCAAATAATCAATTTAAAATATCTTTGAGAGAATCTAGGTAGAATGTATCTTTACAAATATATCTTTTCATTAAACAATTAAATATTATACAAAATATATTATATTATTATTATTATTCTTTATATAAGGTAATTAGGGTTAAAGTGAAAATTAAAGAAAAAGAAATTTCCCAATTTTCTTCCTCTTCAATGTACCGTCTGCTTGCACCCCCTTTTTTTCTTCGCACGTTGGCCAAAAATTAAAGAAACAACATAAAAGAAAAAAATCCTAATCTTCTTCTTCCTCTTCGTTGTCCGCCGCAACCTCCTCCCCATTTGTTTTCTTCTTCCACGTCGGCCAGTCAAGATCCACCACGCCGGTCTCTCTCACTTAGCAGCCGACAACATTCCATGCGCAATCCACGAACGCAATAATCTGGACATGTGTTCCAGATCAGTGTGGTTTCTCTCCAGGTCTTCCACCAAAATCGGCTCAGAATCTTCCATATCCAAACACTTCAAACAAGGAAGTGGCGGCTCAAATATCTACCATAAAGCCTTTTTTGATATTATCCACACACTTCAAACAAGGCGCGTTATCTCACGTGCGCCGTCGTATCTGTTCAAGCAGTTCAAGGAAGTGGCGGCAATGTCCATGGAAGGATCTTTGAGGGAGCTCCGATGAGTAAATTCTTTGTACCGAGTTTTGGGTTTTTAGGTTTGAGGGGAGAGGGTTTGACAATGGCGGGGATTCAACGTGGAATGAGTAGTTTGAAGTTAAAATGTGGGAAGGAAGAAGAAGGGGAAGCAATTCCTGCGCATCAAGGGACCATTTTTCTGACTTTCTCGAAAGGATACCCAATTTCTGAAGATGAGGTTTGTTCTTACATGACACAACTAAAGTCTAAAAGTTGGTAACTATATTCAGGTTCTTTACCAAACTCACGAATGGTTTTGACATGATTGGTACTAGGGGTGTACATGGTCCGGTTTGGTCGGATTTTGAGTCGAACCAAGGACCAAATCGAACCCCTCGATTTACGTATATGTGGAACCGTTGAAAATTGAGTTTTGCTGGTTTCGGTTGTTGAACCGAACCAACTTGCTTCGGTTCGGTTTCAAACCATTTTTTCCACTTTTTTCTCTAAAAACAATTCCTCACAGCTTCTACATTTTTTCCTCTTTGTTTTGTTCCAACTTAAATCTTTGAACCTTTATGTTTTGAGATTGAAGATGAAGTAGGAAACGTGGGACTAAGAGGAGACTACATGGAGTCGAAAGCGTGCAAGAAAAGAGAAGAAAATGAAGAGTGGAGATCAAAGATGGAGATCAGAGATGGAGCTGGAATCGTAAGAGATGGAATTGAAAACGTGCAAATGACGAAGAGAAAGGAAAATAAAGAATGGAGATCGAAGATGAAATCGAAAGCTTATGATGGCCGACGACTGAACTGTAGACGTGAAGAGAGGGATGCTGAGGGCAGTGACTGACTTCGTGTTTTGAACAATGGGAGAGTGAGGTGTGAGGCGTGAGGCATGAGGCATGAGTAGGTTGTTAAATTAGGGTTTTTCTTTTAAGTTTAATTTTACCTTTTTAAATTGGGCTTGGGCCTGGGCGAAAAGAAAATAATAATGATAAAATTCTTGGGCTAGGGTGTGAATTAGTATATATTTATTAATATAAATATTGACGGTTCGGTTCGATTCTTTTTTGGTTTTTTAGGTGCTGAACCGAGAACTGAACCAAATCTCTTGGTTCTACTCTTCAGTGAACCGGTAGTTCCACATTTTTTAATAAAATCGGACCGATCAATCGATTTGGATTGATTCGGTCTAATTCATCATTTTTTCTCAGTTTTTGCACACCCCTAATTGCTACTTTATAGATATTGATAATATTCATTTCCTCAGTTCATGAACAATTTTGTTTCTTTAAGTCTCTCTCTAAGTCCTTCATTCTAGTAACTCCAAATTTCCATTACTTTCATGAGTTATTGGAAAGAAAGTATGAATGTAATTATTTTGAAACAGTTAAAATTATTTAGTCAGGTTCAACTCCCCAGTTCATCTTTCATTTGCTTATATTTCCATTGTCACTCTCACCCTCATCTTCCTCTTCATCCAAACCCCACAAACCTGCATTCCCCCAAATTATCCTTCAAAATCTCATCTTAAATTTCTCAAATCTTCCTACGATTTCACTCTTCGCTTGTCTCCATTGACAAGAAAGTCAATCATGAGGTATAGTGTTCGATTATCATCTTGCCACTACATAGTTAGGTGAGTTTCTTTTCTACTCTCGCTAAAATGAATTACATTGTAATTCATTTTTTATGTCAACTCATCTTATACTTTCTTTTATTTTGTATTTCAATTACACTGTAATTCTTTTGTTTATTTTATGATTATTTTTTTATTTTGTTACGTTATTTGAATTATACTGTAATTCTTTTATGCTTTTATGATTCTTTTTTTTTTTTTATTTTGTTAGGTTAGTTCAAACAAAGTTTCTTCCATATACAAATACTTTTTTTAGATTCAACGTTTCTAATAATTTAAATTTTTTATTTTTGGTTTTAATTTTAATTTTAAATTTATTCATATTTTGAGAATCAAATCTTTTAGTTTGTTAGAAAGTTGTATCGATCAAAATTGTTAGGATTTTAAGATAAGTATTTTTGCAATAAATTAACAGTAAGAAAATCTTAGTTTTTAGGATTTGAATTTGAATTAGATAAGGGTATTTTGGTATGTCGTTAATTTATAATTAATAATATTTAATTCATTTTTTCATTTTTACATTTTAAATTGTCTTTTGCTATTTGTCTAAAGTAAACCTTAAATTTTGCTATTTATTTGGTTGACCCAATAGGATTAAGCCCAAATCCAAGCCCTGTAAGCAAAATGGGCCCAAGCCCAAGTTCAACAAGCAAATGGGCCCAAACCCACATAAAGTCCATGAAAATTCTCTATAAATAGAGGCATTTCCATTCATTTGGGGGAAGGATTTTCAGAAGAAGAAAGTGTTGAAGCTCTGAAGAAAAAATTGACAACTCAACCTCTGAAGCTCTACAAACGTAAAAATTCTTATCAACCTCAGGATCACCATCTTCTGAAAATTGAAGACTTAGAAGATTAAACGTTTCCTTGAATTTCAGAAGATTGAAGCTCGAATTGATTTATATCTATAACTTCTTGAAGATCGAAGAGCTAGAAATTCTAAATTTTACTTTATATTTGTGGGGACAAGATTTGAGACTTCCAAAGGCCTAGAAAGAATTCTCCCAACAGCTAGAAGACTCCCCAACTCTTGAAGCTAACCACACTTGAAGATTAAAGTTCCTTGGAGGATACAAGCTTTCTTCCAAGACTCCAATTTCAAGAACAAGCCAATTGTCAATCTAAGAAGATCATCAAGCCAAAATGTCGATCATCCAAGAAGATCAACAAGTCCAAAGGCAGATCGTTCAAGAAGACCAGCAAGCTAAAAAGGTCGATCATCCAAGAAGATTAACAAGCTCAAAGGCCGATCATCTAAGAAAGATCGACAAGTCCAAAGACAAATCATCCAAGAAGACCAACAAGCCCAAAGGTCGATTATCCAATAAGATCAACAAGCCAAAAGGCCTATCAACCAGGAAGATCAACTAGTATAGAAATTTATAGTTTATTTTTCGAGAGAAAGTATCAAAGGAGAAAAATATTAGAGATTGTACTTACTATACTGAAATCAATACAAAATTCAAATTCCCTGAATTAAATTTTCTTTGTCGAAATACCGTGTGAAACAATTTGGCACGCCCAGTGGGACCTCTCTACGTTTCATATCTTTCTCTCATACAAGATCAAATGTCATCTAAAGACAACGATTCCAAAACTTCAAGTGACACTTACATGAGGCAAGTCACTTGTGGTCGCTTCAAAGATATCGATCTATCTGAAAAGCATTCAACCATTGAAATCGCTAGAAATAAATCAGCAAATAGCATGATTGCCATCAAAGAGAATCCACTATCTAATGAAGTCACTTCATCTTCTAAAGAATTAAGCAAAGAAGCTTCAGAGTCCAATATAATATCAGTAATGATGACAAACGTAGGTACTAATAAAGAAAAATTCGCTAAATTAGAAAAGAAGGTAAGCATACTAATGAAGGCAATCGAAGAGAGAGACTATGAAATCACATCTCTAAAGAATCACATTTGTGATGTTGCCGAATCAAGTCAAGCGCGTATTGTGAAGAATAACAACAAATGGAAGACAATCTTGCAAGAAAGACAACATCAACAACCAACTTCAATGGCTTCATTGTAAGTACAACAATTGCAAGATATGATCACAAATTCCATCAGAGCTCAATATGGTGGTCCTTTCCAAATGTCTCTCTTATATTATAAACCATATACAAGAAGAATTGATAATTTAACGATGTCAACCAGGTACCAGCCACCTAAATTTCAACAATTCGATGGAAAGGGAAATCCAAGACAACATGTAGCTCATTTCATCAAAACACGTGAAAATGCAGGTACACAAAGGGAATTTTTAGTCAAACAATTTTTTTGAACGTTAAAAGGAAATGCTTTTGACTGGTACACTGACTTGGAATCAGAGTCAATTGACAGCTGGGAACAACTCGAGAAAGAGTTTCTAAATCGCTTCTACAGCAAAAGACGAATAGTGAGTATGTTCGAGCTCATCAATTCTAAGCAACAAGAAGGCAAACTCGTTATCGACTACATAAATCGTTGAAGAGTCGCAAGTTTGGATTGCAAAGACTATCTCGCTGAACTATCTGTCGTTGAGATGTGCTTCCAAGGAATGCATTGGGAACTACTTTACATACTTCAAGGTATAAAACCTTGCAGCTTTGAAGAACTAGCAACTCGAGCCCATGACATGGAGCTAAGTATTGCTAGTTGAGGAGGCGAAAATATTTTAATCTCTAACAAAGAAAATGAAGAAATTGATATTGATGCGGCTCCAAAAGAATCTATGGCTATCAGTACAACTCCTTTTAAGTCGTCATTCAAAAGAGATGCAAAACGTTGGTGATCCAAACTATTGTAAGTACCATCGAGTCATCAGTCACCCAGTAGAAAAATGCTTCGTTTTAAAAGAGAAAATTCAAAAATTAGCTCAAAAAGAAAAAATTGAGCTAGATTTTGATGAAACAGTTTAATCAAGTCATGTTGGCAGTAATAACAAATGACTGCAATCAAATAAGTTTTACAAGTTCATATCATATTAATGTTGAGGAAGTTGATGATTCAAAGATATCAAACAAAAAACTTCTGTCTTTGATCGTATTAAGCCTTCAACTACTCGAGATTCAGTCTTTCGAAGATTGGGTATGACCACGACAAAAGAAGACGATCAATGTTCAACGTCCACATCCACTCAAATTTCAATTTTCACAAGGCTAAGTATCTCGACGTCAAAGAGAGATCGACCTTTGACATTTGCTTTTGATCGTCTCAAAGTGGCAAACGACCAACATGAAATAAATATGAAAACCTTGATGACAAAACCATTATGTGAAGCAAAGAATGACGATAAAATTCACAGTCTTGTTCCATCACGCATGAAGAGGAAGTTGTCTGTTGTCAGAAGTACCGAAGGTTCCCAGAAGGTGAAGCCAAAACTCATCATATTGACGAATCCCACAAATGAAGAAAGGGATCAAAGTCATGATGAAGATAAAAGCTTCTAAAATAAAAATATAAAAGAGCTCCTTATCGCAAGAGCCTAACTGCGTGGTGCTCCTAGCCCACATGAGCTTAAAAGGTGAATGACAAAAAAAAGAAAAAAGAAAAGAAAAAGAACTACGTTATGACTTGATCCATTTCTTCAAGGGTACGAAGGCAACTTAAATAAGTTTAAGTTTCAGTCCATAAAATATTTTCACAAAAGTAGGATGTCATAACCTTATGTGTGGCTCTACAAAATTGATATCATTAATCTCATTGAATAAAGAAATTTTAATTTGAAAGATGTCCATCTTTACTGGGGGCATCAAAACAAATTGGGGGCAAAATCTCTAAATTCAAGATGTTCATCCCTAACAAGAAGGCGATACAATAAATTGAAGATTATATACCAGTTGAGTGCATAAAAAAAAAAGCTTCTTCAAAATCAAGTTCGATGGCTTCGTCGATGCTTCTTCAAATTCTAATTCGAAAAAAAAAAGTTCTTTAAACTCAAGTTCAAAGACTTAATGGTTGCTTCATTAAGCTCAAGTTCGAAGGCTAGAGGCTTCATTGGTGTAGGCGCGACTTTGCCACTCTTCCAAATGTTGATGCAGCTTCACCTCTCTCCAAAAATGGAGGGACCGCTCCGCCTCTTTTCAAAATGTCTGCATAGCTCCACCTCTATCTGAAATGTCGGTGTAGCCTTGTCTCTCTCCAAAATATCGGTGTAGCTCTACCTTTGTCCAAAATAGGTAGTGGTGTAGTCTCGACGCTTCCAAATGGTAGTGGTACAGTCTAGACACTAGTGCAATCTCAAAGCATCCAAATAGGCAGTGGTGCAGTCTTGAAATTTCCAAAATATATATGGTTTAGTTGAGAAGGTCATATACTCCTTGATGCAATTGAGAATGTCATATACTCCTTGATTCAACTGAGAAGGTCATATACTCCTTGATGCAGCTAAGAAGGTCATATACTCCTTGATGCAGTTGAAAATGTCATTTACTCCTTGATGCTGCTGAGAAGGTCTTATACTCGTTGATGCTGATGCAACTGAAAAGGTCCATATACTCCAAGACGCAGCTGAGAAAGTCCGTATACTCTAAAACACAGCTGAGAAGGTCCATATATTCTAAAACGCAGCTGAGAAGGTCCATATACTCCAACACTCAGCTGAAAAGGTCTATATACTCCAAAACGCAGCTGGGAGGGTCTATATACTCCAAAACGCAGCTTCACAACAGTGACATAATAAAGTTGTCTAGACTTGGTTAAGGTAATCTCTAACATGAACAAACCATGATGTCACCGAAGATCGAGAATGACATGATAAAGTTGAAAGGAGTGACACGATAGAGTTGTCTAAACTCGGTTGAGGTAATCTCTATCATGAACGAACTGACATGATATAGTTGCAAAGGTGGCACAATAGAGTTGTCTAGATGAGGTTGAGGTCATCTCTATCATGAACCAAACTATGATGTCACCGAAAGTAAGAATGATATGATAAAGTTGTATAGACTCGGTTGAGGTCATCTCTATCATGAACTAAACCATGATGCTGCCAAAAGCCAAGAATGATATGATAAAGTTGTCAAGACCCGGTTGAAGTCATCTCTATCATGAATCAAACTATGATGTCGCCGAAGGTCAAGAATGACATGATAAAGTTGAAAGGAGTGGCACGATAGAGTTGTCTAGACCCAGTAGAAGTCATCTCTATCATGAACGAAACCATGATGTCATCGAAATTAAGAATGACATGATAAAGTTGTATAGATCCGATTGAGGTCATCTCTATCATGAACCAAACCATGATGTTATCAGAAGTCAAGAATGATATGATAAAGTTGTCTAGACACGGTGTTGGTCATCTTTATCATGAATCAAACTATGATGTCGCTGAATGTTTAGAATGACATGATAAAGTTGAAAGGAGTGGCACGATAGAGTTGTCTAGACCCGATTGAGGTCATTTTTATCATGAACCAAATCATGATATTGCCAAAAGTCAAGAATGATATGATAAAGTTGTCTAAACCCGATTGAGGTCATCTCTATCATGAATCATACTGTGGTGTCGCCGAAGGGCAAGAATGACATGATAAAGTTTCAAGGAGTGGCACGATAGAGTTGTCTAGACCTAATAGAGGTCATCTCTATCATGAAAAAAATCATGATGTCTTCGAAAGTAAGAATGACATGTTAAAGTTGTATAGACTCGGTTGAGGTCATATCTATCATGAACAAAGCCATGATGTCGGAAAAAGTCAAGAATATTATGATAGAGTTGTTTAGACTCGGTTGAGGTCATCTCTATCATGAATCAAACTATAATGTCGCCAAAAGTCAAGAATGACATGATAAAGTTTCAAGGAGTTGCACGATAGAGTTGTCTAGACCTGGTTAAAGTCATTTGTATCATGAACTAAACAATGATGTCACCGAAAGTAAGAATGACATGTAAAAGTTGTATAGACTCAGTTGAGGTCATCTGTATCATGAACCAAACAATGATGTCGCCAAAAGTAAAGAATGATATGATAAAGTTGTCTAGACTCGGTTGAGATCATATCTATCATGAATCAAACTATGATGTCATCGAAGGTATAGAATAACATGATAGAGTTACAAGAAGTGGCACGATAGAGTTGTCTAGACCCGGTTGAGGTCATCTCTATCATGAACCAAACCATGATGTCGCCAAAAGTCAAGAATGATATGATAAAGTTGTCTAGACACGGTTTACGTCAACTCAATCATGAATCAAACTATGATGTCGCCGAAGGTTAAGAATGACAGGATATAGTTACAAGGAGTGGCACGATAGAGTTGTCTAGACCTGATTGAGGTCATCTCTATCATGAACCAAACCATGATGTCTTCGAAAGTAAGAATGACATGTTAAAGCTGTATAAACTCGATTGAGGTCATCTCTATCATGAACAAAACCATGATGTCTTCGAAAGTAAGAATGACATGATAAATTTGTATAGAATCGGTTGAGGTCATCTCTATCATGAACCAATCCATGATGTTGCAAAAAGACAAGAATGATATTACAAAGTTGTCTCGACCCGATTGAGGTCATCTCTGTCAAGAATCAAACTATGATGTCGCCGAAGGTCAAGAATGACATGATAAAGTTGCAAGGAGTGGCACGATAGAGTTGTCTAGACCGAGTTGAGGTCATCTCTATCATGAACCAAACCATGATGTCTTCGAACGTAAGAATGAAATGTTAAAGTTGTACAGACTCGATGGAGGTCATCTCTATAATGAACAAACCCATGATGTTATCAAAAGTCAAGAATGATACGATAAAGTTGTCTAGACTCGATTGAGGTCATCTCTATCATGAATCAATCTATGATGTCGCCGAAGGTAAAAAATGACATGATAAAGTTGCAAGGAGTGACACAATAGGTTGTCTAGACCCGGTTGAGGTCATCTCTATCATGAACCAAACCATGATGTCATCGAAAGTAAGAATGACATGATAAAGTTGTATAGATCCGATTAACATCATCTCTATCGCGAACCAAACCATGAATTCGCCAAAAGTCAAGAATGATATGATAAAGTTGTCTTGACACGGTTTAGGTCATCACTATCATGAATCAAACTATGATGTCGCAAAAGGCTAAGAATGATATCATAAAATTGCAAGGAGTGACACGATAGAGTGGTCTAGACCCGGTTGAGGTCATCTCTTTCACGAACCAAACCATGGTGTCTTCTAAAGTAAGAATGACATGTAAAAGTTTGATAGACTCGGTTAAGATCATCTCTATCATGAACCAAACCATGATGTCTTTGAAAGTAAGAATGACATGTTAAAGTTGCATAGACTCGATTGAGGTCATCTCTATCATTAACCAAAACATGATGTTGCCAAATGTCAAGAATGATATGATAAAGTTGTCTAGAGCAGGTTGAGGTCATCTCTATTATGAATCAAAGTATGATGTCGCCAAAGGTCAAGAATGACATGATAAAGTTGCAAGGAGTGGCACGATAAAGTTGTCTAGACCCAATTGAGGTCATCTTTATCATGAACCAAACCATGATGTCAACTAAAGTAAGAATGGCATGATAAAGTTTTGTAGATCCAGTTGAGGTCATCTCTATCATGAACCAAACTATGATGTTGCCAAAATTCAAGAACGATATGATAAAGTTGTCTAGACACGGTTGAGGTCATCTACATCATGAATCAAACTATGATGTCGCCGAAGGTTATAAAGGACATGATAAAGTTGCAAGGATTGGCACGATAGAGTTGTCTAGACCCGATTGAGGCCATCTCTATCATGAACAAAACCATGATGTCTTCTAAAGTAAGAATGACATGTGAAAGTTGTATAGACTTGGTTGAGGTCATCTCTATCATGAACAAAACCATGATGATGCAAAAAGTCAAGAATGATATGATAAATTTGTCTAGACTCGGTTGAGGTCATCTCTATCATGAATCAAACTATGATGTCGTCGAAGGTCAAGAATGACATGATAAAGTTACATTAGTGGCATGATAAAGTTATCTAGATTCGGGTAAGGTCATCTCTATCATGAACCAAACCATGATGTCACCGAAAGTAAGAATGACATGATAAAGTTGTATAGACTCGGGTGAGGTCATCTCTATCATGAACCAAACGATGATGTCGCCAAAAGTAAAGAATGATATGATAAAGTTGTCTAGACCCGGTTGAGGTCATCTCTATCATAAAAAAAACTATGATGTCGTCGAAGGTCAAGAATGACTTGATAAAGTTTGAAGAAGTGGCACGATAGAGTTGTCTAGACCCTGTCGAGGTCATTTCTATCATGAACCAAACCATGATGTCACTGAAAGTACGAATGACACGGTAAAGTTGTATAGACCCGTTTGAGGTCATCTCTATCTTGAACCAAACCATGATGTCCTCGAAAGTCAAGAATGATTTGATAAAGTTGTCTAAACCCGATTGAGGTAATCTCTACCATGAATCAAACTATGATGTCGCCGAAGGTCAAGAATAACATGATAAAGTTGCAAGAAGTGGCACGATAGAGTTGTCGAAATCCAGTTGAGATCATCTCTATCATGAACCAAACCATGATGTCTTCGAAAGTAAGAATGACATGATAAAGTTGTACAGATTCGATTGAGATCATCTCTATCATGAACGAAACCACGATGTTACCAAAAGTCAAAAATGATATGATAAAGTTTTCTAGACCCAATTGAGGTCATCTCTATCATGAATCAAACTATGATGTCGCCGAAGGTCAAGAATGACATGATAAAGTTGCAAGGAGTGGCACAATAGAGTTGTCTAGACTCGGTTGAGGTTATCTCTATCATGAACCAAACCATGATGTCATTGAAAGTAAGAATGCCGCGGTAAAGTTGTGTAGACACGTTTGAGGTCATCTCGATCATGAACCAAACCATGATGTCCCCAAAAGTAAAGAATGATATGACAAAGTTGTCTAAACCCAGTTGAGGTCATCTCTACCATGAATCAAACTATGATGTCATCGAAGGTCAAGAAAGACATGATAAAGTTGCAAGTTGTTGTACGATAGTGTTGTCTAGACCCGAGTGAGGACATCTCTATCATGAACCAGACTAGGATGTCTTCGATAGTAAGAATGACATGTTAAAGTTTTATAGGCCCTATTGAGGTCATATCTATTATGAACCAAACCATGATGTCCACAAAAGTCAGGAATGATATGATAAAGTTGTCTAGATTCGATTGAGGTCATCTCTATCATGAATCAAACTCTGAAGTCGTCGAAGGTCAAGAATGACATGATAAAGTTTCAAGAAGTGGAACGATAGAGTTGTCAAGAAACGATTAAGGTCATCTCTATCATGACCAAAACCACGATGTAACCGAAATTAAGAATGACATGATAAAGTTGTATAAATTCGATTGAGGTCATCTCTATCATGAACCAAACCATGATGTTGCCAAAAGTCAAGAATGATATGATAAAGTTGTCTAGATCCGGTTGAGGTCATCTCTATCATAAATCAAACTATGATGTCGTCAAAGGTCAAGAATAACTTGATAGAGTTGGAAGGAGTGGCACGATAGAATTGTCTAGACCCGATTGAGGTCATCTCTATCACGAACAAAACCATGATGTCTTTAAAAGTAAAAATGACACGATAAAGTTTTATAGACCCATTTAAGGTCATCTCTATCGTGAACAAAACCATGATGTCCCCAAAAATCAAGAATGATATGATAAAGTTGTCTACACCCGGTTGAGGTCATCTCTACCATGAATCAAACTATAATGTAACCAAAGGTCAAGAATGACATGATAAAGTTGCCATGAGTGGTACGATGGAGTTGTCTAGACCTGACTGAGGTCATCTCTATCAAGAACCAAACCATGATGTCTTCGAAAGTAAGAATGACATATTAGAGTTGTATAGACCCCATTGAGGTCATATCTATTATGAACAAAACCATGATGTCTCCAAAAGTCAAGAATGATACGATAAAGTTGTCTAGACTCGGTTGAGGTCATCTTTATCATGAATAAAACTATGATGTCGCCAAAGGTCAAGAATGATAAGATAAAGTTGCAAAGAGTGGCACGATAGAGTTGTCTAGACTCGGTTGAGGTCATCTCTATCATTAACCAAACCACGATGTCTACGAAAGTAAGTATGACATGTTAAAGTGGTATAGACTCGGTTGACGTCATCTCTATCATGGACCAAACCATGATATCAACAAAACTCAAGAATGATATGATAAAGTTGTCTTGACCCGGCTGAGGTCATCTCTATCATGAATCAAACTATGATGTCGCCGAAGATAAAAAATGACATGATAAAGTTGCAAGGAGTGGCACGATAAAGTTGTCTAGACCTAGTTGAGGTCATCTCTATCATGAACCAAACCATGATGTCTTCGAAAGTAAGAATGACATGTTTAAGTTGTATAGGTCCGGTTGAGGTCATATCTATTATGAACCAAACCATGATGTCCCCAAAAGTCAAGAATGTATGACAAAGTTGTCAAGACCCGGTTGAGGTCATTTCTATCATTAATCAAACTATGATGTCGCTGAAGGTCAAGAATGACATGATCAAGTTGCACGGAGTGGCAAGATAGAGTTGTCTAGACCGAGTTGAGGTCATCTCTATCATGAACAAACCATGATGTCTTCGAAAGTAAGAACGACATGTTTAAGTTGTATAGGTCCGGTTGAGGTCATATCTATTATGAACCAAACCATGATGTCCCCAAAAGTCAAGAATGTATGACAAAGTTGTCTAGACCCAGTTGAGGTCATCTCTATCATGAATCAAACTATGATTTCGCTGAAGGTCAAGAAAGACATGATAAAGTTGCATGGAGTGGCACGATAGAGTTGTCTAAACCCAGTTGAGGTCATCTCTATCATGAACCAAGATGTTTTCGAAAGTATGAATGACATGTTAAAGTCGTATAATTTCGGTTGACGTCATATCTATTATGAACCAAACCATGATGTCCCTAAAAGTCAAGAATGATATGATAAAGTTGTCTAGACCTGGTTTAGGTCATCTCTATCATGAATCAAACTATGATGTCGCTGAAGGTCAAGAATGACATGATAAAGTTGCAAGGAGTGGCACGATAGAGTTGTCCAGACCGAGTTGAGGTCATTTCTATCATGAACCAAACCATGATGTTTTCGAAAGTTAGAATGACATGTTTAAGTTGTATAGGTCCGGTTGAGGTCATATCTATTATGAACCAAATCATGATGTTGCAAAAATTCAAGAATGATACGATAAAGTTGTCCAGACTCGATTGAAGTCATCTCTATCATAAATCAAACTATGATGTCGTCGAAGGTCAAGAATGACAAGATAAAGTTGCAAGGAGTGGCACGATAGAGATGTCTAGACCCGATTGAGGTCATCTCTATCATGAACCAAACAATAATGTCACCGAAAGTAAGAATGACACGGTAAAGTTGTATAGACCCGTTTGAGGTCATCTCTATCATGGACCAAACCATAATGTCCCCAAAAGTCAAGAATGATATGATAAAGTAGTCTACACCCGGTTGATGTCATCTCTACCAGGAATCAAACTATGATGTCGCGGAAGGTCAAGAATGACATGATAAAGTTGCAAGTTGTGGTATGATAGTGTTATCTAGACTCGAGTGAGGTCATCTTTATCATGAACCAAACCATGATGTCTTCGAAGGTAAGAATGACATGTTAAAGTTGTATAGACCCGATTGAGGTCATATCTATTATGAACCAAACCATGATGTCCCCAAAGGTCATGAATGATATAATAAAGTTGTATAGATTTGATTTAGGTCATCTCTATCATGAAGCAAAGCATGATGTTTCCAAAAGTCAAGAATGATATGATAAAGTTGTCTAGATCCGGTTGAGGTCACCTTTATCAAAAATCAAACTACGATGTTGTCGAAGGTCAAGAATGACTTGATAAACTTGGAAGGAGTGATACGATAGAGTTTCTAGACCCGGTTAAGGTCATCTATATCATGAACCAAATCATGATGTCACTGAAAGTAAAAATGACACGATAAAGTTGTACAGACCTGTTTGAGGTCATCTCTATCGTGAACCAAACAATAATGTTCTCAAAAGTCAAGAATGATATGATAATGTTGTCTACACCCGGTTGAGGTCATCTATATTATGAATAACACTATGATGTCGTCGAAGGTCAAGAATGACATAGTAAGGTTGCAGAAGTGGCACGATAGAGTTGTCTAGACCCGGTTAAGGTCATCTCTATCATGAACCAAACCATGATGTCACTGATAGTAAGAATGACACGATAAGTTGTATAGACCTGTTTGAGGTCATCTCTATCGTGAACCAAACCATGATGTTCCCAAAAGTCAAGAATGATATGATAAAGTTGTCTAGACCCGGTTGAGGTCATCTCTATCATGAATAACACTATGATGTCGTCGAAGGTCAAGAATGACATGGTAAGGTTGCAAGGAGTGGCACGATAGAGTTGTCTAGACCCGATTAAGGTCATCTCTATCATGAACCAAACCATGATGTCACTGATAGTAACAATGACACGATAAAGTTGTATAGACCCGTTTGGGGTCATCTTTATCATGAACCAAACCACGATGTACCCAAAAGTCAAGAATGATATGATAAAGTTGTGTAGACACGGTTGAGGTCATCTCTACCATGAATCAAGCTATGATGTCACCGAAGGTCAAGAATGACATGATAAAGTTGCAAGGAGTGGTACGATAGAGTTGTCAAGACCCGAGTGAGGTTATTACTATCATGACCCAAACCATGATGTCTTCGAAAGTAAGAATGACATGTTAAAGTTGTATAGACCTGGTTGAGTCCATATCTATTATGAACCAAACCATGATGTCCCCAAAAGTCAAGAATGGTATGATAAAGTTGCCTAGACCCGGTTGAGGTCATCTCTATCACGAATCAAACTTTGATGTCGCCGAAGTTTAAGAATGACATGATAAAGTTGTAGAGAGTGGCACGATAGAGTTGTATAGACTCGGTTGAGGTCATCTCTATCATGAACCAAGCCATGATGTCTAAGAAAGTAAGAATGACATGTTAAAGTTGTATAGACTCGGTTTACGTCATCTCGATCATGGACAAAACCATGATATCGTCAAAAGTCAAGAATGATATGATAAAGCTGTCTAGACCCGATTAAGGTCATCCCTCTCATGAATCAAACTATGATGTCGCCGAGGGTCAAGAATAGCATGATAAAGTTGCAAGAAGTGGTACGATAGAGTTGTCTGTATCATGAACCAAACCATGATGTCTTCGAAAGTAAGAATGACATGTTAAAGTTGTATAGACATTGTTAAGGACATCTCTATCATGAACCAAACCATGATGTCGCTAAAAGTCAAGAATGACATGTTAAAGTTGTATAGACTCGGTTGAGGTCATCTCTATCATGAACCAAACCATGATGTAACGCCCCAAATTTCGAAACCAAACCCGACCGTTACTTAACTAAAACCAGTGAAAATCAAGCTTAAAAGACAAAAGTATAACAGGACAAGAACTCTCAATTAATCAAAAACAATGTTTTATACCAGTTCCAAAACAAAAACTTTCACATAATAGAAAAATTAAAAAAAAATCACCTAAACGGGATCCCAAAAATAGTTTTCTAAACCAAAGAACCGACAATTAAAACTAAAATAGTTAAGCATAGAAATGCAAAAATAACGTAAAGCGAAAGCAAAAAGGTCTCCTGGTCCTCTCCGTTATGGTCACTGGTTCTTCTTGTCCCTCGCTGGTTTCTTCTTACCTTTTCCTGAAATACAACATAGAAAGGATGAGTATATAATATACCCAGTAAGGAACCCACTACTAATCCCACTAGGTGACCGTTAACTCTGCTAATAACGCATACTTTACGACACACAATCAATTGGTTTAGTAGGAACGATCATGTCGGAGCAATACGCCACACAGGCTTGCTAACCGACCCTGCCAGAACAATACGCCACATAGGCTTGTTAACTGGCCCTGTCAGAGCAATACGCCACACATGCTTGCTAACTGACCTTGTCGGAACAATACGCCACACATGCTTGTTAACCGACTCTCGCGACAATACGCCACACAGGCTTGCCACACCATCCCACCACCAAGTACAAGTTATTATATAAAGTTAACAGACACCATATTCAACATTTAATTCAATAAACATAGTGATCACAACATTTTTAATCCTCATACATCAAATGACACTATTCAACTCACAACAGGCCATGCATAATCCAAACAACAAAAATACAAGAACTCGAAGTTAACACCACAGTATGGACAAAATAACCATCTTCCACCCCTTATTCGCCAAAGGCATGGATTTAGTAGAAGTATTCCTTACCTCGAAATCACAGAAAATTCCTTGACGAGTAGCCTCCAAAAGACCCTAAACACACAAGAACTTTAATTACTAACTTCTTAAAAAAGAGATATTAAATCTAATCCTTCAATAACCAATTCCAACTCACCACTTAAGACGAAAAGCCAAAACGATCGCACCACAAATGTCCCCGATTCAAACTTCAATTGAACCTTCAAACAATAAAAAAACTCCCACATTAATCCAAGATAACTTCAAATAAAACTTTATCGGGTAACGAATAACCCAAAAGGAGTTCTTCCTAAGCCTTACCAAACACACCAACAAACAGTAGTGGCAGCGGTGACAGGAAGTGACAGAAGGCTCAAGAATAACGGCTCAGCTCACAGTTTGGCTCGGCTTGCCCATGGCTCGGCTCAGCCGACCAAGGGTGCGGCTTTCAGATCTGGGCAGCGCAACTTCACGACAAGCAGAGACACGACTGGCAGAGAGATGACTGGCGGCGCACGCGACTAACGAATGGAAACGGGCGTGCGGCGTCGGCTCGTGGATCTAAGCGACGGCGCGACTGAGACGACTTGGAAACAGATTTGGCATGCGAAATGGACGTCGGCTCGAGCGCGGTGCAACTGCACTTGGTTCGCGAGGCGAAGGCACGACTTGAGGATGGGATCGACTTGGGCTAGCGATGCAGGACAAGGCTGGGCTTCTCGGTTGCTCGTGCTTCACGACGTGCGGTTGCTCGTGGGCAGACGGCTTCCTCGTCTGACTCGGGCGCGGCGTGAACAGAGAGGAGTGAAGTTGGGCGGCGGTGGCTATGGAGGGTAAGAAGGAGGCAGTTAGGGTTTTTTCCCAAAGAAGAAGATGGAGAAGATGACGTTGCACGGTTTCCAACGCGTTTAAAATAAATAAACAATAATAATAATATTAAAATACTATTATTATCATCATTTATATTTCTTATTTTTTATTCCAAATCTATTCCTTTTTCTTTTTCTTCTTTAAAACTCCCCATTCCCCTCTCTCCTCATTAAAACCACCTTTTTCTTTTTCTTTCCCCATCCACACATAAAACAAAAGCACAAAAAAAATAATTTCCGCACTTTAGTTCAAAATTAAATTCATTACAAACATCCCAAATTAAAATTTAACCAACCAAAAGTAAGATAATTGATAAATAAAAAAATTACAAATTACCTTTTAATTTGGGGTGTTACAGTCTTTCCTCCTTAAGAAGCTTTCGTCCTCGAAAGCTCTTATCCTCGAACAACTCCGAGTACCAAGGCAATGCTCTTACTGCGCAACGTCTTCACCTCCCTTGCCAGAATCTCCACTGGTTGCTCCTCATAGCTCAAATTCTCATTGAGCTCCAGGGGCTCATAATCGATGATATGCGACGGATCAGCCACGTACTACCTCAACATCAAAACATGAAACACGTCTTGAACTGTAGAGAGAGATGGTGGTAGCGCTAACCGATACGCCACAGAATCAATTCTCTCCAGAATCTCAAAAGGCCCAATAAAGTGGGGACTCAACTTCCCCTTCTTTGCGAATCTCAAAACACCCCTCATAGGTGCCACCTTCAAGGACACCTTATCTCCCACCTCGAATTCAAGATCCTTTCGTCTCACATCTGCATAACTTTTCTGTCTACTCTGAGTTGTCTTCATGCAGGCTCTAATTTGCTGAATAGCTTCATTAGTAGACTGCACCAACTCAGGACCAACCAACCTCTGCTCACCAACCTCATCCCAGCACACAGAAGATCTACAACACTTACCATATAAGGCTTCAAATGGTGCCATGCCAATAGTAGCCTGGTAACTGTTGTTGTAAGCGAACTCCATCAAATGAAGGTAAGAGTCCCAACTCCCAGAAAACTCTAGTGCACAAGCCCTCAGCATGTCCTCTAGTGTCTGGTTCAAACGCTCAGTTTGACCATCTGTCTGTGGGTGAAAGGCGGTACTGAAGTCCAACCGGGTACCTAAGGCATTCTAAAGACCTTTCCAGAAGTTAGAGGTGAAACGGGCATCCCTGTCAGAAACAATCGACACAGGAACTCTGTGCAACCTCACCACCTCCTTCAAATAAACCTGAGCCCACCTATTTACTGAGTACGTAGACTTACCTGGAACAAAGTGTGTTGATTTGGTGAGTCTATCCACAATAACCCAGATTACGTTATGACCCTTCGGGATCTTAGGCAACCCTGTGATGAAATCCATCGATATGTTCTCCCACTTCCACTCAGGAACTCCAAGAGGCTGTAACAACCCATCCCGCTTTGAAGTCCTAATACATCTTGGTACTGCTAGGATGCATAGCATAAGAAGAGTTATGGTCCTTAGACAACAAGTCCCTCTTAACCTCACTATCTACAGGAACACATAAATGTTTCTCAAACAGGAGACCATCATCAGAAGATACAGAAAAACCCCCAGCTTGCCATTCCTCTGCTAGGTGGCGCTTCAAACTCAGATACTGGTCACTACCTTGAGCCTCAATAATTCTCTGTCTAAGCGTTGGTTGCACGGTCTACTGTGCCAACTGTGAGGTTACCTGTCCCACTGCAACTGCAATCTCGGCTGGCTCAAAATTCTGGTGCAACTGAGTTTGCCTAGTAATAAGAGCTGCTGAATAGGCTACCTTTCTGCTCAAGACATCCGCTACCATGTTTGCCTTACCTGGGTGGTATAAGATCTCAGAATCATAGTCCTTCACCAACTCCAACCACATACGTTTCCTTATATTCAACTTCTTCTGGGTGAAGAAGTATTTGAGACTCTTATGGTCGGTGAAGATCTGTGTCTTTTCTCTATACAGGTAATGTCTCCAAATCTTAAGGGAAAAAACCACTGCTGCTAACTCAAGATCATGGGTGGAATAATTCTGCTCATGAACTTTCAATTGACGAGACGCATATGCAACTACCTTCCCGTGCTGCATCAACACACATCCCAACCCTCTCTTTGAGGCATCACTATAAATCACAAACCCTCCTGAACCATCTGGCACTGTCAGGACAGGCACAGTGACGAGTTTCTGCTTCAGCTTCTAAAAGCTATTCTCACAAGCCTTACTCCACTCAAACATAACTCCTTTCCTAGTCAACTCAATCAAAGGGGAAGCGATGCTAGAAAAACCTTCCACAAAACGTCGGTAATAACCCACTAAACCCAGAAAGCTACGAACCTCAGTAACAGTAGAAGGTCGAGGCCAACT
>JBBPDJ010000008.1:12268802-12297859 GCA_037974625.1 Cucumis cinereus | reverse complement strand
ATTTAATTAAATATAAGATATTTAATTTAGAAATTAATTAATTAGAGAATTAATTAATAGTTTAGTTTAATTAAATTTAATTAAATTAAAACTATATGTTATATGAGAGATATTCATTTAAATGTGATTTAAATGAAATATTGATTAAATATGATTTAATTAATTTTAATTTAATTTAATTAATTAATCTGTTAATTAATTAATCTAATTTAATTTAATTTTAATTAAATTCAAATTAAAATTAAAAATAAATAACTCCTATTGGGAGTTATTATTTTGGAAAACGTGGGATGGTCTCACGTTTTTCCAGTTTTTCTCTAACATCCCTTTCTTCAGAATGAAGAAGGGGAAGAGCTAAACGGTTCTGTGAGAGTGTTTTTTTTCTTTTTTTTTTTTGGAAAAACCTACGAATTGCAGAAGGTTTGTAGAAAAAGAAAAATCTCTCTATTTTTCCTCCGAAATTCCCACAGAAAAATCTGAATTGGTTCCCACAAGTCAAACCTCAATTATTCAGAGGATAGGAGAGGCTCCAACTGGTGGTGGCTACAATTTGGAGATTTTGTAGAATTCAGGGACGGCAACGGGTTCTGTGAGAGTGTTTTTTTTCTTTTTTTTTTTTGGAAAAACCTACGAATTGCAGAAGGTTTGTAGAAAAAGAAAAATCTCTCTATTTTTCCTCCGAAATTCCCACAGAAAAATCTGAATTGGTTCCCACAAGCCAAACCTCAATTATTCAGAGGATAGGAGAGGCTTCAACTGGTGGTGGCTACAATTTGGAGATTTTGTAGAATTCAGGGACGGCAACGAGTGTGGTTTTTTTTTTCTCTGCAATTTTGTATATACAAAGCATGTTTAGCCTTTAGTAAAATGTTTCTGTATTTTTTTTCAATGTATGGTATTTTAAATTTTCTCAAATTAAAATTGAGAATGATTCTGTAATTCTTCCGCTGCGATGAGTTTTTATCCCATCAGATTAAACATTTCCTTGAATTCCAAAAGATTGAAGCTCGAATTGATTTATATCTATAACTTCTTAAAGATCGAAGAACTAGAAGTTCTAAATTTTACTTTATATTTGTGGGGACAGAGATTTGAGACTTTAGAAGGCCTAGAGAAAATTCTTCCAACAACTAGAAAACTCTTCAACTCCTCAAGCTAACCACACTTGAAGATTAAAGTTACTTGGAGGATACAAACTTTCTTCCAAGACTCTAATTTCAAGAACAGATCAATTGTCAATCTAAGAAGATCATCAAGCCAAAAGGTCGATCATCCAAGAAGATCAACAAGTCCAAAGGTAGATCGTTTAAGAAGATCAGCAAGCTAAAATATCGATCATCCAAGAAGATCAATAAGCTCAAAGGTCGATCATCTAAGAAAGATCAACAAGTTAAAAGGCCGATCATCCAAGAATATCAACAAGCCCGAAGGCCGATCGTCCAAAAAGATCAACAACCAAAAGGCCGATCAACCAAGAAGATCAACTAGTATAGAAATTTAAAGTTTCGAGAGAAAGCATCAAAGGAGAAAAATATTAGAGATTGTACTCACTATATTGAAATCAATACAAAATTCAAATTCCACGAATTAAATTTTCATTGTCGAAATATCGTGTGAACAGTTTCAAAATATGAATTTTAATTGTTTATGGATAGAAGGTATCTCTAGAGCTTAATTGATGGTTAAGATATTTAATAGCTATTTTGAATATAAGGTATTTACTTATTTCTTTATTTTGACTTATTTATAACAATAAGATATTTTTTATGATTAATATTGTTAATCTAAACTAATAAAAATAATGTTAATTTCTAGGTGAAAATCCAAATTTTCTAGTTTTCAACAATTAATTTTAATTCTGGTTTGTTAGATTTTGTATCTCTATGTTAAAAAATGGAGCATAATTGTAGGAATTAAGTTATACGAGTATTTTTGTCTATTATTAAAATTTAAATATTAATAGAATTAATCACTTGACCTTTTACACATGAAAAATATGTTTGGCCATTTTTCTATCCACCTCCTTAAAATTTGTCATTCTTCCAAATTTTCCTTTTCCTTTAAATAACATATGTTTTGCGATGGACTTTTTAAGTTGTTGGATTTAATTTTGTTTTGAAGTTGTTGGGCTTAATTTTGAAAAAAAAAAACCTTAATGTATCCTCTTCACGTATTTAGATGAAGATACACGAATCTAAAAATTTTATTAAAAAAATCAGATACTTCAAATCATGCATCTGACATGTATCTGTCACATATTTGAACGTGTCTTTAATAGATATAGTTCTCTGCACAATTAAAAGTATTTGTACTTACTAGCTAAAAAGTACATGACAATCCTATCCTATATCTAAGCTTTTAGTTCCATATTTGTTTGTGAAATCAATTTATATCTTATCTTTCTGGCGTTAAAGACTCCACTAACATGTTCGATTAAGTGGTCAATTTAACTCAACAAGATTTTAAATAAAATCAATAAAGGAAATGTAAAAGTCAAAGTGACATAATGCCTGAAGGGATCAAACAGTTCGATCTCGTTGTAGAACCAATCACACACTTTGGTTCTTGATAGAATTTAAAAAAAAAAAAAAAAAAGCAAATTGATACAAATAAAAGGTTAAGTATATGAGAAATTTTACCTTTGTCAAACTCTTCGCACCAACATTCTTTTTAGATTTTGTTTTTTTCTCCAGGAGATCTTCCTTTCTATGTCTCTTGACAAAGATTTGACTTGTTGGGCAAAATAAAATAATAACTTATTTTTTAAAAAAATAAATAGTTTATTATAAAAACAACAATCTATATGGCATAAACCCTAACAATTAAATATCAGTTTAGACACTCGCTAAGGTTTAGAATGATAGACACTGATAGATACGATAGTAGTCTCTTAGTGTCTATCGTTGTCTAATACTAATAGACAGTAAAAATTTGTTATATATACGTAAATATTTTTAGCAATTTTGTTATTTAAAACTATTCTTTTATCTTTTTAAATGACACTTGTTTGACATTTAGTTCTAAGTGGCATCTATTCCACTTTACAGATTTGGAATGAGTAGGTGTTTGAATCCTACCAATCTCATCTATTGTAATCGGTGAAAGACCTATATTTTGATTCAAGTAATGTTGACTAAGACTACAACCATTTCAAGCATATTTTCAATAAGCACTTTTGACAAAATGTGATCATATTTCGAATCAATCTATAATTTGAGTACCTCAACTATGTTGTGTGGATATATTACTCAAGCCAACATTTTAACAAGTTCACTATAAAGTACATTCAAAATCCAAGTCATGTTCTCAAAATTACAAAAAGAAAACGAAAGTTAGAGTTCAAATTATATTTATCGAGAATTCAAATGATTTCTTTAGAAAAATGAAAAATTATAAAAATTGAAATTGAAATCCTTGCCAAACAAAATTAAAAAAGGATGAGTATGGCATGACTATGGATAACTTGGCTTTTGACGGCTTAAGCATTATTAAGTTATTAAATGGTTTTAAGCTCTAAGTTGAGTTGTTAAGTGAAATAACTGGTTTCAAGCTCTAAGTTGAATTAGAGTTGTTTAATATGGAAATTAATTAGTGGTAAGTTAAAGCAATAAAGGCATTGGATGCAAAAGTTATTTAACCTGAATTTAAGAAATTTATGTTTTAATATTGACTTCTTTTTTTTCCCCTTTCTTGTCAATTTCTTTTATGTAGTACTATATCCAGCGATATTTCACCAAGAATTTCAATAACAATTTTTATTTCAAATTTACATACATTATTTGGTGTGCCTTTTTAATTTTCAATTTTACTTAAATTTGATATTGAACTGAAAATGATGAATATGACAAATTTTCAAAATTTGAGATTGACTTGTATGATTTGAATTTAGTTTTTACGTTTTTTTTTAAATATATACATATATTATATTTGTGGGGATGGAACATAGAATATGTCTAAATTTAAAACAAATAAATGTTAGATTATGTTTAGATTTGGACTAAAATTCAAATAGTCTTTGTAAAACCATTAAAATTTGATTATGCCCAAATCCATCTAAAATTGTCTAATTTATTTTTTTATTTAAATTTGACCCATGTATAGATCAAGAGCCGTTTTGAAAAATAACAAAATAAATCAAAATATTTACAAAATATCACAATCTATCTAGAATAGATTGAAATAATCCAAGATAGTAGTTGGATATTCGAAACCCATTAGAAAGGAGCAGTCAAAATCATATAGAAATGATAGACTCGAAGACCCTAAAAATGCTATGAGGTGTTCAAAAATGGTTGGAGTTAGTTGAATAGGAGGATCACTATGACTATAGACGTTGGTAAATTTACCAAAGACTCAAATGATTTATTGTATATTATAGATGATGCGGGGGGACGTTTCTTTTTCTATATCATGAAAGGAACAAAAATATCAATCTATTATCTTGTCTATCGTGATCTATCAAAGATATATTTGTATAGTGATATTTTGCTATACTTATTTTTATAAGTTTTATCATTTTTTATTTTTCACAGATTAAAGTATGAATCAAAATTTCTAATTTGACAAAGGAACAAAACAGAAATAAGAAATTGACAATATACCGACAGGCTTCAAAATTGATTTAAATGAAGCCAACTTCCTAAGGGGAAAAAGAATCAATTAATTGTCTTAATAATGATAATGAATCTAACCATATTTTCAAAGTAAGGTAGGCCCCCAAAATTAATGGATGAAGAAGCTGACCATCTATATATAATGCCACCGACAGATCTCAACATCCTCAAAACAAAAACAAACAAACAAAAAATTATATAATTACTCGGAAACTCGAATATTTCTATTTAACAAAATAGAAGGGAATCAAAATGATGATATATTTTATAGGGCACTAAAAGTGGTCAATGCCTTCCTTTGGACAAGCACAGAGCCAAACATCTTCTTTCCTTCTATAAAACTATAAAAAGACGAACATGCATGATGAAATTTAAAGGCCAAGATTGCAGGCTTGAACAAACTCCAAATCATAATCCACATACTTGGTCCAATATGGCCGAAATTGAGTTATGGCAATGTCTAGCCAAGGTTTCATGTTCCCATTGAAGTGCACAACTGCAGCATTTTCGATCTCCCCCTTGCTGATGCTGGGATTGTAACCCAGTCCAAGGACATGCCATGTCTTGTCTAGTGGCTTTGTTGTGGAGTAGAATGTGATTAAACCAGGAGGCAGTGTCCCCAATTTCCACAAGGTTCGGTTTTCATTCTACATCAAATTATAGCTAATAGGTTAGAGACCGGGCAAATGGAAGAGTACGAACAATTTTAATGAGTACAGAATCAATCATGAATATGATTCAATCACTACACATTAAATATTAATTGTTGCTATTACAAACACATATTAAATATTAACTCTGTTCAAGTGTAAGGAAGTATCCAGCAAGACCGTGGTTTGAACACAAGACCTCTTGCTCTCGTACCATAATAAATCATCAAGCTAAAAGCTTAACTTAATGGGTTAGAAATTTTTGTATGGATGACCTATTTGCATCCCCTAAATGATTAATGACCCACCCCCTTCACAAACAAATGAAATCTAACATTCTACTTAAGTCAAAGCGCACTGCAATGTACAACCGCTTTTTATACAATATTGCATGAGATGGCCTAACGCAATGACCATGTCTATAGAGATATTTATTTTTCTCCACTCTTCCACAATACTCATGGCGAAATCACAACAAAGTGTGAGAAAAATAAAGATCGCGATAGACATGGTCATTGCGTTAGGACTATAATAGACATGGGCATCCATAAGGTGCAGGTCATTAGTCATTTACCTAGCTAAGAATGGATCATACGTAAAAAAAAAAAAAAAAAAAAAACAAACTGAATGGGTTATGGTAAACTTAATGATATTGAACACCTTAACATAAAGGGTTAAGTAGTCTAATAAACCAGGAAATGGCTAATTAGAATACGAATCATTCAAGTATAAATGATTTGGTTATGCTTAATAGGCAGTCAGATATTTGAAATGGGACAGACCACAAAATTGCTAAAAGACTTACAATAAAAGAATTTAACATTCAGAATACAAGTTGAGAGAGTAGTTTGTCTTACCATATTCTGCCAGTAGTGATATTCTTCTGTGCATTTTTCCCTTCTCCAAGCATCCAAATCGAAGAAGTTCATTCCATAAGCCCATGCACATGCCTTGGGATCAAACTTCTCCTTGATTAATGGATGTGAAAAGTTCATATACTGTGCATATCTGTGGAAAGAGCCAAAACATGTCTCCACCGCACCATTTACTTTTCCATCCATATCGTTCTTCCACAAGCCAGTCAAGTCCTTCTGGACAACTATGTCATCGTCCAAAAACAAAATTCTGTGTAGTTTTGGGTACATCTCAGGTAAGTAAAACCGCAAATGGTTCAGAATTGATAGATATTTGGGATTTCTAAACTTCATGTTTGTTGTATCCTTCGTTGCATTTTCAACACTATTCTCAAAGTAAAACCTTTGTAAATTTGCTGACTCTAACTGGCGGAGCACTGGAACATAGGAAGAATTCAAGAACTTATAATCCTCCACTGCCTTAACTTCAATATGAGCTCCATTATAGTCCTTCAATTTGAACATGACTTGCATTGCCCCAAGATTCATCTTGTCAGTAACAACATGAAACACATGCTTCCATGGTTCTTCAGCATTCTTACTAGCTGAATTAACGACCACCGATGCAGCAACTACATTGTCTGAGAATATTGCATAATGGTAAAGATTTGGATCCTCAATTTCCGGTGGTACTGCCTTTCCTACATCTGAATATTTGTCTGGATGTGCAATTCTCTCTTCCATCAACCTCATTGCAATACAGTGCAAGCTTTTAGGAAGAGACTTCGCTGCAATTAAACTTGAGAACGCACCTTGTTTCTTGGCTTTCGACAATAACTCATTCACTGAAAAAATCGTATCCTTCAACTTCTGAATCTTAAGTTGATTGTCGAATGATTCTTTGGCTTCAGCAATGACTTGTCTCGTGACTTTAATACGCTCTTTAACCTCTTTCTCAAACTGACGAAGCAAAGCCTCATCGATGGAGGCCGTTTCAGGCTCAAACAGACTACGGTAAGCAGGTTTATTATTCAGATCCGTATAGTTCTGAGAAAGATCCGCGAATACCCTAACAAGCTTTGAATACTCCAATTTAAGCCTTCGAGCGTAAGAAGCATAGGCGTGAAGCAAAGTCCGATGGTCATCGGCTTGCTTCCGGATCTGATCGAGCCGCGGTTTTAACGGGTCTGATTTAACAGCTAACGGAAGCCTAGTTCTGGAATTAATTCGGTACGGAACAGAATCGTAACCCTAAAATTTCACAACACACATTTACTTCAGAGCGCAACATAAAACATCATCCAAAGAAAAAACAAAATCTGAATAGTGGACTTTGCCAAAAGAAAATGCAGGAAGAATTCCGATCTAAAGCGAGACAGAGCATCTACAGAAACCGGATCCAAACATTCAAACACAAAATAATAAATAATCATCATACATTGATAACACTGACATTTTAAGTAATATTCCATAAATGAGAAGTCCAGTTACACAAGAAAGTAAAATCGCGATGATTGTCGGAAGGAAGAGAAACAGAAACAGAGAATTAGAAACGATAATGAGGAAGAAAATAAAAAGTAAGAAGAGAGAAAGAGAACTTACAGGAAGAGTGGTGAGATCGGAAGAGTGAGTGGAGGGAGTGAAGAAGAAGGAGAAAGAGAGGAAGAGAAGAAATGCGATGAAAATGGCGGAGGGGAGAGCTCTGAAGGAGAAGAATCTAAGCAAGGTTTGAAGAAAGCCTCCATTAACGGGTCTAGCAGTATTCCGTAGGTTCGCCATTGTTGTTGTGTGTGTGTGTGTGACTGAGATAGAGAGAGAGAGAGAGAGGGGGGTTGAAGGAAGAGAGGAGAGAAGAAGGAGAGAGATCTGTGGGAGTTTGAGAGAGAGAGAGAGTATGGGATCCAACTAAGAGTGAGTGTTTAATGTGAACAAACAATTGAAAAGCGCGTCATTGAAGGTATCTCTATCAAAGTTATATATATATATATATATAGTCTCTTTAGCTATCCCATTCCATTTGCTTTCCATCGACATGATAAATTATTGTTATCTCTTAATAGAACCATGTTTAGTCATAATTGATTTATATTTGTTTTTCATTTAAAAGAATGGGTTCATTTAGCTCAAATGGGTATACTTCATTGATTTCTATCATCAACCTCGAAGTTAGAAGTTCATTTTTTCACTTCACGTATTAACAACCAACCACGTATAAGTTATGATGATATTTACTTTACGCAACTAACTTCAATAAATACCACCTCTAATGATCAACTTCGACAACAACTTTTGGCGGTCAACTGTGAGAATCATGTCAGACAAACTCTGAAATGTGGCGATCAACTTTGGGCTTTGACAACCACCTCTACAGATCAACTATGGCTACAAGCACCTACGCAATATTTACCTTTGGCAACCAACTCCTTTGATGACAACAACAACCTACATGATATCATCTACCAACTACCAACTCCTATGAAGACCACATATATAATGATCAACTTCAACAACGATCACCTCTTATGGCCAACTTCAAAGATCGCATAGATGAACTCTGAGCTCTAGCGACCAACTTTGGGCTATGGGAACCACCTTAGGGGAAGACCATATCCACATATAACTCTAGTGACAATTATAACAATATTAACCTCACATTACCAACTCTAACTGAAACCACCTCTAATGATCAACTCCAACAACGACTACTCCTTTGGCGCTCAACTTCGACGATCATCTCAGGCAACCAACTCCAACCACTGACTTTGTCTTTTATCTCCAAGAGCTAACTCAGCTGATAATATACTAAAAGAAAAAACAAGATAAGCAAATAAAATTTGGTCGTCAAAAGTATTTTTAAGTTGATAGCATAAAACAATGTGTTATCTTGCTCCCTTAATTCAAGATTTTTCTTTGGTTTTATGTGTCTATTTGACTATTTTATAGATTTCAAGCACCTAAGAGGTAGATTGTGGTGTTATTGACGAAACGAAGCTAAAACGGACCAAAACAGAGCTTAAGTGCATTAGTTGGGAAAGAGAAGGCCAAAAACAACCAACTTTTTCCCGAGGAAAGTGCAACGGTGCAGCTAGGTGCTCGCTTGGTGCAAAATCCAGTAGTTTCATTTGTTTTGCAAACCGCAAAGCATCACGATGCTCCCTTAGAGCGTAGCGGCGCTTCAATTCCCTATCGTGCACGAGCGTCCCGCAAGCAGTGGCACTTCAACAAATATATATATATAATTGTAGACGAATTTAAGTCATTTAGATCTAATCCCAATTGACACCCTCTGTTTTCTCTTCACTTGTTCTTTTGTCTTTTAGCTTTTCATGTACGAGAACCCATCTTCCTCAATCGGTATGTCAGATGAGAAGATAAGGTATTTATTTTAGCTTAGGCGTTGAGAATTTTCTCAATATTGTAACTTGTAAGATTTAAATCTTTATAACAATTCTATGTTTTATCTTTGGGTTCTTTATCTATGTCAAACATTTATGATTATATAAATTGTTGGTAGTTGTATGATCATTAGCTAGTTATTAATTTCCAATAGGTAACATATAATTGTGATTCGCCTCAAGTGGCAAAAAGGTTAGGTTAGCTTGTTTGTTCTAATCAACCTAGGAAAAACCATGATGAATGTCAATTTAAGTTGTTTCTAGTTGGCATTCACCTTAACGTAACTCTTGATTCTTAATATTTTTCGCTTAAATTGATTATGATGCTTTCATCATAATTCAATTGGTTAATTGATCAATTAGGACTCTCATTTGGCTTTTTCAAGTGAGTGGACTGTAATGATTTCGATCAAACTTTTCTAAGTTGAAATCGTTACTAAAATAAAAACAATATTTTAAAACCAAGTTTATGGAAAGTTCAAATCATTTTATTCAAGAAATTAAGGGAAAAAACATCTTTTATGTAGAAATTCAAATAAATAAATAAATAAAATAAAATAATGTAAAACTAATGTAGTTTGAGCCCTAAGTAAAACATGCAAGTTTTCAAAAGCTAAAAATAACATTGTTCATAAAATCCTGAAAACATATAATCATAAAAATTGCAGCAGAAGCTTTATGTCATAACAGTCCCAAAAGACATGGTCACAAGTCTTTCTTGTCCTTCGCCAGTTTCCTCTTACATTTGCCAGAAAAATAAACATGAAAATGATGAGTATATAAAATATTACACAGTAAAAAACCCACTATCGGGCCCCTCGGTGAACTGTTAACTTTCTATTAAGCCTATACCCTGTGCCACATAGTCTAGTGATCCCGTAGGAACACACATAATTGGCTAGTGATTTTGAAGGAGCACTCATAATTGGCCAGTGATCATGAATGAGCACTCAACTGGCTAGTGATCTCGAAGAAACACATATTTGTTTGGTGAACACAAAGGAACACATATCTTTCTAGTGAATCCGAAGGAACACATAACTGTCTAGTGAATCTGAAGGAACACGTATCTGTCTAGTGAACTCAAAGGAACACAGATAATTGGCTGGTGAATCCGAAGAAACACAAATAACTGGTTGGTGATTCCACAGGACCACAAATAACTAGTTGGTGAACCCGAAGGAACATAAATAACTGGCTGGTGAACCCGAAGAAACACACATAACTGGCTGGTCTGAACACACATACATACAAGGTATACTGGCTAATAGATAAAGTTAACAGCTACCATAGTCCAAAACATACATTCTTAGTCCAAATCATTCATAAGCATATATAAAAGTTTAATTCAATATTCTCATTCACATTACATATTTATCATGTTTTACAATTTTTCCATAACAAACCATAAAAACATAACATCACACAAACTCATAGGTTTTTCATAGAAAACCATCATAACATATTCAATTTTAATTAATAATTTTTCATTAAAATCATTAATATAAATCAACTTTAACTAATAGGTTTTTTATAGCAAACCGTCATAACATATCATCACATGCAAACTCATCACATAATCAACTAAGCTCATCACATAATCAATCAATTTAGTTCATCATATAATCATTCTTACTCTTATATCGAGGATCCGTTAGTAAACCCCTTAACTCAATTTAAGTAAATTCTTTGGCTCGAAAATAACTCCATAAATCGATCCTAAATATAAAACATTTAATTAATAAGTTTTCCATAAAAAATATTAATTAATTTTAACCTTTAACTCTTCAATATCAATTCTTAAACTTACGAATTGGTCGTCGAATTCCAAATCAATTAGTAGAAAAACTAGACTGATGTGTGGCACGACGTCACGCTCGTCAAAGGAGAGATGCGCGACGGTGCGTCACGGTGGGTGTTGGAGGAGACGATCAACGTGAAGGATATGCACAGAGAGAGGGTCGCGGCAGACCAAAACTGAGACCGTCGAAGACCAGCGGCTAGAAGCCGGAGGTCAGGCACGACGCCCACTGGACAGATTCGACGAAGCCAGATGGGACTTGGCACGAATGGCTTCGTGGATATCGATTATGACTTCACGGCTCGACGTCGAACTTCGCTGGGTGAACGACTTGTGGTGCGACTGGGCTGACCAGAGGATACGGCGGTGGAGCTCACGTCGTCGGTGGTCATTGAAGCTGAACGACGCGGTGAAGAAAACGTTGGCGAAGAGGTTTGGACAGTGAAGGCTGACAGCTTTTAATGCATAAAGGAAAAGAGAAAATTTCCTTATTTTTTTTCTTTTTAATTTGCACGAATTTGAACGGGAAATTTGTAGGAAATTTGTAGGAAATTTGTAGTTTTGAAAACAAATTATAAACAAAATGTTGTTGTTAAACTATTTAGAGAAACAGGGTGGATTGTTCTCTCGCCTATGTCTTGAGATGAACCCAAAACCTATGTGATAAGGAGTTTTCTCTCTCCTATGTCTTGGGAATTTTCTCTCTCCTATGGCTTGGTTGAACCCAAGACTTTCTCCTTCTTTTTTTTAATTTTTTTTTATTTGTAACTAAATTTCTTTTTATTTGTAATCAAATTAAGATTGTGTAACTAAATTAAGATTTTTTAACTTGTAACTAAATCAAAATATTTAAATGAAAAAATCTTTACCCAGCCCCCATTCTTTCCTATTTTTTTTTTTTTTTTCAATCTCTCATCCAAAACCCGACCCACATCTTTTTTTTTTACACTATTGAACCAAACCTTTGATGTTTTTTATTCTTTTATTTTGTTTAACTTGTAATTAAATCAAGCCAATAATTAATGAACCTAATTTTTCATTATTATATTTTTTGAAAATTAAAAAAAGTGATTGAATTTGACTTTGTTTTTTAATAATAATTTGTAATTGTAAAAAAAAAAGAAAATATATGTAAATTTAAATGTTCTTATCAATGTTTTATAATCATTTAAAAATTACAAGAAAATGAATATGTTCCATAACCCGGACGTCTTCGATTTCGAGCAGTTTGTCGTCGTCGACTCTGAACTATATGTTGATCTGGATCATCTTGACTCTGATTGAATTCTCGTTGGTACTCTTGTGGTTCTGATTCTGTAGGTGCTTCATAGTACAGATATTCATTATGTTCTCCACGGTCGCATCCGTGCCTATACATGTATGAATTTGATGAACCAACATCCATGTATGAAGATGATGGATCGGTCCCTGAATCAAAATATCTTGTACCGACCCCTGAAGCAAATGACCCTGGGCCTAACAATACTTCTATGTCTTATAAAGTGATAGTGGACTCTCCAATGGGAATATGAAAGGATGTGCTCCGGCTTCCATCTCTCAACAAGTGTAGTAATAAAATGTCAATCCAACTAGATGAAACTCAATCTAGCACTCCATAAAATCTTGAAACTTGAAGTAGAGGCAATATATTACGGTGAGAGGGATATTGCGATGGACTACCATCTCTCTACGTATACAACTCAGCTCACATATAGTTCTATCATCCCATATAACCGAAATCGATGAATAGATTGATCGTACAAAACATCAGGATCAATTGGTCATGGATTCAAAGTCATTCTCTACACGAGAAATGCAAAATATTGATTACGATTCTAGTAGATTATGCAATAAGATGTAGAAAATATGCCATTACAATTATATAAAATAGTAAGTACAACGTATAAATTTAGTACAAAATTGTTACAAAAATCAATAATCAAATTGTTATTTATAAAAGTCCAAGGATCAAAAGCATGTTTTCTTATGCATACAAAAATAATTATTCTAATTTCATTCAACAAATTAATATAAAAATAAATCAAGCCCTCAAACTTCTTTATGTTGAGAAATTAGTGTTAATTTAGCAAGACATTTTCAAATATAGTAAAATGAACAATAAATATTTATAAAATATAGCAAAATTTCAGATCTATCCGTGATAGACATTGACAAACTAACATTAAAAGACACCTATAGAAATCTATTAATATCTAATATTAGTGGAATCTGAAATTTTGTTATATTTTGTAACCTAATTTCTTTTATAAGCAAGAAAATTTGTTTGGAATTTTCATATCTTTTTAGGATAATTTCAAGAAAATTATAAAAAATAGAAAAATTAACAAAATATTTACACTTCATAGAAAAATCAAGTGCAATTGATTTTTGTCGGTTTTTTTTTTATGAAGTGTGAAAGTAGTTTGTTCTTTTTTTTCTATATCTGAAAAAACCTCAATCCTAATTAATCTCTCATTAATTATATATGTATATATGTATAGACATAATTAAAGAACTATTAATAGGTGCAATGCTTGTATTGGTGGAATGAGTGCATTTAAAAAAAATTAACAATGGAGGTCGATCTTAAAGACCTGACCTCTCTCTAATAAAAAAATGGAGGTCCGGGGTTTAAAACCCAACCTCCTTGATATGTATATTTTTTTTTTCCAAAACATCAAAATCAACTCTATTTTAATAAATGTTTTCAAAACCAACCTATTACTCTAAATATTTTTTCCCGCCACCTTACTTAAATAAAATGTTCCATTTGAACAAACCCTAATAACCTTTATTTATAAACATAATAGTAATAACTTTATTATTATTTCCTTTTTACTTTTCCAATAATAACATATATGTATATATATATAACTATATATATGTTTTTAAAATCTAATTTTTTTCTTCTTTTTCCAAAATAAATCAAATCTCTTCTCTCTAATCATCAATTTCATCTTTCCACCATTTAATTATATAAATAAATATATAATTATACTTTTTTCTCTCCAATAACAAATCTCAATTAAATATATATATATATATATATATATATATATTTAATTCCTTTACCAAAATTCCACCAAATCAAATATCTCAACATTTAAATTGAATTATATCCGCAACTAATTCAATTCAAACAAATAACCTTCAAATAATTTTAAAACATAATTAAATGAAAATTATCTGGAATTTTGGGATGTTATATTGACTAAGCTTATATAGAATACAATTTATAATTTAATGAATCTATGATCGAGTTATAATTTGGAAAACAACTCAAAAGCCTAGGCTAGACCATTAATCATTCAAATTCGCTGTCCGTTTAAATTCTTTTCAATTTATTTTCTTGCAACGAAACAACTTTAGAACCCCTCCCCCATCGATTACCTCGGGCTTTTAACCATTTGGTTGGAAATTCACGTGTTTCCTATGTTCGACCTGATCTTTCCACTAAGAATAGTTCGTTGTGGTAGATTCTGTAAAATATTTGGTATGAATTTGGGTGACAAAATTTGTCCTATCAAAAAGAAATTATTGTTTTAAATGATAAAGTTGTTGAAAATATTTTCAAAATAACAAAATGAGCCAACTTATTTACAAATATAACAAAATATTTGATATATTTGTAAATAAGTTGCCTCATTTTGTTATATTGAAAACGATCTCATTTTAAGTACAATTTGAAATTATTAATTTATAGTGTTTAATTGCCATCCTTTAGTAATTTCATTTTTAAATATTGTTTAAGGATCAATCACCCTTATAACTTATAAGTGTACTTGTAAAAAAACATCCAGAAAACCAACCACTTTTTTTACAATCCCACCATAGTTTAGGACAATGAATTGTCTGGATCAATTCAGTAGGACTACTTAGCTTGACTATCTTAATGAACAATTTTTTTTTATGTGAAATCACCTATTGTTGGTCATGTTTGTATTTTTCTGTGAAAGTGTAAATAGACTCCTAATGATAACTTTATTTTGTGTATGTTCAACTCATACGTTCCATGATCGTTAAAATCTATTGTAAAGTTTTTTATTATATACATAATATTTTCTTATATATACAATATCTTATCTCACAACTCTTTCTACAGCATTCCAATGTTTAAACTAAGTCTGCTTGTAAGCCTACATAATAATCATACAACATAAGCGATGTCTGGTCTAGTGCAACCAGCAGCATATCTAAGACTGTCAATAATGCTTGCATACTGAGATTGGTTGACATTGTCACCACTGTTCTTGAACAACTTTACACTAGAATTGTAAGGAGTACATGTTAGTTTTATATCAAAGTAATTATACTTCTTTAGAATCTTTTCAATATAGTGAGATTGATCCAAAGAAATTTATACTTCTTTAGAATCTTTTCAATATAGTGAGATTGATCCAAAGAAATTTCCTTTATATGCCTAGTGATTTTTATACATAAGATTATATTAGCTTCTCATAGGTTTTTCATGTTAAAATTTGCACTCAACATTGATTTTACATCATTTATGACGTGCAAGTTAGATCCAAAAATTAACATATCATCTATTTATAAGCATATAATAGTGATAAGTTATTTTCAGATCTATAGTTGATGCATTTGTCACTCTCATTAACTTTAAATCCTTTAAAGATTATTAGATTATCAAATTTCTCATGAAATTGTTTAGGAGCTTGTTTCAATCTATAGAGACATTTATCTAATTTACAAACCTTATTCTCTTGACCATGAACTATGAAACCTTCGGGTTGTTCCATATAAATCTCTTTTTCTAATTCATTGTTAAGGAAAGCGGTCTTGACATCCATTTGATATACTAAAGGATTATTAAGAGCTGTTATAGAAATAAGCACTCTAATTGAGGTGATTCTAGTCACTGGGAGAAAGTATCAAAGAAATCTATGTTTTCTCTTTGTCTAAAACCTTTAGCTACAAGTTTGACCTTACACTTGTCTACTGTTCCATTAGGTTTGAGTTTCTTCCTTAGAACCCATTCGCATACTATTGTTTTGTTGCCAGATGGTAGATCTACTAAATGTCATGTTCTATTTGACTCAAGAGAATCAATTTTATCTTCTTGCCATAAGTTGGCATCTACTGAGGATATGACTTCTTTCAGATATTTTGTATCTTCTTCTATATTGTAGGTTTCAAAGTTATCTCCAAAGATTTTAATGGTTCGAATTCTCTTGCTTCTTCAAGGTCAAGATCTATTTCCTCATCTAAAGTTTGAGTTCTAACTAAAGGTAGAATACTAGAATTCGAACCCCCACTAGTTAGACTATTAGAGCTCAAGCCCTCTGATTTAAAAGAAAATCTATCCTCAAAGAAATCAATATCATTTGATTCTATAATCACCTGATTTACTAGGTCATAGAACCTATAGGCTTTACTATTGATTGCATATTCGATAATGACACACTCATAGGCTCTACTAGCAAGTTTTCTTCTTTTAGAATATGGAATTCTAATAAAGGCTAGACACCCTCAAGTTTTGAAATATGACAAGTTTGTTTTCTTATTCTTGACTTCATAAGGTGAAGTTGCATTCTTAAACTTTGGAGTTCTATTAAGAACATAACACAAATTTTGAATAATTTAAGCCCATCAAAATGGTGCAACTCTTGAATTAAGTAAAATAGCAACTACTAATTCAAATAGAGTTCTATTTTTCCTTTCGACCTTACCGTTCATTTCTGGAGAATAGGGTGCTATCTTTTCATGAATTATTCTACGTGTGTTATATAAGTTGTTAACGGCTACTGAATCATATTCAATTTTTCTATCACTACGATGTCTCTTAATTTTTCGATTAAATTGATTTTCTATTTCAGTTACAAGCAACATAAACATGTCAAAATCATCACTTTTATTTTTCAATAGATAAATAAAAGTGTAATTAGAACAATCAACAATAAAAATTATAAAATATCTTTTACTGTTCAGAGTCAAGACACCATTAAATTCACAAAAGTCTGAATGTATTAAATCTAGAGGCTTAAAATTCCAAATTACAGATTTATGCACAGCTTTAGTTATTTTAGCTAGACTACAATATTCACATTTATCAAAATAATTTGTTGATAACTTAAGAATCATATTCAACCTACACATGTTGCTAAATATTCGTTTGTTAACATGATAAAGTCTAGCATGCCAAGTATTAAAAGAAGACAACATCTAAGAGAAGATTGAATTTTATTCATTTCGAGATTAAGCTTAATCATTCCATCAGTTGCATAACCCTTCCCCACAATGACATTATTCTTAGTAAGAGCAAAAAATTAGCTTCTATAGTCTGAGAGAAGTCCTCCTTATTAAGGAGATAGCTCGACATCGTATTCTTCCTAATTTCTAGAGTGTGCAGAACTTCCTTTAGTATGATTGTCTTGCCAGAGGTAAACTTCAGCTCCACTTCACCAATTCTAGCAACCTTTGTTTGGTGATCCCCCAGAAATATTTTTCTATCCTTAGTTTCGTTATAATTTTTAAAGAGACTAAGGTCATGACAAATCTGACGCGACCACGCGCTAGTGTCTAACCACCAACCTTCAGAACCATCGATCACTTTTATTTATTGATCATGACACAAAGTTCTTCCTCTATCAGGTTTGCTTGCGTAGCAGGATGATTCCAGTTCCTACAGTTTCTAGTTAAATGACCATGCTTATTACAATTGCAGTAGAGAATTTGTACCGTACTTTCGAACTGAGGTTTCTTATTCTTTTGGTTTTTCTAGTTGTTGGGACATTGGTTCTGAACCTTCATCTTGTTTTCCTTTGACTTTAATCCAAGTTTCAGAACGGCAAGGGAAGTTCTTCTAGGAATGGTGTTCGCCTTCTCCTTCTAGTCATGTTTTCGAGCTTCCTCCTCAATTTCCAAGCTTGTTATCAGACTTTCCAGGGAGAATTCTTTGGTCTTATACCTCAGGGTAATTTTAAATTTCCACATAGCAGATAATTTGTAAATAATAACAGCAACTTGAAATTGTTCATTTAAGGTCATATCTTCGTTTATTATTTCATGAGCAATTTTGTGCAGTTCTTGGGATTGTGCTTCTACAGATCTTTCATCTGCCATCTGGTATTGTAAGTATCGACTGACCACATACTTCTTTGAACCAACCTCTTCGGTGTTATACTTCTTTTGTAAAGCATCTTATACATCTTTCGCTGTGGACATCGGACTGTAATAGTTATACAAATCATCAGTCAAATCATTTAAAATAAGATTTTTGCAGATAAAGTCATTTTCCTCCCATGTGTTGAGATTCTTAAATTGCTCTTCGGTTGGATCAGTTTTTGAGACTACTGATTTTTCAGTGATGCAAGCGGCGACAACTTTCTTAATGGTTAAGAAAAACATCTTTTGTTTCCATCGGTTGAAGTGTGCTCCTTCGAATCGAAATGGACGGTTGAGACCAGTGGAGAGAAAATTGCCTTGATTTGAACCAACCATTGTGTACCAGAAAGGAATCATCTTAAAATTGTTGGTGCAAGTATTGGAAGCAACAATTAGGCATCTGAATGTTTGGACGTCTGGATCAGGAATCGTCTGGAACTTGATCGCTTGGTTAGTTGGTCGGCTAGACAAAACGCTTGACTGGTGGACGTCTGAATGGTGGACGCCTAGACTGAACGCATGTACTGAATGCCTAGCTGCAAAATAAAAAGTTGTTAGATGAAGACTGAGTCGCGAATCACGCTCTTTTTAAGACGTTTCACGACTCTCTCGAAGTGCAAATAGTTCTTGATTTGTCACATCATTCCCATGATAAAACGGCCAAAAACTAGATCGGAGTTGCACCGAAACTGATCGAAAACCAACAATCTAGAATGACTTTGCTCGAAAACTAAAAAGAGAAGAACTTTTGAAAGAGTTTTATAAGAAGATATGATTTCGGATAATACCAAATGAGAGGAGAATGAGGACTAATCATAGTGTTGAGTTTTGTAACGCCTCAACGATCATAAGAGCATCAATGCATGATATCTGTAACGCCTTAACAGTCGTAACACTTGAACGGGTAGTCAAATGTAACGCCTCAACGCATTCAATGATGTCTCAACACATCATGATATCAATGCGCTGCAAGGTCTCAACGCCTCACTTCAACGCGTTCAAAGTTTCACCATCTCGCCTCTCAACGTCTTTTGAAAAACAATTTTATTAAATAAAAATTAATATTATTATTTTATTCCTCACCACGCCCGTTCAACTAGATGACGACGCACTTGTGGAGATATCAACAAATCTACATTTGTGTCTCTCCTCACCCCCTCTGAAACATGGAAACCTCTTGGAGCCCAAACCCACAACATTTGGTAGTAGTATATAAAAGAGCTTTCACTTTGCTTTCTTAGCAATGTGGAAATACAAAGTTAGTAGTATAGAAAACAAGAACTTCCTACGGGTCTCTAACTACTTTGCAACTAATCCGAAAAGGAGGAGTGCTATTTTAGCTTTTTTTTTTTTTTTTCCTTTTTTTTTACCCTTTTCTCTTTTTCAAATTTCTCAAACGAAAACAAAAACAGTTCGAAAAAATCAATTTTGTTCTTTTCATAAGATTTGGACACACTTTGACCTCTTCTGTTTATAACTTGGATTTAGCTTTACGATTTTCTTTCATTCCACATATTAATTAATTGTCATCTAAATAATTAGATAAAATAAAAAATATTTGAGAATTTATCAATGATATTTATTGATAGACACTAAACATTGATAAATTCTGAAACTTGGTTACAGTTGTAAATATTTTAGTTCATTTTGACATATTTAAAAACAACCCAACTCAGAATATAATGTTAGCTACTGTATGCACCTCAAACTAAATAACTTAAAAAATAGTCAACAATACACAACGCATTTTTTCAAAGTCTGTTATCTTAAATAATCAAGCAGAAATCTACTCATTAGAGCCGTTTGGTAACGTTCTTGTTTCATGTTTCATGTTCCTGTTTTTCATTTTTTAAGAAACATTTTTTTTATAACTGTTCTCATTTATTGTTTTTAAAATTTGAGAAACATTCTAAAATGAGTCAAAATTGAGAAACAAAAGAAAAATAGTTTCTCCGATTTTTTTTTCTATTTCTATTTTACCATTCCCACAAGTAATACATATGAACTTTTGATGTATTGATATTATGCACCCACGAAAATTGTCTTCCTCTTGCAAGTCATGTATTCAGATCTCACCCAAAGCAATTTTTTTGGTTGACATTTTCGATTTTATTCTAATGTTGTAAAAAATTTGTTTCATTGTTTTTTTTTCTTTATTCATTTTTTTATTTACAGAATTCTCTAATATTTATATTATATTATATTTTTTAATTTTAAAATTTATTTAAATTTATATATTATTTAAATTTTTAATTTGTACATTAATTCTTTTATATTGCAAATTTCAACTCTGAAGATGGACAATTTTATTTATTTATTTCTTTTATATTTATTTTCATATTTTATAATTTTTTTCTTTTATATTTGTTTTCATATTTTATAATTTTTAATTAATTTTGGTAATTTACAGAATAATTCGACTACATTATATTTTAATTTAATTTTGAATTTTAAATTATTTAATATTTAGATTTATATCTTATCTTAATTTTTAATATGTATATTATTATTCTATTTATATATTTCACTTTTTGAATATTAATTTTTGCAATATGTGTATTTATACATTATTTTAATTCTAATATTTTTAGTATATGATTTAAAATCTAGTGAAACTTTTTTTTAGAGAAAACTAAGTAGAATTTTACAATATAGAATTTTACAACCACGATATTTACATAATTATATAATTAAGTTCAACATCATTTAGAACAAATAACTTGAGTTAGAGATGATAGTATTGGTCCAATTTGGATATGATACAACTTTGTTATTATATTTTTGTTGTCATCGAAACTTTCTCATATCAGGTAACATAGTCTGTCAATAAAATATTTTTTTTATGTTTAATGTACAAAATATATATATATATATATATTATCAAACAGATTTATGTTTCTATTCCTTTTTCTGAAGAAACAAGAATAGTTATCAAATATAGTCATATTTCTTATGCTTAAAAGAGAAGAAACAAGAAGCAAGTAACAAGAATCGAAAACGTTGTGAAAGGGGTCCATAGATGCTAACAATTATTCCAAGTTTCATAAACATCATAAAAACCATTCCTATCCATATGTACATTTGAAATTTTTGTGCCAATTATACATTTTGAATTTCCAACCAAAAATAAAAGTCATATTCTAGAAATCTCGAACTTACCTACCAAACAGATTCGTCATATTTTCAATTTTCAAGATTCACATTCTCCTAAGTTTGTCAATCCAGTTATGCAATTTGCAAAATGATTCAAATTTCTTGCATTTAAAGCCAAAACTAAAACCAAATCAGCTTACTTGGCAAATAACTCAAGCATTCATATGTAAAAATTACTTAAGAGAACTCACAATCTCAGATTCTTAAGAAATTATATATATAGAATTATATACAAATGGTGAACTTTCCTGGAAAATGTGTCTTCAACTCATCCTATATACAGAGAAAGCGTTATTATATCTACGAAAATACCTTACTGGATTAGTTCTCCTTAAGCTTGTAAATGGTGTCAACATACTCCTCTGCATCCCAAAGGAAAGAGCCAAAAGCAACAGCCTCTAATACCAATCTCTTCAAGCTTGAAAACGAAGTCACTATCACCTCATCGTTCTCAAAAAAACCCACTTCCTCATTTCCCAGCAATGCGTAACTATGGTTCTCAATCAGATTCAAGGCTTCCTTAGATTTCAGCTTTGCACATCTCTGCAACGCCTCAGAATCGAATCCCGTCAAGAAACGCTTCAACTTCTCTGGCTCTGTCTCCTGGTTGCTGTTCAACACTTGGTTGTGAGGCACTGATAGCATGTTGCTAAGACGACCGGAGAGAAGATTTCTAAATCCATAAAGACACATCTCAGGGAACTGGAAGAAAGTTTTTGGATGCCCACCATTACGGTGTGTGTTAGGTATGGCTAGTTTTTGCTCCAAGTGATGCCTCAATATAGCAGACTTCAAGAAGTAGCCATATAAGATGGAGGCTACATAAACACGGCCGAGATGTGCTTGTCTAATGTTAGTCATAGCCCAGTTGTCTGTGACACTCGAATCTGCTCTCAAACCAATCACTGTGGTTATGTGTTCTTTAATCATCTCAAGAACCTCCAACTCGTAAATGGACTCCAGTTCCCAGTCTTTGCATGGCAAAATTTCTAGTCTTCCATTATAAACACATCTAGAGAGCTTGGGTACCAAATTAACTCTGATTTCAGAAAATCTATAGAAAATGAGCATGTACATGACATCTTGAACTGCTATTTGGCACTCCTGTTCCTTCAATTGTGCAATCCTCCTGAAATTATGATATGTCAGTAAAAATGGATATTACTTCAAAAACGAGTGATTAAATACCATATGCTAGTAATGAATCTTTAAGCATGCCAAGTAATGTTGACCATTAACTATCAATACTTCTTTTGAGGGAATTAAATTCTTGAATGCAACGCTCAATATATTTGTGGGTGTGTTAACTACTCTACTGATCACCAGGGTTGGACCATATGGAGGGAAATAAACAACGGCATTTATTGTGACAAGGTAAGATCCTTTATTAGCTTTCTTGATTTTTTTTGTTTGTTGGCTTGTTTAGGCGTAGAATTACTAATTTAAGAATATTGTCATCTCTCATCTTACTTCCTATTAAAACACCTTTTATTTTGCAATTACCAGGGATTGGACAATCTTGTCCTTCGTCAGAATTTCATCCCATCAATGAAATTATACTTGTTTCTCACTTGGTAATCCTACATCGAAAATATGGGAAGACCTAAGAATCTTTAAAAGACGCATGATTCACTCCTTCCATTATCAATTGGTTTGGAGATAGAACTCCATCTTACAAAAAAATGTTCATCCCACGTTGGAAAGATGGAGAGACCTCATGTATTTCCCCCACGCACACACATTTTCTACAACCCCCTCAACAGCTTGCTCAGAAAACTTTCATTCAAGAAAAAAAGAAAAAAAGTTTAATATTCAGGTGTCTAAGGTATAAATATCAGTTGTTTGAGTATATACTGGAGTTAATCTCGTAGAAAGGGACTCCAAACTGTCTTGTAAACAGAAGACTAACGAGATACATATCCCTTGCATCAACTGAACCTTCTAAATCTAGAGAAGTAACTGTCAAATACAGCAAGTAGGACAACTTTTTCACACATGCCCATTGCCCAACATAACTCAAACTCCATATCTCCATAAGACTCCGCTTCTCTTTCCTTCTGTTCTTCCGTGCCCCAACTTTCATTATGCCTGAATTATGTAATAATCTATTCACATAATTATTTTCATCAATTTGGTCTCACACAGACAAGCTATCTGGATAGGTCCTTCAAACCAAAAGCGGTTAATCAGAAAGGAACCACATGTCTGAAAGATCTAATCACAGTATAATACGTCATTCATGTCAACAAAGCTGTCCACAGTGAAAGGAATATAAACCAAACCACATAGAATAGACTAATCAAGAAAGTAAAGTAACATACAAACCAACAGATGTGACGAAGCAACCAAATCAACAACTGCTCCTACATATCAAAAATACCCAACGAACAGAGGAAAATATCCAGATTTTAATGTCTCTTCAATCAAAGTCCCTACAGTTATGTGGGTATAATGCAAAGAGAAAACGAGAATACAGTAAACGATGATTAAATCCACACTAACTCAATAATAGATTAAGTATTCGAGAAGGTATTTCAAAGAATCCACAAAATCAGAAAAAACGGCGCCATATATCGAAATCGTACAAATCCAATAACACCCTAAAACCACAGGATCCAAATAATTAGATAGAGAAGACAAACCTATGCAGCAAGGCTTCATCAGAATGAGCGGAAAGCAACATACGATCAAGAGCAGCATGACGCTGATCAGCCAAGCGTTTCAACTCATCCTCAACAGAAACATGAAAGAGCTGTCTATAATTCTGCAGAACTCTACTTAGATGCTTACCAACGGAGGACTTGGGGTCCAAAGGAGTGTTCAAACTGCCAAACTCACAGTGACTGGCTCCAGTACTGGCAAGAACAACCAAGGAAGCAGACCTAGGAGTAAGGGGGAGTTTGGGGAAGGAAGAAGGATAGGACTTGGATTTGGATTTGGATTTGGGAGAAGAAGAAGGAAAAGATTTGATAGGGGAGGAGTTGTGGAGAGAGAGACAATGGTCCATTCAACAGGAATGTTGAAGCTCTGCAATGAAAAGGGAAGAAGATAAAGTTCAGAGAGGAAATGGATAGGGTTGAAGATGGGAATTGGAGTGAAGGTGGAAAAGTTAGAGTACGGAAGGGTGCATGGGGATTTTTTATAGAGGTTCACTATTTTCATTTTTTTTTTTTTTTTTTGTTTAACTGAAGTCCGCTTCTTCCTTATCCGATTTTTCGTTTTATATATATACATTTAAAAAAGAGTAATAATTGAGATGGCCGTAGAAAGCGGAAGAATAAATATCTATTTTTTTGGGAGTGGGAAATAAAATAATAAATAAATAAATATATTTGGTGGGAGGACTTATCGTCGCCTTATCAAGTTATCGTTATCATCTCATCTTTATTGGTTTCAAGTGTGGGTCCCATATCTGTGGTGTACCTAACAGCTAATACCCATTGGTTTTGGTGTACTAATTTAATTCCAAATCCAATATACTTTTGGCCTTGATATTTTTATATATTTTTCAAAACATACTTTTTTTTTTTCTTTTTTTTTTTTCTTATTTTTGAGATTTGAAAATTTGCTTTGAATTTGGAAAAGATGATGGGGTAATCAAGTTGATGAATGTATGTTATTGAATACACAAAGTGTATCCATTTTTTTCATGAGATATGAGGTGGTCCTCTCCCTCGTTGAGATCTTTTTTTTATGAGCTTCTTGTCGTTGTCGTCACAATCTATATCATCAATTGTCTTATTTTTATGCAAATGTCAAGTTTGCCACATCTCCTTGTAATTATTAAAAATCCTTAATGTAGGTTTGGAATGACTTTCTAAATGTTTAAAAAAGTGTTTTTAAGTGTCTGTTTGAATTGACTTTTTTTTTGTACTTATAAACATTTAGAAAGTCAATCCAAACGCAACTTAAGTGCAAAATAAAGTGTTTATTTAGAAAGTCAATCCAAACACTTTGAAACGGAAGAAGAAGGTTGACCATTATTGGCGGGGTAAATGCATGCAAGTCTTGACACTCTCCCACCCACTCCTTTGATTCGGATGCATCATTGGAGCCAATTTGCATAAGAGTGCTTTTGAACTAGTATGATGTAGAGTCAAGCACATTGTATGACTAAGTTACCACATTAAATATTTAACTCAGTTAAGCATAGAGATAAGTATTTATCCTCGAGGTGGTTGATGTGGAGCTATTTATAAGGTCCTTTCCTCTAACACAATGTCAAAAGGGATGTGCCCACCAAAGTTGTAGAGTGTCAACAGTGACCTTAACTCGATAACTTTTTCTTTGGTGAAACTTTGCAATCTCAATCGACTGACACGAAACCCAAAGGTTTGATTTTTTTCTTTTGAGACACGTGAATCTCTATGTCGGCTTCTGTTCTCCTTTGGGATTGGGTATGCTCGTAGGGTTTAGGCCTTTCTTGATCTCCCTTTTGTTGATACTTGTCTCGTTGTTGCTCAATTTATTTTTCTTTCAATCTCAAAATTGAGTTTCATACTCATTACATATTTATGGTAGGTTTTCAGGAGGCAGTGAATTTGAGATCGAAATTGATTTGGTAGGGTTGGAGGGCAAATTGAAGAAGAAATGAAATTAGGAGAAGGAAGGTGGGGAAAATAATAGATCTTCTTTATGTTTGTCTACCTCTCTCTATTCATTCGATTGATTGAAATCATTTGTTAGCTTCTTGAATTCATCCAAGTTCTCGTTAAGAGTCTTGGAGGGATTCATTTTAAAAGAAAAGAGTCTCTCTCTTACATAGAGTTTGCTTGGCAAATCTTTCTTGTCATAGAAAGCATTTAATTTCTCCCATAATTCATTTGATGTAACTTCATTAATCACTTACCTTAGCACATTGTCTGTAATATTTGTTTCCTCCATATTTTGTTTATCAACTTCAGTCATTGTAGCTGACAAATCCTTTGGGTCTTTAATAGCTTTCATAGCTTTTTGAGAACTCAAATTTTCTTGGATTCTTTTGGTCCAAAGAGTAAAAATTCATCCTCCATTAGACTTTTCTATTTCATATTTTGCAGTGGCCATTATGGAAACTTCAAGAACTTCAACAAGGCATGAAAGGCATTTGTTTTCCTTTTAAACACCAGGAGTCCCATTAGCTTATACATTTTGCAAGCCAAACTTGGAAGGAGAAAAAAACATTTGTTTAGTACCCTGTGATTTCTTCATGCAAATGAAGAAACAATAGTCTCTTTTCTCACTTTGTTTTAACGCAGGTGAAGTTCTTTATTAATGGAAGGAGATAAGAGTGAAGAAGAAATAGTGCAATAGAGAATTTAGAGTGGTTTGGTAAGAATACTTGCATCCACTATAAAAGCCATCAACATTAAGTTCTTCAAGATTACAAGCATCCGAATTAAGTTCTCTCTATATCTTCAGATTCTACTCCTCTTATTTTTAAGCTCAATTTTATACATTTCATTAAGACAATTAACTAAAAAAACATAATTGAAGAACTAATCAGTTGCAATTTGTTATTTTGTTTTTAACTTCAACTATCTTTCTCTTTTAGGTTCAGCTTAGAGATGAATTTTTTTTTGTTTATCCTATTTCAACAATACTAATGATGTTTCAAGTGTGATCGTTCGTATCTCTTGCAACAACCAACTCAATTCAGCCTATGAAGCTTCAATTGTTGTTGACCAGTTTTTGTTAAGATGATTCTACAATTTGATGTCTCAAAGTTAGCCACTAGCTAATAGGTTTCCAAACCTCAAAATTGAAGGGATGAGAACTCTTGCGTAAGGAAAAATTTAACATAACTATTACTCATATTTAATGATATGGAAAAATAAAAATACCAATACAACATAACAATTTACTAAAAAATAATAATAGGCCACCACTACTTGAAACTTTTCCTAACACCCACTTGAAACCTTTTCTTAGTAGTTAATGTTTGGTTTGTGGGACCTTTTTGCGACTTGAAAACTTTTTGGGGAGAAAATTGTAAGAAATAAGAAAAAGATGAACTTTTTTGTGTTATCTTGTTTGTTTATAAAAACATAGAAGAGACATATTTATAACAATTTATAACATTCTTTTCTTTTCTTGTAGAAAAAAAAAAAGAGGTCAAAGAAAATTGTGGGATCACGTAGTTGAATCCCAACGTTTCCCACAATTATTTAATTTCAATCAAATCAAAACTAAATTAACAATTAATTAAATCATATTTAATTAATATTTTATGAATCTTTCTCATAGCTTTTAGTTTGAATTTAATTTAATTTAATTAAACTAAACTATTAATTAATTTTGCAATTAATTAATTACTAAATTAAATATTTTATATTAAATTTGATTCTAATTTAAATCATATTCAAATATAATATTATCTCAGTACCTTTAGTTTTAATTTAATTAAATCTAATTTAATTAAAGTAAACTATTAATTAATTATGCAATTAGTTAAATTACTAAGTTAGATATCTTTTATTTAATTATGGATTGAATCATATTCAATTATAATATTCTCTCATAACCTATAGTGCAATGTGTATCATATACACATTAAATTTAATCTATAGTTTTAATATGAATCTAATTCAAATATTTAATCTCTCATAACCTGATTTTGAATCACATCCAAAATAAAATTATATTATAAAGTTTAATTAAGATATGAACTTTATATTATAATGTGTCACCATACATTATATTAATTCTCTAAGTCAATTTGAACATTTCAAATTAGATCCAAGATATATTAACCTCATTACTCTTTACGAGCTAGGAAGGGGACCTAATGAACCTACAGATCAGAAGCTACAATGATATGAGATAATTAGCTAAACTCATCAACCACATTAATCAATATTCGTTAACTATGTGTACACTTCACTAAAGACTCACAACTGAACTCTTCTCATTGTAGATATATTTTTATGTCTGCGGATATAGACCAATAACAGCAAGTTAGTTCTTCAGAAGTGTTCGTAACACGAGCTGGGTCAAATTATCATTTTACCCCTAGGTTACTACTTAGTCCTTAAATATCAGTGTTCCTCTATTGAACAACATGTTTATGGTCGAACTAATAAACAGAAATCTCTTTCGTGCCATAGAGAGGGTAAGACCCTTTGTTCAAGTCCTAGAGACACCATTTAAGAGAACACTCATCTACTTACCCACTACTACAAAAAAACAAAACACTTTACTTGACGCTTTCAAATTTACTATTCTTGACGGTTTTATTCAAAACAGTTAAGTAAAGTTAAAAACCGTCAAGAATAATCAAAACGAGAAAAATTAAAAATTTTTGTTGGATTTTTTTCAATACTTGACGGTTTTTACCTGTCAAGTTTAGTGTGTTTTTACTTGACAGATTTTACCCGTCAAGTAATAGGATTGAAATAAAAAAAAATTTGTTTGGTGCCCATTTCTTCCTAAAAAACGCGTGTCCTCCCTTTCTTCCCAAAAAAATCTTTCTCCCTTTTTTTTCCCTCTCA
>JBBPDJ010000008.1:12237279-12268702 GCA_037974625.1 Cucumis cinereus | reverse complement strand
GTTATGTGGTTTACTTTCACAATTTGATTCAAGCGTTGATGTGTAAAATGCAATTAATGTATGCTTTTGGTTCTTATTTTTACATTGTATATATACGGTTTTAGGACTGAAAATACCGGTGCAAAACAGGTGCAAAATATAGGGTACAATAAATATTAATTTTTTAAAAAACAAATTACGAAATTAACTTGACGGTTAAACACTGTCAAGTATAATGTAAAACTTGATAGTGATAAACTGTCAAGAATAACGAATTCTTGACAGTAAAAACCTGTCAAAATTAAACTTTTTCTTATTCTTGACACTGTATTATTTGACAGTAAAAAACTGTCAAGTAAAGCTTTATTCTTGACAGTGGATAGCTGTCAAGTAAACTCTTATTCTTGACAACTTTCCACTGTCAAGAAAAAAATGCTTATTCTTGACACTGGTTTACTTGACGGATTGAAAACCGTCAAGTAAACCCTTACTTGACAGTTTTCCACTGTCAAGTAAACATGTTTTTGTAGTAGTGACCCTTAAGTCGGAAAGGAGTGAATTCCGTCTTGTGTGGTTATGTTCCCAACTTCCCACTTAGTCCTGTCCCCAAAATGGTAGGCTTATTGAGTCAACAATATGGACACTCTCATCCATACAAATCAAAGGATAATCCCTCATGAACAAGAGTTCATAATACACTCAAGATTAAGACTAAGTTGCCTAGATCATCCTATTGAAATAGAAATCTAACTATTCAACGGAGTTACATCTAGTGTTACTATTTCGTGGTCCAGTCTTCTGCAAACTCATTTCATAGGATACCCTCACTTGCGTATCACCTACACGAACACGTTGGATCATTGTGTTTGTATCATAAATACAAAGCGGATCGTATCCATAGTGTTACCAGGATAAGGTATCCAACCTTATCCATATACTACAGACCCTTTAAGTTGTATCTCGAACATTGATCCCTGCATGTTTCTACATACAGTTCAAGATTCATAAATCAGCTTAGGATGTTAGTTCATTGGATTTGGGTTAATAAGACAAAAATAATTAAAATAATCAATAACTCTTTATTGGAATAATAACTCTTTATTAATAACAATCAACTGTCAACAAATTACATTTACTATCTACGAGTTTTAGGACATAAAATCTAACAACAATAACTTTGGGGGACAATTCAAGAACTTTTTAGCGTTCAGTCAAAAGTAAAAATTGACTATTATTGAGGTAGTTCCAACAAGCTCACAAAATTGCATTTAAAATGGTTGATTATTTAACTTTAATGAAACATTATTTTGATGGACTAGCCCTAGCTAAAAGTCCTATTTTCTATCAATTATATGGTAGCTCATGTCTTATCTCTGATGAAGAATAAATCTAGTTGTTGTTACCATTCAAGGAAAAATAGGGATTCGTTGGTCTAACTTGTTGTCTTATGAAAAACGTCTAGAATATCAACTAGCTACAAAAACAAGTATGTCTGGTTGATCCCTCCCTTCAAATCTGATCTTTGTTAATATGACTTAAAATAATGTTCAAGCTAACCCAAGTTCACAATAAAAATTCACAAATGCTGTATCACCGAGATGAAATTTTATTCAAATGTTCAAAGTTCTCCAAATACAAGAGTAGAGGTCTTATTTATAAGTAAGATAGGATAACTAAAAGGATTAAAATGTAACCAGTCTAGGATTAACCAAGATTAACTTTGAATTTACTACTTTACCCAAATCCTATTACATCAACAAAGCTCTCAGAGTTGCAATTCAAGTGGTGGGTAATTCTGTTTGTGGTCGATGGAATAATGTTTCAACTAATTGGCCTATTTGACAGTCATGTACCAAATTGAACTAATTGGCCTATTTAACTGACTTGTACCAAATTGGGACATGTTTCTTGCGCTACAACAAAAACTTCAACAATCCTAAACAAACCCACAAACGGATAGAGTCCACACAATTTTCACCCTCTGGAAATAAAAATCAAACTAATTCCAACTCATCTGCTCTCATGGCTAATTTTGGACTAGCTTGTCCAAAAAATGTTGTTGGCCCAAATTGGTATGCTGATAGTGTTGCCTCAAGTCATTGTTCACAAGCAATCCCAAATTTCTAACTAAAGCTACAAAATAATAGTAGTGAATGTGACTCGTTTATAAATCTTGCATCTGGGAATTTCTACTATTAAATTAAAATAAAACTCCCTATCTTTGAAAAATGTTTCACCTGAAATTGTCAAGAACTTGGTTATTGTTTCCAAATTGGTCAAAGATAATAATATATTCATTGAGTTTCATTTGTGTGGTTACTGACAAGGATTCAAGGGAGGAGCTACCAAAAGAAGCACGTAAAGATTGTCTTTATTAAATGGAGTCAATCAACCTGTTCATAAATAATTTGTCTAGTGTATAAGATACAGTAATGTCACTAGACATTAGCTTGCTAATGCTTTACAAGTTTGTTATGTATTGGTGACTAGAGATGTCCATGGGGCAGGGCAGGGTTGGGGATGCCAATCCTCGTCCCCGTTCTCGCCCCCCATATATCATTCCCCATCCCCGTTGATTTTCCACGAGGAATGGGGCGGAGATTCCCTGCGGGAATTTCGCAGGGATTGGGTTCCCCGTGAGGAAAATTCCCCATTGTTTTTTTAATTTTTTAATTTAAATTTTCTCATTATTTATAAAAAATTATATCCAACTACTAGAAGTCTAGAACTTTCACTCATAACCAAATACATTAAATACATCAAAGTAACTTTCATCTATAATCAACTACATTAATTATACCAAAAGAACTTTCATCCATAATCAAATATCAAATGAACTTTCATCCCTAATCAAATACAACAAATACATCAAATAGATTAAATACATCAAAAGAACTTTCATCCAACATCAAATACACAAATCTACAATTATCCAAAGTCTTCAAATGCATAAAGAAACACAAATCAAAAGTTTTTTTAATGAAAAGTTACAACATCGACAAACCAAGTCATCAGTGAACTTCATCAATCATCAAGTTTTGTAAAACATGATTCCTGAAATAAAAGAACACAAATATTGTACAAATTAATATAAATAATAATATACAAACTTATAACTTACATCATCATCTGAATTTCGATCTTCAAGAACATTTTCTAGCACTTTAGCATCTATGGAAGTATGCTTATCGTTAGGACACAAAGAAAATAAGATCTAAAATGTAAATAATAACAGTTTATTAAATGAATTAAATAACACTATTAACTCATACCTTGAGCCCATAGTCAATCTTGAGTACACATCAAAGCCTCTAATAAGTTTTCATGAATTTGAGAACGATGTGAACCTACATGTCTACCACCAATACTAAATACAGATTAAGAAGCAACAGTAGTGATAGGAACAACTAGAACATCTTTTGCAATTTGATACAAAATTGGATACTTTACTCCATTCAACTTCCACCATTACAAAATGTTAAAGTCTTCTGATCATGGTAAAAGAGACTCATTCAAATAATGATCTAGCTCTGATTTAACATTGTCAACATCATTTTTCACAGTACTAACAAACTCTTCAAACTTGAGATATCGATCTTTCCTGTTGACAATAGAAGTTGAAATACTTCTTCCATTTCGCTTGGAAGTTGAAGAAGTACTAATCGTAGATGTAGAACATTGAGGATGTTCTTCTACAGTACTTGATTTTGTACTATAAAACTAGATCAATCTCATCTTAAACCTAGGATCTAATACTGTAGCTATTTCCAATACACCATGAATCAAACTGCAATATTTTTCAAACTTAGCAATCATTCTTGATGCCATTGTTTGTATTTCCTCAACATCAGAACTTAGCCACTTAGAAAGTTTCAACCTAATTTCACAAACTTCTTTAAAAAATACATTGGAGGTTGGATAACTTGACCCAAAAAATAACTTAGTCATCAAGTGAAATGGTTCTAATCTATCACACATTTCTTTTGCAAAATTCCAATCAGTCTCTGAAGAAAGACAAGTGTATAGTGGTTCACGTTGTTTTAGACGAAGAAAAATATCTTTGTATTCCAAAGCAGTTTTGAGCATCACAAAATTTGAATTCCATCTTGTAACACAATCAAGGCCTAACTTTTTATGGCATGAAATTCATAATTGACGAACTCCTTCTTCAAATTTTTCCTTTCTTTTTGGAGAATGAGTCAAAAAATGCACAGTACCTCTAAGCTTCTCTATACCATTTGATTTTACAGCCAACTTTCACTATCAAATTCAAAATATGTGAAGAACAACGAATGTGGAACAAACTTCCATGCAACAATAATGTCCTTAAATCTAATCTCCTTAGTAAAATGCCAACCATTGCATCATTCGTTGAACAATTATCTACGGTTAAAGTGGACAATTTACGATTTATGTTCTAGTTGAATATACACTCTATCAATGCTTCAAAAAGTAAATGTCCAGTATGTGGGTGTGGCAGTATAAACCTAGGATTGTGACATAATATGTTAAAATGAAAACTATATGTTAGAACAAATAATACATAATAAAATTAAAAACTAAATTACCTCAAAAGTCTACTTTGTAGAATCCAAGAATCATCAATAAAATGTGCAGTGATTGCCATGTATCTCTTCTTCTGACTTGTCGCAGTCCACATGCCCGTAGTAAGGCCAGGCCTACTTAGATTATTATCCAAAAAGTTCATTGTTTTAACTCTCTCTTCTTCATAAAATTTTATTATGTCTAAAAAACTTTGTTGTTCTTGAAACCATTTTAAACATTGGTTGAACACCACTAAAAAACTTTCTAAATCCTTTGTGTTCAACTATGTTTATAGGATATTCATGTAAAATGATAGCACATGCAAGGTCTCTTCTAGAAGCTTCATAATATAAAAGAGTTGGATTTAACACTACTTTTCCATCATTGGTTTTAGTGGGTCTCAAGCTTGATTGCATAATGTCTCTTTGTTTTCGTAAATGACGAATTTTTAAATGATCATAAATATTTTGTCCCATTTTTTGTTTCTCCTTGTAACAACTCATCTTTTCCTTAAAGGTAAATAAATAAATAATAAATATATAAAATATAATTATGATAATATCAATTATTAATATTATTATAACTTTTATTTATTTATTTATTTTCTCTTTCTCTCTCTCTTTCTTGTCTTTCTTTTTCTTTTTCTCTTTTCTTTCTCTCTCTTCCTTTCCCTTCGCCTTCTCTGCGCGCAGACCCCAACCGCTCGTCCTCACGCCAAACAAAGGTCTTCGCTGCCACTCACCGTCTCTATCGCACGAAGTTTCGAGTCGTCGCACGTTTACACTGCACGAAGCCTCGTACCGTCGCGCCAGTCTGTGCAACTCTTGACGCGCCAAATCTCGAGTTGTTCTCCTTTCCGTCGCGCGCGTCAAAGCCATTCCAAATCTTACGCCATCGTCGTGAGTCCGAGCCGCTTGCGTCGCAAGCCTTCCGTGTCGCGCCTCTGCCTCACTTACAGTTGCCACGCCGCCGCCTAGATTTGTCAGATCTGACGCCGAGAGCCGCACCGCCTTCTTGCTGTCTTCGTGAGCCTCGTCGCTGCCGCTTCGAATCCGTGTCGATCTGCGCCCAAACACCGCAACCGTTGCGTTGCCTTGGCATTTCTGCTTTGATTCGCGCCGACGCTACGCCAAGTCCGCCATCTTTTTGGAGATTGGGTGAGTCTTAGAACGAATTGTTGGATTACTTGTAGCATCGATTGGGCGTTGTTCGTTGGATTTCGAGAAATCCTTGGGGTGTTTTTCAAGGACTTTTTGGAGCGATTTTATGTTACAAACGATTTGGAGGGAAAGGTAAAAGAAGACTGGCGAGGGACAAGAAAGACCAGTGACCACGCCACAGGGACCTCATGGATGTTGCTTCCGCGTTTGTGTCTTATACATTTTTTTGAAACTTTATGGATTTGTATTGCTTTGTTTAAAAATTTAGTTTTATTTGATGTTTGAATTTTTGGGAAAAGTGGGATCCCGTCAGAGTCATTTTTTCAGGTTTTGATTATCATATTTCTAACTTTTGATTTACCTACACAGCTTGTTTTAGTTTGTTTTAAATTGAATGGAGACGTTTCTCGTCATTATTGGTTTACAAATGTCTTCTTTATGTTTTTGATATAGTAATGACCCATTTTAGTTTTCGAAAATTTGGGGCGTTACAGTTCGTATTAGAGCCTAAACCACCCATACCCTAAACCCTAAACCCTAAATAAAAAACGGGGGATCATAATTTCTGAAATCCCTCAAATGCTTCGCTTCAACTGATAGTCGGTCTGGCAGATCCTCCTGAACAAATGGTACAGCTTGAGCCAGAGTAGGAGCTGCTCGGGCTTGTTGGAACTGTGCCATAGCAGCTATCACAAACCCTAAACCCTAAACCCTAAACCCTAAACCCTAAATTATAAATTGCCTGAGTGAACCATTTTGACATAGATTCTTCTCTTGTTAATAAGCTTCTAAGGGTGTGTGGTGATTTTCTTTTAGGAAATGCCGCCACGTAGAGGAGCTAGGAGAGGTGGATGGGATGGACGAGGAGCAGGTCAAGGACAACCTGCTGCACCGGCTGTAGACCCCACCGCATCTGTAATACATGCCGATTTGGTTGCTCTGACGGCTCAACTGGAGCAGAGAATTGTTTCGGCTGTGATAGTTGTTATGGCACAGTTCCAACAAGCCCCAGCAGCTCCTACTCTGGCTCAAGCTGCACCATCTGTTCAGGAGGATCTGCCAGACCGACTATCAGTTGAAGCAAAGCATTTAAGGAATTTCAGAAAGTATGATCCCCCGACGTTCGATGGGTCACTGAAAGATCCTTATAAAGTAGAGGTGTGGTTGTCATCGATTGAGGATATCTTTCGGTACATGAACTGCCCTGATAACCAGAGGATACAATGTGCGATATTTATGCTCGGAGATTAGGCCATTTTCTGGTGGAAATCTGGTGAGAGAAGGTTAGGCCATTACGTGGGAACAGTTTAAGGAGTGCTTCTATGAGAAGTTCTTCTCTACCAACCTCAGGGATGCCAAACGACAGGAATTCCTGAATTTAAAGCAAGGACAGATGACTATGGAAGAGTACGATCAGGAATTTGATGAACTGTCTCGTTTTACTCCAAAGATGGTGACTACCGAATTGGCCCGAGCAGAAAGGTTTGTGAGAGGCCTCAGAAAGGAAATCAGGGGTTTTGTGCAAGCTTTTAAGCCTACTACCCAGGCTGAGGCATTGCGTCTGACTGTAGATGCGAATGATAAGGAAGATGAGGAACAACCAAAGCCATTGGGACAAGAACCTTTCTCTGGGCAGAAGAGGAAGGCTGAGCAGAAATCAGTAGAGAACCCACGAAGGAGCTCGAGGCTGAGGGGTGCACAAGGACATTACCGTCAGCAGTCCGCTGAAACGGGTGCTACAGAGGAGCCGATTCCTGAATGTAACAGATGTGGAAAGAGGCACTTGGGTCGCTGTTGAAATGAGGTCAGAGCTTGTTTCACTTGCAAGCAACTAGGGCATATAGCTGTGAAATGTCCTAATAATTCCTCTACGGTCACGAAAAACCAGTCAGCTGGATCGTCTCAGGGGAGTGGAAGTCGACATCAAGGTCGAGTTTTTACCACCAACCGTCAGGAAGCAGAGAAGGCAGTCATTGTGGTAACAGGTACACTTCCAATCTTGGGGCATTTTGCATTAGTGTTATTTGATTCTGGGTCTTCTCACTCCTTTATCTCGACACTCTTTGTAAAAAATGCTTGTTTGAAGGTGGAACCTCTTGGTTTTGTGCTGTCTGTGTCTACTCCGTCAGGAGAAATTATGCTTTCTGAAGAAAAAGTTAAGGCGTGTCAGTTGGAATTAGCGGATCGTGTGTTAGAAGCAACCTTGCTAGTTTTGAACATGCGAGACTTCGATGTTATATTAGGCATGGATTGGTTAGCTGCTAACCATGCTAGTATAGACTGTGCTCGAAAAGAGGTAGTTTTTAATCCTCCAGCTGAGGCAAAGTTTAAATTTAAAGGGGTAGGGATTGTGGTCTTGCCTAAGGTGATTTTAGCTTTGAAAGCCAGTAAACTACTTAACCAAGGTACATGGAGTATTTTGGCCAGTGTGGTGGACACTAGAGAAACTGAGACCTCATTGTCGTCAGAACCTGTGGTGAGAGATTATTCAGATGTCTTCCCAGAAGATTTACCGGGTTTGCCTCCTCAGAGAGAGATTGAGTTTGTTATCGAACTGGAACCAGGTACTAGACCTATATCTAAAGCTCCATATAGAATGGCTCCAGCAGAGTTGAAAGAGTTAAAGTTGCATCTACAGGAACTGCTTGACAAAGGTTTCATTCGACCAAGTGTGTCACCATGGGGTGCGCCAGTGTTGTTTGTAAAGAAGAAGGATGGGTCGATGCGCCTGTGCATTGACTATAGAGAGTTGAACAAGGTGACGGTCAAGAATAAGTATCCGCTACCTAGAATTGACGATTTGTTTTATCAACTACAGAGAGCCATTGTATTCTCAAAGATCGATCTGCGATCGGGATATCACCAGTTGAGAGTCAAGAAGAGTGATATTCCCAAGACAACATTTCGTTCGAGATATGAACAATACGAGTTCATAGTGATGTCGTTTGGTCTGACGAATGCTCCTGCAGTATTTATGGATCTGATGAACAGGGTGTTCAAGGATTTTCTGGACTCCTTTGTTATTGTCTTTATTGACGATATTTTGGTTTACTCCAAAACAGAAGCGAAACATGAGGAGCATTTGCGAAAAGTATTGGAAACTCTAAGGTCGAACAAGCTTTATGCTAAGTTTTCTAAGTGTGAATTTTGGCTGAAGCAAGTGGCCTTTCTTGGTCATATCGTGTCTAGGGATGGAGTTTCAGTGGACCTTACAAAGATTGAAGCTGTTACCAGCTGGTCTCGACCCTCCACGGTCTCAGAGATTCATAGCTTTCTAGGCTTAGCTGGCTATTACAGGCGATTTGTAGAAACTTTTCACGTATAGCCACCCCTCTGACTCAACTGACCAGGAAGGGAATATCTTTTGTTTGGACCAAAGCTTGTGAGGACAGCTTCCAGAGTTTGAAGCAGAAACTCATTACTGCACCAGTTCTTACAGTGCCAGATGGTTTAGGTAGTTTTGTGATTTACAGTGATGCATCGAAGAAAGGTTTGGGTTGCGTTCTGATGCAACACGGAAAGGTGGTCATTTATGCGTCCCGCCAGTTGAAGAACCATGAACAGAACTATCCTACTCATGATCTTGAGTTAGCAAATGTAGTTTTTGCACTCAAAATTTGGAGGCATTATCTATATGGAGAAAAGATACATATTTTCACTAACCACAAGAGTCTCAAATACTTCTTCACCCAGAAGGAGTTGAATATGAAACAACGTAGATGGTTGGAGTTGGTGAAGGACTATGACTGTGAAATACTATACCACCTTGGTAAGGGGAATAAGGTAGCTAATGCTCTAAGCAGGAATGTAGCTCATTCAGCAGCTCTCATCACTAGACAGACTCAGTTGCACTAGGATTTTGACCGAGCTGAGATTGCGGTTGCAGTGGGGGAAGTCACCTCATAGTTGACACAGTTGACGGTACAATCGACATTGAGATAAAGGATTATTGATGCTCAGGGTAGAGACCAATACTTGAATACGAAGCGACACCTAGTTGTGTCAGGTCAAGTTGTAAGATTTTCTATATCCTCTGATGGTGGACTACTGTTTGAGAGACGCTTGTGCGTTCCAGCAGACAGTGATGTTAAATATGAGTTGTTGTCTTAAGCTCATAGTTCTCCGTTGTCTATGCATCTTGGTAGTACCAAGATGTACCAAGACTTGATACGCTTTTATTGGTGGCCTAACATGAAGAGAGAAGTAGCAAATTTTGTTAGCAAGTATCTGGTGTGTCAGCAAGTGAAAGCACCAAGGCAGAAGTCAGCCGATTTGCTACAGCCTCTTGGAGTTCCCGAGTGGAAATGGGAGAATGTGTCGATGGACTTTATTTCGGGGTTGCCTAGGACAGCGAAGGGTCACACTGTAATTTGGGTTATTATGGATTGACTCACCAAATCAGCACATTTTGTACTAGGAAAGACTATGTATACAGCGAATAAGTGGGTGCAACTGTACTTGAAGGAAGTGGTGAGATTGCATGGAGTTTCCGTGTCGATTGTTTTGGACAGGGATGCTCGTTTCACCTCTAATTTCTGGAGAAGTCTTCAGAATGCTTTGGGCACACTGTTGGATTTCAGTACAGCTTTTCACCCACAGACTGATGGGCAAACTGAACGTTTGAACCAGACGTTGGAGGATATGTTGTGAGCATGTGCTTTAGAGTTTTCAGGAAGTTGGGACTCTCACTTGCACTTGATGGAGTTCGCTTATAATAACAATTACCAGGCTACCATTGGCATGACGCCGTTTGAGGCCTTGTATGGTAAGTGTTGCAGGTCTTCTGTGTGCTGGGGTGAGGTTGGTGAGCAAAGATTGGTTGCCCCTGAGTTAGTGCAGTCCACTAACAAGGTCATTCAGCGGATTAGGGCGCGCATGAAAGCCGCTCAAAGTAGACAGAAGAGCTATGCTGATGTGAGACGGAAAGATCTTGAATTCGTGGTAGGAGATAAAGTGTTTCTGAAAGTAGTACCCATGAAAGGCATTTTGAGATTCGCAAAGAAATGGAAGCTTAGCCCTCGTTCATAGGACCGTTTGAGATCCTTTAGAGAATTGGTCCTGTGGCATATCGGTTAGTGTTGCCACCATCTCTTTCTGCAGTCCACGACATATTCCACGTGTCGATGTTGAGGAAGTATGTAACAGACCCGTCGCACGTCATTGCTTACGAGCCACTGCAGTTCAATGAGAATCTGAGTTACGAAGAGCAACCTGTTGAGATCTTGGCTAGAGAAGTGAGGGTGCTACGCAACAGGAAATTTGGGTTAGTGAAAGTTTTGTGGCGGAATCAGCAAGTTGAAGAGGCTACTTGGGAGCAAGAAGATGTCATGAGAGCTCGTTACTCTGAGTTGTTCGAAGATTGAACTTTAGAGGATGAAAGTTCTTTAAGGAGGAAAGGTTGTAACAATCATCTTTTCCTTAAAGGTAAATAAATAAATAATATATATATAAAATATAATTATGATAATATCAATTATTAATATTATTATAACTTTTATTTATTTATTTTGTCTCTCTCTCTCTTTCTTTTCTTTCTTTTTCTCTTTTCTTTCTCTCTCTTCCTTTTCCTTCGTCTTCTCTGCGCGCAGACCCCAGCCACTCGTCCTCACGCCGCACGAAGGTCTTCGTCGCCACTCACCGTCTCCGTCGCACGAAGCTTCGAGTCGCCACACGTTCGCACAGCACGAAGCCTCGCGCTGTCACGCCAGTCCGTGCAACTCTTGACGTGCTAGATCTCGAGCTGTTCGCCTCTCCGTCGCGCGCATCCAAGCCGCTCCAAATCTGATGTTGTCGCCGTGAGTCTGAGCTGCTTGCATCACAAGCCTTCCGTGCCGCGCCTCTGCCTCGCTTACAGTCGTCGTACTGCCGCACTGCTGTCTTTGCGAGCCGCGCCGCTGCCGCTTTGAATCCGTGCCGATTTGCACCCAAATGCCGCAAACGCTGTGTTGCCTTTGCGTTTCTACTTTCATTCGCACCGTCGCTACGCCAAGTCCGCCGCCTTTTTGGAGATTGGATGAGTCTTGGAACGAATCGTTGGATTACTTGTAGCATCGTTTGGGCGTTGTTCGTTGGATTTCGAGAAATCCTTGGGGTGTTTTCAAGGACTTTTTGGAGCAATTCTATCTTCTGAACGATTTGGAGCCAAAGGTAAAAGAAGACTGACGAGGGACAAGAAAGACCAGTGACCACGCCACAGGGACCACATGGATGTTGCTTCGCCGTTTGTGTCTTATACATTTTTTTGAAACTTTATGGATTTGTATTGCTTTGGTTAAAAATTGAGTTTTATTTGATGTTTGAATTTTTGGAAAAAGTGGGATCCCGTCAGAGTCATTTTTCCAGGTTTTGATTACCATATTTCTAACTTTTTATTTACCTACACAACTTGTTTTAGTTTGTTTTAAATTGAATGGAGACGTTTCTCGTCATCATTGGTTTACAAATGCCTTCTTTTATGTTTTTGATTTAGTAACGACCCATTTTAGTTTCCGAAAATTTGGGGCGTTACACTCCTCCTAATTTTTTTTCGCAATAGTTGCATATTGTTATCATGGTATCATTTAATTTCTGTCTTTTATAATGATTTCATACCACTGATGTCAATCTACTACGTTTTAGTAAATTCTCATTATCATCACTATCTAAATAGGTGTAGATTGATCATGACCACTTGAACCACTATTAATTGAGTTTGATTCACTCTTATTCATAGATGTTGGAGTTGAACCACCTTGTTCTAACAGATTATTACTCTATAAAGACATTTACACCTACAATTAACCCATTCCCCATTGGTTCGGAGAATCTCCACCCCATTCGGGACGGGTCCCCACGAGACCCTAACCCCACGGATTTTTTGGACATCTCTATCGGTGACCAAACCTCTTTTCACAAAAGACTTGGTCACTCTTCGGTTAAAGTTTTGGACAAAGTTACACTACAAAAAAAGGCCATCACCGATGCACAAAATTATTGGAAAAAAACCAAAAGAGCATCAGTATATCAATTTCCAACGAATATAGGGTCATTGGAGAGCTTCGTGGGGGAAACCCGTTGGGAGATGATTTCTCGACAGTACAAGGGTAGCCATCGAGAGAAACCAAAAACTTCTGACGGTGCATATAACTTCCGACGGATGTTCCACCTCGGGAGTTTCTTCCATTAAAAAAATTTTAGGATGATCTTCCTGAAAGTTAAATTAACATGCTAGCGAAAGAGAATCGAACTACAAAACTCTAAATTTCATGAATTTTGAGGATTAAGCATGATGGAAAATTTGGGAAAAAATGGAAATTATGAACACTTACCTTTGTTGTTCAACATTCTCCCTCTATACTTGATGAATTTGAATGAAACCAAGTTGTAGTCAACCACAAGAATCTTCTCTAATATCCTCAATGCTTATAATTGGTTGTGGGAAGGTGACAAATTTTGTAAGTTTTTAAGAGAAATGAGTTTATGAACACTTGAGAATTTTTTCCAAAATTTATCAAGATTCATCATCCTTTCAATACAATCAAATTATGTATTTTATAGCCAAATCACATGCAAACTAACAATTAGTATTTAATTTGGCTAGTAACTTATTTATAATACACCAAAGTTTGGATAAATTAACTAACTTCAACAAAGTCAACAATTGACTTTTGATTTTTGAAAATTATAAAATTCCAAAAACTTAATTATGTAATTAAATAATTATATAATTAATCGAATTTATTTTTTAATTAATTTAATAAAATAATACATAGTTAATTAAACTATTTAATTAATTCAATATTAGATTATTATTTTACCATCATTAATCCTGATCAATCCAATTGACCTAACTCAAATCTCTATTCGAATTTTTAATATTTAAATCTTATTTAAATATCATTTCTCTTTTAATTGTTGATCGTTAATTATATCGAATATTATTAACGATTTATTTTCTCAACTCATTCGAACAATTCGAATTTTCAATCACTATATTCTAAGTTTAAATCAATAACGAGCAAGTAGAGAGACCTAATGGACCTACACATCATGAGCTCCAACGATCCGAGATTAACTAGCTAACTCTCTTAACCAAGTTAATTAACATTCGTTAACTAATCGGAACTGTCCACTATAGCTAGTAGTTGTACTCTCCTCAATGTAGATATATTTGTGTCCACTCAATATAACCATCAGTAGGTCCTTTGTAATTTTGGCTAGGTCAATTTACTGTTTTACTCCCGAGATTACATCTTGTTCCTCAAGCCTCAGCTGATCCTCTAATGAACAATTGGTTTAAGGTCCAACCTATAAACTAAATCTCTTTCAGGCCAATGAGAGAGTGATACCCCTTTGTTCAAGACCTGAAGTCAGCACTTAAGGGAACAACCTATCTACTAACCAAAAAGCGAACATGAGTAAATTCTTGAAATGGTAGGTCTATTGGACCATTGTTGATGAACTGTCCTCACTTATGTAGGTCTAAAGTTAATCCCATGTGAACAGAAGTTCATAGTTAGCTTAGGATTAAGGTTATGTTACTTAGGTCATTTATAAGCAAAATAGTCAGTTTTAATTAGTTAACGATGTTATAACGTAAAAATGTTTATTTCATGGTCTGATCTTTTACAATGTCATTGCATAGGATGTCCTCATTTACATGTCTCTACACGAGCATCTTGGAATCACTACGCTTGCATTAAATACAAAGTGGGTCGTATCCATAATGTCTCTAGAACAAGACATCCAACCTTCTTTCTATACTGACCATTTAGACTATCGCTCGAACTTGATTCTCGTTTATGTCTCTACATAAAGTTCAAGTACTCATATTATAGTCGATGAACCTTGTTTATTGGATTTTGAGTTTTTCATAAGAAAATCTCTTTATTCGATAACAATTTATTGGACAATACTAACAACTTTAGTGAATAATAGAATATTTTAATATTAAAAGACCCGAGTTTTAAGACATAACATCCAACACTTCTGACGCTCGTTGGGAGATCTTTATTCAAATTGTTCTGATTTTTTTATTTTATTCAATTAATTTTTTTAACTCTCATCTCAATAAGCTAAAATTGAGAAAAATATAAATCAAATAAAAGGATTTCATAAATAAAGAAATTCTTGAACCGAGTTCGCTAACATATGTAGTATCTTTATAACAAAAATTTAAAAAAAAAGTTTGCAAAATGTTCTACAAAATGCCCATGCCTGGAATACCTAGAAGATAATGTCATCTCCATAAACTATCTCCAAATGCTATCTCCAAGAAACATCTCCAAACATTTGTTAACCTACAATCAATAGAGCACATTATTACAACATTTAAGCATCCTAAAACTTCATTCAAGACTCAAAAAATTAATAAGCTCAACCCACCCGTTACAACATTCAACTAAGTTCAAGACACCCCTCACAACATACAAATAAGCAAACCAGTCAACCAAACACACGAAACATCTTAAGGTTCACTAAGCTCAAACAACTGTTAAGATCCCAACTAACACTCATGCATTGCAATGTTCAACTTAGTTCAACCAAATATACAAAGTTTAATTGCCCCTCACAAACATCCAAATAAGGAGACTCGTCAACCAAACAAACAAGAATCTCATTCAAGGCTCCAAAACAAGTTAGACAAGTCTCAACCCACCCCTCATTCACACTTAAACCTCCTAAAGTTCACTAAGCTCAAACAATTGTTAAAATTCGAACTAACACTCATGCATCCTAACATTCAACTTCATTCAACCAAACATACAAGGCTACTAGAACTGCAAGATAGCCACAACGAATTATTAGAAATCTAATAGTACGACATAACTAATGTGCTACCATAACTGCAGAATAGCAAACTATTAGGCAACTAGAACTTTGGAGAACATACCTAATTTCATGGTCCTCTCTGTGTTCCTGCCATTTCTTCGGTCATTTTTTTTTTCATTTCTTCTATTTGTCTTGCATGCATGTCTGACGTTCCTCTTTGTTCTTCCATTTCTCACGTTGCCTGTTAGGTGTTGACATAGTTTATGCACAAAGTAACTATAATCCTATTTTAGCCCATCACTTTCTAAATCTAAGCTTCAACTATAATTGAAAACAACTACTTCCATCAACTACATTGATTTCACTTTTTATATATAAAAAAAACAAATTAAATAACAATCTAATTCAAGCAATATTGTCGCATTCACCATCTCTGTTAAGAGCCATACATAAGTTTCTTTAATCCTAAAAGCAAATTAACAAAACATGACATAATCCAGGCAACCTCATCCATCAAAGCATATTAATCCAAATAAAGGTATCCATCATAGCTAACTAATCAAGACAACACTTTTAGCCAATCCCTAAAAGCAAATTTATCTTAAAATCATTCAACTTATATATATATATATATATATAACGTATATGTATGTATATGTATGTATATGTACGTGTATATATATATATATATGTCTATGCATGTTGTATATGTATATATATGTACGTTGTATCTGTATGTATGTATATGTACGTGTATATGTATGTATGTATATGTATGTGTATATGTATGTACAATGGCGGATCTATGTAGGGCCATGGGGGCACGTGCCCCCTCAAATTGTTAGGTTTGTATTTTTAATATAAAATATAAATAATAGTTAAATAATAGCAGTAAATGAACTATAGTAACAAATTGTTTAGGCGGTTCAGGGGCATGAAGGTACCCTTGAAAATGCAGGATCTTGTGTTTAATTCTTGCCTAATGTTAATTTTCATATTATTGACAATTTGTTTTATACTTTTTAGTTCTTATACAGTTGTACTCAAATTAATTAACATATGAATCAATGAAGACTATAAATTACACACATAATTATGTGAATTTTTATAATTAATTAATTGATGTTAACTCTAAGAACTGAAAGTGTCTATGTAATGAAAAAACAAGTTTAAAAATGTGAAATTTTGAAGTTTAGAGATCAAATGAAAACAAACGGGTATAAGTGTAACATTTTGTAACCTAAAGGAATTTTTTTTTAACCTTTGTATACAATTGTGTCCCCCTATCATGGATTTATGTATCCGACACTGTGTATGTATATGTATATGTACGTATGTATGTATGTATTTCTAAATTTCTTCTAGAAATTTAGAAAACTAAAATGAAAAAAAAAAATTCAAGTTCATTGTAGAGCAAACCATTGTAGGCAAAGATTGTTTACCAATCAAAATAGAAATAGCTTGAAGCATAAGTTGCTTTAGTCCTAAAAATTTTTTTCACAAAGCATGCTATAATTCAAGCAAACTTATATTTTTCTTTTAGAAAACTGAAATGAAAAAAAAAATTCAAGTTCATTATGTATCAAATTATTGTAGAGCAAAATTTGAGTGCAGGGCAAAGATTCTTTACCAATTGAAATAGAAAGAGCTTGAAGCTTGAAAATGGGTAGGAAAGAGGGGTCGACGCGACGACCTTTGCATGAAAGAGGAGTTAATGTAGGCGTTTGCACGAAACAGGAGTCGACGGTGGCAACTATTTCTATACGCGTGACGGAAGAGTGGCGACGGTTGGCGAAACAATGTCGATTAGAGGCAGTGAAAGGTTGGTGGATGAAGATTGAGTAGCTGGCAGGGGTTCAGTGCGACATAGAGAAGTTGTCTTGAGTTGGAGGCGGAGAGGGAAAATGAGAAAATAGGGCTTGAAATTGATGTTTTATAGAGAAACTCCCAACGCCATACGATAGTCGTTAGGAGTTTTAGTTAAGAACTCTCGACGCCATGCACCATGGTGTCGGAAGTTCTATGTAACATAATTATTTTTCCTAACAAGCTCTCGACACCTATGTACGACGTTAGGAGTTAGGGTCTACTTTCGATATATGTTTTATACTGTGAGGAGATATTGTTTCTCCCCATGGTCTATCACCAGACGGTTGTTTCTTACGTTGAAAAATTTTCTTTCCGTTGTAGTGTTATTAGCGACTGTAAATAATAAAAATAAAAATACAAAAGAAAAAAAGAATAGAGTACAAAATAGATAAAAAAAAAAAGAAAAAGAAAAAGGCAAATAGAATTAGATAAAATTAGATACGAAAAAGAAGATAATGCACAAAAAGATGAAAAATTAGTGAAAATCATATAAAATGGAATTTTCAAAAATAGGATAGAGTGAACTCAAAATTGATTGATATTTCTCAAACTTAAAACATTTAAAGATGTTTGGAACATGAATTTAGAGTTAGGTGAGTGAACTCAAATATCTCAATTTTCATTTAACTCTACACTCCACAACAACGTTAGTAAATAATTTTATCCAACAACTTTAACTATATACAATACTATTTAAATTTACGAATTTATATATCCAGGAATCTCATTTTTCCCTCTCTCCACCTTTCTCTCTCTCCATTTTTTTCATTTGTAGTTGCACAATGGTTGTCGACCTAGAAAAGGTTGTTGAATGTGTGAGTTTTGGCCAAAACTTGAGTTTATTGGGTCGATCGATTTTTCCATTGGGTAGATACGTTACTAAAAAGTGGTATAAGAGCAAGAGCGAGAGGCGTGAGTTTGAGGCAGATTGAAAGCGGGATCTACGGGATGCAAAAAAACAAAATGATGCAGATGTAATTTTACTATAATATGACATCAACACTTTTTGAAAAAGAGGGCATATCTCCTTTCTATTTTGTCATCATTTGATTCTCCCAAAAAAATGTACTACAATTTAGAAACTTTTCAAATTTTCAAATTAATCAATAAAGTAGAGTGTACTTAAGTCGGATTGTATCGCGTTGTAAATAAATTATGGACCAATCCAACATCTTCGATTTGACAAAAATTTAACTCTATCGATTGGATGTACAATGATCAACCCAATTCATAATTTTCGGATTGTGGTTATTTTTTTTTCCTTTCTTAATAATAATAATAATAAATAATAATAATAATAATAATAATAATAATAATAATAATAATAATAATAATAATAATAACACCGAGTAGTATCGAGTTGAATCCCGTTTCTAATCCTGTAACGAAACCGAAATATATTTTTATTAACAATTCATCCCCAATCCAACACTTATTTTGGGTTGGGTAAAGCTAGTCGGTGGGATTAGCGGGTTTTTTTGAACACCTTACAATAAAACGCTGAAAATAAAAGCATCTCAAATCCCGATTGTTCCAGCGCCTTCTAGCGCGGTATCCATGGCTTCGAGGCTTATGCACGCGGTTCTGTATGAAGCCTATGGTGGCGGATCGGCTGCGCTCAAGGTTACTCTCTCCTCCTTCTGGGCTTCTATTGCTTGCTTTTTTTATTCTATTGAATTTATGGTAATTGAATTATGTTAGATTCGTGCCTGTTCACACCAACTGTTGTTGCTTCTGTTGATATTTAATCCGTTTCAATCTTTTTCTGGATGAGTTATTTTGGATTTCCCTCTCTATCTTGTGGAATCCCAAATGAAATTTTATTTATCTTCTATTCTATTGGTAGACGAATCTTTCCACGAACCCATTTCAATACTTCTCTTTCAACAGTGTTTGACTAGATCCTAATACACTTGCTCAAACACGACGGATTAGAAGTCACGAGTTTGTTACTACCCATTTGAAAAAAGTTATTTATTTATTTAGTTAACAAACCCGTATTTCTGTATACTGGATCTTTATTTGATCTGTCTTTATCTTCCTGCAGCATGCAGAAGTTCCCATTCCTAAACCCAAGACAGATGAGGTTTTGGTTAAAGTGGAAGCAGTTAGTTTGAATCCAATTGACTGGAAAATTCAGAAAGGAGTGCTACGTCCCTTTCTTCCTCGCAAGTTTCCTCATATTCCTGGTACTTCACTTTACTTATGGTTCATGTTATGAATGTGTGACCTGATTTATTGGTCTGAAGCTTTTTTGGTATGACTATAAGTAAAATTTAGGCATGTTTTCGTAATAGAGGAAATGGATTGTCATGAGACCTGAAAGTTGTAGGGTCAAGTGAGTAATCTTGTAAGATTAATCAAGTTGCACGCACGTACTGATCTCGTTGGTGATTAATTTAACAAGCTTCTAGTGTGGACTATAGGTCCAACATCGGTTGCTATATAATTCCCTCCTTATGAATTAAGGCTGCGTACATTTCATAAGTGTGCCCCTTAACGAGATCTTTCTTAAGAAACTATTCACGCACCAATAGTATCTTCCTAATGTACCTGGTATAAACCTGGAATATACAGCAGTAACCATGCGACTTGGAGCAATAAAAACATGTCAGCCATCGGTTTTGATATCACATGTAATATAAAAAATAATAAGAAAAACACTTATCTCATAATAAGACCCTGTTTTATACCATTTTGTTTTTAGTTTTTATTTTTTGAAATTTATACTTATATATTTAATGACTGATTTTAGATGTGTATCAACTCACCTTCCTTGACAGAGGATTCAAGTATTGGAAAAAAAAGTCGAGAAATGTGTTCATGATTTTTTTTTTTGAGTCATGGAAACCTCTTTTTGTTGGTGATATCTTCCAATTTTCTTACTATGAGTTTCACATTTTATAGAGAAACATTTGAATTTTTCAGAAAATTCCATAAACAAAACACAAGTTTTTAAAACCTACTTATTTTTATAATTCAAACTTGTTTTGGATTTTGAAAACATGGATATAAATTGGATAACCAAACAAAGGAACGTAGAGGTTGAAGTAATGCTTATAAGCCTAATTTCAAAAAAAAAAAAAAAAAAAAAATACAAAAAAACCTAATGGTTATCAATAGGGCCTAAATTTTGTGTCAGTTTGTTTTCTTCTTTCTTTAGTTGTTTGAGTAAGCAATCGTTTTGTTTTTCACTAACTTTATTATGTTTATTTTTAGCATATGACTTTAAGATAGATGCAAAATGCAATACTTGCCTCTACCAGGAGTATGAGGATTTTCAACTCCGTTGTGGAAGAAATGGACGTAGTGGACATTCCTCTCAGAAATGGGGTGTTCTCCTGGTCAAGATCAGGGATGAGACCTGCTACCTCCAGAATTGATAGGTTTTTTATAACCAGAAATTGGGTTGACTTTCTTAGAGAAGTAAAGTTAGATAGACTGCCGCTCACCACTTCTGATCACTTCCCCATCCTTCTAAAGCTGGGCTGTCACACTTGGGGTACCACTCCTTTTAGATTTGAAAATGCGTGGCTTGAGCAACAGATGTTCCAAAAGAAGTTGGAGGTTGGTGGGGGAGCCTGAAAAAAGAGGGATGGCCGATGTATTCTTTTATGAAGCGTCTCAGAGAACTTAAAGGGATTCTAAAAAAGTGGAACAGAGACTCCTTTTGGAACATTTTTACACAAAAGAAGAATCATGTTGATAGAATTTCGGTTTTGGATACCAAGGAAGATGGGGAACCCCTCTCTGTCCATGAGGTAAATGAGAGAGAGAACCTTAAGAAGGATCTTCTAGACCTTATAGTTATGGAGCAGAGGTTGTGGTTGCAGAAGTGTAAGTTACAGTGGTTGAGAGAAGGAAATGAAAACTCTAACTCTTTCCATAGATGGGCATCTGCTCGAAAGTCCAGAAACCTGATTTCTTTTATTGAGAACGGTAATGGGACGGTCTTAGTAGCTGAAGCGGATATTGTTGATGAGATTCTTAATTTTTATTCTAATCTTTATAGCCAAAACATTCCTCAACCTTTTTTCTTTGAGAATGTCAGCTGGAAGTCTCTCAACCCTCGTGAAACGTATATTTGTTTAATTCCAAAGAAGAAAGATTCAGTGAGAGTTGGGGACTTTAGGCCAATTAGTTTGACAACCTCTCTTTATAAAATTCTATCGAAAGTCTTGGCTAACAGATTGAGGAAGTTCTTACCGTTAATCATAAATGACACCCAGATGGCCTTTGTGGATGGTAGGCAGATTTTGGATGCGATATTGATTGCCTCTGAAGCTGTGGATACGTGCCAGCGGTAAAAAGGGGTCCTCTTAAAACTAGATTTAGAAAAAGCGTAAGACAAAGTTGATTGGTCTTTTCTTGACATGACTCTCAAATTTAAGGGCTTCGGTCGAAGATGGAGGAAATGGATTTGGGGATGTTTGTCGTCTACAAACTTTTCGATTTTGATTAATGGTAGGCCGAGAGGGAAAGTGACGGCTAAGGGGTATCCGTCAAGGGGATCCGTTGGCCCCCTTTCTTTTTACTATTGTTGGTGACGCTTTGAGTAGCCTTGTTCACTTTTGTGTTGAGCAAAACTCGTTGAGAGGCTTCGTGATGGGTAACCCGGAAGTTAGTATTTCTCACATTCAGTATGCTGACGATACCTTACTTTTTGTTGATTGGGGGTTAGATAATTTAGAGGCTTGGTGGCTGCTGATTAATATTTTTCTCACAGGGGCAGGGCTGTCTTTAAATGTGGGTAAAACTTCGATTGTTGGTATTAATGTGGATCCTGCAGAATTGAACTCTTTTGTTTCAAAGGTTGGTTGCAAGGTTGAGCATCTCCCTTTCTCATAAGGTTTCTTGATTGGAGGCAGGCGCAGGTGCAAGGAAGTTTGGAATCTTTTAGAAGATAAATTCAATCACAAAATTGATAAATGGAGGTCTGTCGCTTTGTCTAAAGGTGGGAGACTTACCCTTGCTCAAGCTGTGTTGTCGAGTATTCCAGGATATTCTTTTTCCCTTTTACAAGCGCCAATAGCCTCCGTTCGGCGTTTGAAAAAGAAGATGAGAGACTTTGTTTGGAACAGAGGGAATTTTAAGCCTATTGCACATGTGGTGAAGTGGGAGCATACTTCCTCTCCCATCTGCTTTGGTGGCCTAGGTATTGGTTCTTTAAAACAGAAAAATGATGCCTTACTTATGAAGTGGCTGAGGAGATTTTGTGTCGAGGAAAATGCTCTTTGGAGGAAACTGATGATTGCTATTTATGGGGCAGAGGAAGGTGGGTGGTGTACCAAGATGCCTAAGAGAGGGAGATCGCATAGAATTTGGGCAGGTATTTTGAAACATAGAGAAGCTTTTATCAGTTGGGTGAACTTTATAGTTGGGGATGGGAAGCGCATCAAATTCTGGATAGAGGAATGGTGTGGCAGCCCTTGCTTATCAAACAGATTCTCGGAGATATTTGCGTTGTCTCTAAATAAGGAGATGACAGTTGCTGACGGTTGGTGCTCTTTTTCTAGATCTTGGAATCTAAAGCTGAGGAGAAATATCAATGATAATGAGCTCAGCGAGGTGTTGTCTATTTTGGAGTTGTTGCACTCTTGGGTCCCGAGGGGAGGGAAGGATAGCACTAGATGGAAGTTGAATGGGAGTGGAACTTTCACGACTAAATCGATTTTCCTGTCCTCTACTAGGAAAACCCCAACAATTGCCTCTCCTCTTGTGCGCTATATTTGGAAGTGTCGCATCCCGAAGAAGGTGAAATTTTTTGTGTGGTCGTTGGCATACATGAGCCTGAATACTCATGAGAAATTACAAAGGAAGCTCCCCAACTCAACTCTGTATCCTTCAATATGCTGCCTCTTTTTGAAATATATGGAATCTCTTGACCACATTTTTACACTGTGATTTTACTAGAAGGGGTTGGTCGGTCCTATTTGATACCTTTAGTTTAAATATTTGCTTGCCTGATATGATCGATAAATGGCTTTTATAGGGTTTGAATCTTAAAGTTTCGAATACTAAAGGGAACATCATATGGGGGTGTGCGTTTCGTTCTTTTATCTGGGGAATTTGGAGGGAGAGAAATAGTCGTATCTTCGAGGATAGATACAAGTCTTTTGATTATTTTTGGACCGGGTTAAACACACGGCTTCGTCGTGGTGTACAAATTATACATCAGAATTTTGTAATTATAGCCTCTCCATGATATTTAACAATTGGAAGGCGTTCTTTTGATAGCTGGTTGTTTTGGGGAGGGCCGTCTTGGCCCTTGCCCGTAGGTTGTCTCCTTTCATCCTTCGGGGTGTTTTTTATTATATATATATACTTGTCTCTTATCAAAAAAAAAAAAAAAAAAATTTGTTTTTAACCCTGGCAATGATTCTGACAACTTAAATTTTGCATGAAGGCCTCCTGGAAGTTCTGTCTGTTCCATCCCGGTTTTGTTTATTCCTGCAATCACTTTTCAGGAAATGAACTTTGGGTCTTAAATCTGCTCTGACGACTTCATTTCTTTTAAAATGGTGAAACAGGCACTGATGTAGCTGGAGAAGTCGTAGAGGTTGGAGCAGGAGTCAAAAGCTTAAAAGCTGGGGACAAAGTTGTTACATTTCTTAGCCATGCTGTAAGTATTCATTAATTTCTCTGACTAAATTTGCTTGACCATGAACAAGAAACGTTCTTGGCAATTGATTAAGGAAAATTATGACTTTGTTGATGACTATGAAGTACATTTCTAGTCCATCTCACGTGCCAGGTACTGAAGGACTATTTACATTTTCTATGATATCCTTGTTTTGTAGGTCTTATGAGTTTATGACGTTGTGAATTACATTAGTATATTGAAATTGGATAATTTACTCTGAGTATTTATAGCACTATTATTTTTTTGTGGGAGTTCTTTTCCTTTTTTTAGTTGAACAAGATACAAAGTTGGGGATTTGAACCTCTAGCCTCCTTGTCAATAGTACATATTCTATGTTAGTTGAGCTAGGTTCAGCCTTATTGGGAATTTCATTTGTATATAGTTTTGGCTTTTACCATATTCTTTTTTAATAAGAGAAACTAAATTGCTATGTTAGTATATTGGCCACTCACGTTCAAACAAAGAAGGGTTATGGGCAAGAATATGATTAAAAGAAGATGTGTCAGCATAATTTTTTTGAGGTTAAAGTACAATGTTTGCTTGTTTTTTAACTTTCAAGTGTAATGTGTATTTGGTTTATATAAACTTGAAAAAGTGTAAAAGATCTTTCAAACTTTTAATTGTGTGTTTAATAGGTTCCTCAACTCCAATTTTGTGACTGATAGGTTGTTGATATATTCAATATTTCTAAAATTGAATTGATTTTATAGATGTAAAATTAAATTTTATATCCAATGGAACCTTAAATTTAATTTTGTCGTCTACTACGTGTGTGAATTTTAAAAAATGTTGGAATGGTCAAAAATCTATTAGATATTGATTGAAAATTCAGGTCAAATTAGTCACACAATAGAAACTTTATGGGCTTATCCAACACAAAATTGTAACTTCATTGACCCGTTGAACATATAATTGAAGGTTTAAGGATCTATATTAGACATTTTTTACTTTTTAAGTTTGATTAGCCACAAAATTTTGAAAGTATAAGCCTACTAGACACTATTTAAAGTTTATGGATCAAATAGATATAAAGCCGCAAGTTGAGAATGAATGTGTAATTTAGGCTTTTTTCTAAAGGAGACAAGATGTTTTTGTTGATGAAATGGAAAATTATAAATCTAGAACACATTCTAAATTACATGGTGGCCAGTGGGTGAACTAAACTAGGAAACTGAAACTACCCTCCAAGAAAAACTATCGGCTTGCTTCTTCCATTATGATCCAAAAGATCGACATAGGGAAAAAACAGACAACAACTTGATCGGAAGGGACAGCAACACCAAAAGGAGAAATGATGACGAAGTACATCAAACCAGATCCTCCCAAAACATGTCCAAAACAGCAACCAGAGAAAACTCAAAATTTTCAAATTTCCAAGGCATCCATAGGTTAACAATGGTGTGTTATGCTGGTCATCCTACTTTTAAGGGATCTTTGAAGATTCTTGATGATAGAAATCCCACTCCTTTTAAGGTATCTTTGATGATTCTTGATGATAAAAAATCCTTGAGTGGCTTCAATTTCTAAAGAACTGTAGTTTTGCATTATATTTAATCAAGTTAAGTCATATGCATATCCATACTGTTTTCTTATGAACTTCACTCTTGTTGTGAAACAAGTTTGTCAGAACGATCCCACTAGTTGATTCAACTTGAACCGATTTTTGGATCCTATGTTATTCTGGTGATCCACTTCCTCGAAAGTTTTCATCTTACAGAAGTATAATATATATTTTACATTACAATGACAGACAGGAGGTGGACTTGCTGAATATGCTGTAGGAAAGGAGGCGGTAACGGTTTACAGGCCCCCCGAAGTGACAGCGGCCGATGGCGCTGCCCTCCCCGTTGCAGCTTTGACAGCTCACCAGGCTCTCACCCAAGTTGCCGGTGTCAAGCTTGATGGGAGTGGCCCTCAATCAAATATTCTCATCACTGCTGCCTCTGGTGGTGTTGGTCATTATGCTGTTCAGCTAGCAAAGTTGGGAAACACACATGTGACAGCTACTTGTGGCGCCCGTAATATCGAGTTTGTGAAGAGCTTAGGTGCAGATGAGGTTATTGACTACAAAACCTCAGATGGGGCCGCCTTGAAGAGCCCATCAGGTAAGAAGTATGATGCAGTGGTTCATTGTGCCTCAGGGATCCCATGGTCTGTATTTGAACCAAACTTAAGTCCTAATGGTAAGGTCATAGACATCACACCAACTCCTGGTGCGTTGGCGACTTTTGCCTTAAAGAAACTGACCTTCTCCAAAAAGCAGCTGGTGCCATTGTTGATGTCTTTCAAGAGTGAGAATCTGAGCTATCTTATTAATCTGATCAAGGAAGGCAAGCTGAAGACAGTGATCGATTCACGGTTTTCTCTCAGCAAAGCTGAAGATGCTTGGGCAAAAAGCATGGACGGCCATGCCACTGGCAAAATCATTGTGGAGCCGTAGGGTAAACACAATGTACTTTTAAGCTGGTTTTGGCTTGTGTGGTTGTGGCATATTATGTAGGTGATAGTTCTGAAATATGTATTTAGGAAAGGATAAATGTACAATTTAATCCTGATGATCGTGTCATTTGTTTTGTTTTGTTTGTTCATATGTGAACATGAAATGTTACGACAACGAAGATGAAGATGGTATGAATTTGGAAATAACTATTTTTATGAGATTGAGAAAAAGATTTAAATCACTTCAAAGATAATCTATTTGGAGGATTGTAGCATGTGGACACAAAAACAAGAAATGCAAACCAAACTCACTCATAAATAAACAAAGTATGTCGCTTTTAACTATGATGAGTTTATTCTAGAAAGTATGTCACTTTCAAGTTTTCAACCTCGATGAGCTTGTTTGGATTGGTTGTATAATTTGATAATTGGTTGTATAATTTGATTACGTTTTAGGTTGGTTACTTCCCTTTCTAGCTTTTTGGCCTTTCATTCTTCATCTTTTCATTAATCTAAATTTCAAGCCCACCACATGCCACCGTCTTTAAGGACAAATGGATATTCAAAGGTCAAAAACCTCGATAATCATTTGAAAACTAATAAATAAAAATTGAAGGAAAAAAAGATGTAGGAAATTGAAACTCAATTGCACATCAATTAAAAAGTCAAAATACAAAACTAAAAACTAAAAAATAGTAGAATTTTTCCAATTAGTCTTAAATATCTTATTTAGAGGGCAACAAGCTTGATGTGCCCGTTTGACAAGGTTTAACATCATAAGTTTCAATGTAGTGCACTCTTGACAATACTTTCTTCACAATTTATGCACAGTTTTTTCTTCTCTATGCCATCTTCCTAACTGTACAACTTTTCTATTGTTATCGTCATTTCATTATCTTCTACACTTATTGAACTACTATTATACATTAATTTAGGCTAAAAAGTCTTTGTCTCTTCTTGTGCATTAGCTAGAATTTGAAGATGTAATGTGAAATCTTCTTTGTCTTACTTTTTGTGATATAGCTCCTTCAAGTACATGGAGTAACCAATTGTTAGATTCAAATCAAATTATAAGTCCTATAATATCACTTTTCGAGTGCTATCACAAAACACCATAAATCTTACTAAAATGATTTTTTTTCTTCTAATTAAACGTTTGAAAAGTCAATCTAAATGCATCTTAACGAGTAGCCTCTCAAACTTGAATGATTGCAATCTTCCACTAACAAAAGTAGCCTATAAAACAAAACATGGGAATCAGCTTGAGAACTGAAAATCATATAATGAGGGCCAAAATACATGATATGAATAATGCAATTACCCTAGAGGGAATGGAGGCTTCACTTCAAAGCGTTTAATTTGACTTGCTTTAAATAAGTTTTAGCTATTTTTGATATTTATATCAACTTGAGCATTCGTCAACTAGTTAAAACATATATTCTTCGCTACGAAATAAAAAGTTTGAAACATACATTGATGGAAATGGCCCTCAATCAAACATTCTTATCACTGCTACCTCTGGTGGTGCGGCAATTACGCCATTCAGCTAGCAAAACTAGGAAATGCACACATGACCGCTACATGCGGTGCCCGAACATCCGAAGGGGCAGCTTTGAAGAGTCCATCAGGTAAGAAGTATGATGCAGTGATCCACTGTCAACAGGGATTCCTTGGTCTGTATTTGAGCTCAAACGGTAAGGTGATGGAGTGAGAAATTGAGGTATGTTGTGAATTTGATAAAGGAAGGGAAGGTGAAGAGGGTGATTGGTTCAAGGTATCGTTTGAGTAAGGCTGAGGAGGGTTGGGCAAAGTGCATATGGATGGCCATGCCACTGGCAAAATTATTGTGTAGCCTTTGCCCTTGTCTTAGGGACGTTCTTCGGTTGTTTAGGCCATTTATTTAATTTTCTTTGCTTTGAGAAAAAGTAAAATATTAGTATGTAAATTGTAAAACATATATTTTTATTTATTTTCAAACATTGATTTATGATTTGCAGCACAATTTCAATATACATTTGAAAAATTACATTTCAAATATAATCGTAACAAATGGTTTCAATTGGTTATAAATACAATCCCTAAATCTTTCGAGTTTTCTTGATATCGAAATGTTGTAGTGTTAGACGTGTTGTTTCATCGATTAGTCGTGCGCGTAAGCTAACCCAAAGACTCATAGATATAAAAAAAATATAATTTGGATGAGATACTACCAAAAATTTAAGCTTATAATTGATATAACCCAAAAATGTAGGGATATAAATTGATTCAATATTAAAAAAGGGAATAAACCCAAGAGAAGTTTAAATAGTCAAATAAGTCAAACTTTTCCCCACTCATGAATAAACTCATCGAAATCATCCGGATTGTTTCTCAAGTAAATTCCATCCTCTTTAGCAATCCAAATACAATTTTGATTCATGCATCTATAACTTAGCCAAATATGTTTCCTCTCAACCCAAAATGCATCAAAAGAAACAGAAGCATTTGGCTTGCGTAGTAAGCACCAATACAAAGTGGTTCTCCAAACGTTGATCTTAAAACTCCATTGGAATTCAGCTCCACTGCTAACTAGGTTTTGGGGTCCTAAATCATCATCTTTGGATTGACAATGCACAAACAAAGTGGCATTTTCTAGCCCATTAACAACACGAACATTCCACTTTTGAAGTGGTAGAGGAATTGGAGATCCCTTTGCAAATAATAATGGTTGTTGAATCAATACCAAACCCAATAATACTATGGAGTAAACTATTGTCACATAGCTTGAATCCATATTGCTTGAAGGACTAATTTTTTTTTTTTTAGTGAAATAATTATATAATTTTGCTAAATGATATCATTCAATATATATATGTGCTAATTCATTTGCTTTAGAAGGAATACAAATTATTTGACATCCAATTTATGGCAATAGTAATTATCTACATACCTTTTTTTGGAAAATAGTAATCTACATACCTTACTTGCAAATTTTGTTCTATTTATGGTTTCCAAAATATAGGAAATAAGTTAGGATCATCATTAATATGATTTATTTATATAAAACCATTCAATAAATTTGGAGGTATTTTATTTGGAACTTTTTTGTGTGTACTTATTATATCATTTATCGTTACAATATGATATTTAAAGTGTATATGTTATTGATTTTATATCTTAAACATTTATCATCTAATCTGACGTAGATTTTCTATTTTAAAATACTTAGAATTTACATTTTTAAATATTATGTATGTTTTTTTTTTTAATTTTGAAATACTTATATAATTTTCTTCCTTAGATATCATGTTTACATATGTATAATCGCTTATCGGTACTATCATGTTAATTTTTTTTTTAATCGAAGAAATTAGAAAGCTATTACAACAATGGTTGAAAATACAATCTAAATCTGCTATATATATTTATAGTCAAGTTAATAAAAAAGGTATAAAAGCATACTTGTCCCTTCACATGACATAAAATGAACATCCTTCAGCCATAACTAATTAACTAGAATGATTAACATTTTAATTTATTTTAGAAAAAATCAATGAAATAATTTTTGAAGAGTTTTTTTAAGTCAAATAGTTAATTATCTACTATAAAATTTTCATTTTAAAAGTTCCAATTATGAATCTACTTTTAAATCATTAATTCCTCCCCAGAAATAAAAAAAAAAAAAAGGAAACGTAAAAAAAAAGCAAAATATTTACATTTCATGAAAATCGAGTGTAGTTAGAATCTTTTGTTTTTTTTATTTTTTGCCACTTCATAGTTTGTTTTGTTGTTATTCTTGAAACCCAAAAAAATCATATGAAATTATTTATTAATCCATACCTAAAATGTTTAAATAAAACACATCAAATTATTTCTACAATATCATTAGACATGAATAAGAGTTTAAAAGTGATTCAAATATATGATGTTTATTTATGTGTGGATACAATTTTTTTAAAAATAAAAAATCATGGTAAAAATAAATGGAGCCAACGACAGAACGAGGAATGCATTCCCCTATTCTCACTCTTTGCTTAGCTCACGTGGAGAATATTTTTCCAACCCTAAACCCGATCTTCACCTAAACAAAGATTCTCCCCCTCATTGAAGGTGAGTATTCTGCAAGTAAAATGGACATCTGAAAAACATCTATTGAGTTCTATTACTTTTTATTTTTTATTTTTTATTTTTAAATCTATGTAATTATCTACTAAAAATATGTTTTAATGGTTACACAAATTGGATACAATAAACATTAATATATTAAAACAAAATATCCATACAATCTCTGATAGACGATTATATTTACAATTTTTTTCAAATGTAGCTATATAAATGCTAATATTTTTTTATTCTAATTACTATTTTTGTAACATTCTTAGTCTCCAATTCGTTAATGGTTTGTAAATTAAAACAAAACTTTTGAAAGTTACAAATTATGAGAAGAATGTTAAATGTAAATTCCAATTTTCAATTAGTTGTTTGAACTTTTGAAGTCTTAGAATATGACTCACCGGAATATGTAACAATTTCAGAAATACAAATGTAAACCTTAGATTTTGTTGTAGTTACTATGTGCACATAGAGAGATTGCCACTGTTGTGATGAAAAGTTCCCCTTCAGTGAGAACCGTTGATAGTATCAATTAAGTTCTACTATAAGGTGTCTAATTTTCGACAGATTATCGTTGCTGGTATTGATTAAATTCTACCACAAGACTAGAGACAGTCGCTGACGTGATGATATTTCCACTAAGTGAGATTAGCGTTCTTGATGTTGAGTTTACTCCATGACAACCTAGCTAGATGGCTATTAGACTAACGACAAAGTTTTTAAAGTATTTACTGCTTTGTTGTAATTTCTTAGATTTTTTTATTTATTTATAAGGATGTTTGCTTTTAAGTTGTCACTCATTGAGCCTTTAATTAGCTCATTCTTTCAAATGTTTAATTAAGTTCTTTCAAATTTTAATTAGCTATTAGACTTAAGTAAAAATCATTAAATTCATTTTAAAAGACAAAGACAAAACAAAACAAATGTTTTAATTAAATCCAAGTAA
>JBBPDJ010000008.1:12219722-12229774 GCA_037974625.1 Cucumis cinereus | reverse complement strand
CAATTTTATATCAAATTGCAAAAGATGTTCTAGTTGTTCCTATCACTACTGTTGCTTCTGAATCTGCATTTAGTATTAGTGGTAGACATGTAGGTCAACATCGTTCTCAAATTCATGAAAACTTATTGGAGACTTTGATGTGTACTCAAAATTGGCTATGGGCTCAAGGTATGAGTTAATAGTGTTATTTAATTTATTTAATAAACGGTTATTTTCTAAATTTGAGATCTTATTAAGTTTGTGTCCTTACAGATAAACATACTCACATAGATGCTAAAGTGCTATAAAATGTTCTTGAGGATCGAGATCCAGATGATGATGTAAGTTATAAGTTTGTGTATTATTATTTATATTGATTTATATTAATTTGTACAATAATTATTTTATTTAATTTCAGGAGTCATGTTTTACAAAGCTTGATGATTGATGAAGTTTGTTGATGACCTGGTTTGGAAATATTGTAACTTTTCATTAAAAAAAACTTTTGATATGTGTTTGTTTATGTATTTGAAGACTTTGGATAATTGTAGATTTGTGTATTTATGGATGAATGTTCTTTTGATGTATTTAATGTATTTGATGCATTTGATTACGGATGAAAGTTCTTTTGATATTTGATTATGGATGAAAGTTCTTTTGATGTAATTAATGTAGTTGATTATGGATGAAAGTTCATTTGTTGTATTTAATGTATTTTCTTATGTACGAAAGTTCTAGACTTCTAGTAGTTGGATATAATTTTTATAAATAATGAGAAAAATTACAAATTTTAAAAAACAAGGGGAAATTTTTCCCTGCGGGGAACCCGATCCCCGCGAAATCCCCTCGAGTAATCCCCGCCCCATTCTCCGTGGGGAATCAACGAGGATGGGAAATGATATAGGAGGCGGGGACGGGGACGGAGATTAGCATCCTCGGCCCCGCCCTGCCCCGTGGACATCTCTAATCTTACCAGCATCTGAACAGTCAGCAAATATGTTGCTAACATATAGACAAATATTTGATCGATTGTTGCACGATCAGGTACGATAATATATTCAAATAAATAACACATATTATTTTCTTCGTTGTTGTTTATGTTTGTTGTAATTGTTGGTTTTACAGATTAATTGGACTTCATACACACACGATGTCATGACATTATTACTTGCAAAATGTCATAATGGTCAAGAAGTTTGGATGTATTGTGGCCCTCTGATATGCTTTCATATCGTAGAGTGGCATTTACTCGACCATGTGTTGCGACAGTTTGGTATGATGCAAACTGTGCCATCGATATGTTTTACAAATCTGAGTCTACACCAAATTCATCTAAGAGGTAAACACGATCAAGATTGACGTAAGATTCACGAGGAACATATCATGATGTGGCAGGATCGTTATGAACGAATTGCAGAGAGAGAAGTTACGCATCATTCAACTGTTTCAAACGACTATTTTTCCTGGTACAATTTAATTACCAGACGTTTTATCACACATGACGGCGCTTACTAATATTACATGGTAAGAATGTTAATACGATATGTTTTATAAACTATATAATGTTAACCTTACTTAATCTTATTATATTTAATAATGCAGAATAATTTTGTTCAGGACATATACAAGTTCTCAGTGGAAAACGAGATACCAAATCTCGGTTCAAGACGTGATCAAGCATTAGGAGGTGTACAACAAATTATTCAACAAATAAGACGTCTCAACGTTGCAGACACAGATAGAATACATGTTTAACATAGACGACAACGACAAGGCGAAGATGTCGTAGAAGAAGATGTAGATAATGCTTTATTGTAATTCATATTTGTAAATAAAAAAAATTAGTAACCATTCCATTTTATTAGGTAAGGACGTATCAAATTAATTTTAATCTTCAAAACTATTAGTTTATCTTTTAAATTTTTTTGCACATTAACATTAATGTCTATTAATTAGTAACCACTATTCTAAGATAAAAATTAACTTAAAGGGTCACATTGAACTATTTAATACAATAGGTAAAGTTGAAATTAACCCTTAGTAAACATGAAATTGAAATTTTTTCATATTTTAACACATTTAAAACAAAAATCAATGAATTTAATTTTTAGGTTATAAAATATAATTGAATTTACGAAATTTAAAGTGGTAAAAGACTTAATTAGTAATATAATGGTATTTGAATAATTAGTAATATAATGGTATTTGAAATAATTAGTAATATAATGGTATTTAAAAATTTAATTTTAAAACCTAAACTCATTTTTGTTTAATTGTGAAAGGGTAACAATTTTTTTTCTAAAACCCTAAGGGAGTCGTGAAGTCGTCCACGACTCCCGTCATCCTAGTCAATGCCCCAGTCCACGTGGGGTGTGACTGGACAAAGGGAAATCGTGTACTCCTTGCTACAGTTATTTTACCCCATATTTGACAATAGTTTTGCAATACACAACAATTCCATCATTTCTTTAATCTCTACCCCATATTTATCAATACTTTAAAATTTTATAATATTTTTAAAATTAACTCGAAGTACTGAGTAAGAATTTGTAGAATCTTCTATTGACCCCTATAATCTAAGTTTTTCAACATACTGTCAACTCGAGGGTAAATGCAATGAGGTGACCCCCACCCATAAGTTGTCACAAACTAGAAAGAATCTTGATTGCATTGGGGGTGGAGAATCCACCACGTTGTGTGAAACGTTGGCAAATCAAAGCCCACAGCCTCACAATTTATACAATTTCTGTATTACCATTTCTTTCTTTCATAATTCATAATTCATAATTCCATTCCCATTCTCTTTGAAGCAAACTCCAGTGATGACTGAGAACTTCATGCACGCAGTTCAATATGACGCTTATGGCGGTGGAGCTGCTGCTTTAAAGGTTTTTAATTTTCACTTTTACATTTAATTCCGATCCTTTCGCTTTCTCTCTGTAGACTCTGTATGTCACATAATTTACTAATTATGTGATGCTTGTGTGTTGTGTAGCATAGGGAAGTTGGAGTTCCAAGTCCAAAGAAGGATGAATTAGTTGTAAAAGTAGAGGCAGCCAGTATTAATCCGTTTGATTGGAAAGTCCAAAAAGGGATGTTAAGACCACTTCTTCCCCCAAAATTCCCTTTTATTCCTGGTAACCCTAACACCATTAATTAATTAACCCATCTTCTTTTCTATTTCCTTTTCCTAAAGCTTCAATAGACATCCAACCATCCACATTTGAGATGTCAATCAAGTAATGGCAATTATGAGTAGCTTTTTAGGACTAACACTAAGAAAAATGTATAACAGCAATCTTAAAGTATTGTAAACGTAACAATATCTCTTATTACGGTTAGATTTTGAGGATTGAATCTAAATTTAAATATGTCTACAAATTTTGTTGGCGTGCAATGTGTTATATCTGCTGATATTTTTTGGCATGATTTTATATTTGTTGTGTATTCGGATGAACAAAAGTAGTAAGTGTAGTGGATGAATGGCTTCAATAAAACAGGTGGATAAGAATGTCGATATTTCCTCTACTTATGAACGTAGCTAAATTTATGAGTTGATTTCTTCATGTTCTTTATTTTTTGTTCATCTACTTGTTTGTCATAACAAAATTTGAAAAACAGAATTCAGATGGTCCATGAAACACCTATTTCTATTTCTTGAACGTGGTAACTTTGAAAAGTATAAAGCAAAATTCAGATACCAAGAGGCCCTATTAACTACTGAGTTGAGTTTGAATTGACCAGATATATTTTATTTTAAAGCGTTGCTTATTGAAGTTGTTAAAAACTTTATAATCAGAGATGGGAAAAACTTGGGATGCACCTGTCTAGGTACTTCTCCATCTCTCCATCATACAAAAATAAAATTAAAAATTACTTTTTCAAAAAATAACTTTTAATCTTATTATTGTGTGGTAGAGAGGTGGAGAGAATATAGATAGGTGCATCATAGAATACACCTAATTATTACTCATCAGAGATTAACTAATATTTTGGTGATATTTTCACATTTTTCTTTTTTGAATTTTAGGTACTGATGTTGCTGGAGAGGTAGTAGCTGTAGGAGTGGGAGTAAACAAATTCAAAGCTGGTGATAAAGTGTCAGCTATGATTAACCCCTTTGTAAGTTCTATAAATTATCTATTAACAATTAACAGAACTAAAGAAAGTTTATGCACTGAAATAAGATTTGTCAACTATAGAATGGAGGCGGGTTGGCTGAGTTTTCCATTGTGAAAGAGAGCATAACAGCTCACAGACCACCAGAAATCTCAGCTTCTGACGCAGCAGGTTTACCCGTCGCCGGTCTAACCGCTCACCAAGCTCTCACACATCTCGACGATGTCCCTGGCCGACAACCAAACATTCTGGTCACTGCAGCTTCAGGCGGGGTAGGACACTACGCCGTTCAACTTGCAAAGCTCCAAAATGCACATGTAACAGCAACTTGCGGGGCTCGAAACATCGAACTCGTCAAAAGCTTAGGGGCAGATGAGGTTCTTGACTACACAACCTCAGACGGTGCTGCTTTAAGAAGCCCCTCACAGCGTAAATACGACATTGTAGTACATTGTGCAACCGGGGTACCGTGGTCGAGGTTCGAGCCTAATTTGAGTCCTAGTGGGAAAGTGATAGATATAACTCCTGGATTTGGGACATTGTTGAGTTATGGTCTTCAGAAGGTGAGTTTTTCAAAGAAAAAGTTGGTGCCTTTGCTGCTAAATCCTAAAGGGAAAGATTTGGAGTATTTGGTTAAGTTAATGAAAGAAGGGAAGCTGAAGACTGTGATTGATTCAAAGTATCCTTTGAGTGAGGCAGAAAAGGGTTGGGCTAAGAGTATTGAGGGCCATGCAACTGGAAAAATTATTGTTGAGCCTTAGGTTTATTTAATTTAACTTGGATGGAAATACACAAATGATTATTGGAAGAGCATTTAATGAAATGAACTAAAATGGAAGTTGATATATTTAAATCTCTTCTTAATGTACTAGGTAGATGACTGTGAGAATAATATTATTGAGCAAGTACTTTCATTAGAGAGAGGAAGATCCGAAGTGGTTCAACCCTAGTGGAATGATTCTCATACAATATTAAATATATAAATTAAAACACTTTCTTTGGGCTATCTATCACAGCTACAAAGAAATAGTTCTACACTTTGTAATTGGAGTGCCTTCTTCTTATCAAATTTGCTTTTGCCAGCACACAACAATTTTTTCAACCCAAAACTAAATAGCCTATTTAAAAAACTCAGTATCCCAATTCTGAAACTATAAGAATAAAGAACATAAACAATAAAGGAAAAACTAAACTCCAAAATCATCGGATCTCATCTTCATGTTTAAGTCCTCACAATGTAAGTTATCAGGGTGATTTGTATTTTATACTTTTGTAATTAGCTTGACATTTAATATTTTTTTGTGAATTTAGTGAATTAGATTTAGTATTTCTATATTAAATTTACCTATATTAGTCTTTTAGTTTTTTAGAAATTGACGAATCATTGTATCCTATCATATATGTATTTCGTATTTGTATTCGTGTCTATACTTCGTATTTAATTATTTAATAAAACATGACAAAAAAACGTAAGAAGTAAAAAGAAAAATGTAAAAAGTAAAATTGTTGAGTTTGAACTCAAACATCCATCCGCATGCATGGAATTAGATTATAACAATCATCATACGTAGCTTCCCCTTCTGCCTCATTTCGCTACATAGCTAGACATGGGCAGAAGAATAGTTTATTCATTAGCTATAGATTAATGGCATATAATAGCTTAGCTCATAACGCTTTTATAAACTTTGATTACATATCTCAATCACCCAAGGCAAGCCACAAGAAGCTATCAGGGCAGGAGCTACTAACATTATCTGGGCAGTCAATGAGAGTATCACCATCTTTGGCATAACATAAAACCACCTTCTGGAGTTGTAACCGACCACGTTGATCAACGGCGCAGATAACGCCACCCTTCTTGGAGGTTGTGTCGGCGATGGCTTTGATAAAGCTAGTCTTGGCTAGATACTGGCTAGAGCTTGGAACCAATCCTCCATGGGCTAGAAATGACAATATGGCATGGCGACCGTAGGTGTCCAAACCCAAGCAGAAATACTTGAACTGATCAAACACGGCTGCCGAGCAAGTCCCGTGGATTGCCCACTTACTCGCCCACGCTTCCGTCGAGTTCCCGTTCTGCAAATCTTTCCAGTATTGGTTCATCCGGTCTTGCAATGAGACGATCTAGATAACCCAACAAACATTAAATTTAGAAATTTTATGCTAAGAGGGTTGGGAGAGAATTAGTTTTTGTACCTCGCAAATTTTGAATAATATCTATTTGATCCATTTCTAAACTATACTTTTTTTAATTCTCGAGTTTTTTAAATAGGTACAGTTGGTTTCAACTCAATTATGTGTTTTTATCGTGAACCAAACTCTCTTAGAGGATATTTGGGCCCCAATTGAAGTTGGTAAGTTAGTAGTAGCAGACTATTACAACTAACTTTATGTTTGAATTATAATAGTTAGTGTTTGTGTTTTCAATTATTATAAGTTACAATTAACTATAGCATTGTAAATTTGTAATTCCAAATTTCTATTTGTCATAGTGTGTGATTTTCTATCTTTTTTCTTCTTTTTGTTACCGTGTTTATTATTTACTACCTTAACTAAAATAGGCTACATTTTTAATTAAACACAAACTATTATAAACTAAATTAGAATAACCAGTATGCACTTTAAACACAAAATATTAGATTCTATAAAAACCAACTATTCTTCGAAGAAATGATTTTAATTAATTATATGATACTTAGAAAATTATTTTTAAAAAATAGTTTTAGAGAAGAGATAACTATATAGTATTTAGAAAATTATTTAGTTTGTGTTTATCACTGAAGTGATAAATGTCTATTTGAATCTATCACAATTTGTATATATTTGTATATATATTCAATGGCTTTGCCATTTAAAACTAATTTTCTATTTTGCATGCATATATCTAACACAGTTAAAACATCAATAATGAATGTTTAACAAATTGAGGAGCTAAACAAGTGTGAGCTTAATTAAATTGCAAATTAGAAACATATAAGAACTTATTCAGATATGTGCAATGAGTTTATAATGTTTTTGATGAATTACTTTGAAGGGGTCAAAAGCAGGGCCAGAGCAAGGTCCAATTTGGCCCTTGGAGTAGGTACTAGGCCATACACCATGAATGCCAAACTCGTTCTCCGGTTGTAATTTGCAGCTCTTTCCAAGGTTGCACATGGCTGGCTGCCACTCATACGGCTTTTGAATATAGTCAAAAGCATCTTGTTTTGACAAACCTATAAGAAGCAATATACTCACAAGGAACACACTTACTTTTTTTCCCATCATAATATTGTAAGTTTAGGCTCGAGATTTTTGGACACAACAATTCATTCTATCAGAACACACTATTTATAGAGTGTGTCGTTCAAATTAAATTTAGCCAATTGTTCTTTTATTGTTGGTTGTTCCTTGTAACATCGTCTTGTACAAGTGGCATAAAAAAATTTGATGCATCTTATTTTCATTTAGTGCATATGCCATTAAGAAGTGGCATAAAAAGAGATTCATCTTCTATTCATTTAGTGCCTATGCCATTAAGAAGTGGAGGATTACACTTGGTAAGGGAGGTTTGGGTTGCTTTTCCATTTTGTTTGAAAGTCTATCTCTATATGCCATGTGAAGCTAAACGTCATCAACATTTAGATAATCTCTACTATTATCGAATGTTTTTTTAGTTCAGATTCATTGGGAATGCAACCAAAATGTCACATTGGTTAGATAAGAGATGGCCATAGGTATATTAGTGAGAACAACTATTTTTATTGGTATGAGACCTTTTTGTTTGAAACCAAAAGTAAAGCCATAAGGACGTATGCGCAAAGTGGACAATATCATACCATTGTGGAGATTTTTGGAGGACCATCATTCTTACTAACCGGAGTGGGTGCTCGAGCGATTTGAACCCGAGATCTTTTGGTTCTTAGTACATACAGATGCAAGTTGAGCAAAACCTTAATTCTTTTATATGATAAAATTCTAGATTCATGTTAAAATGAGCATAACCTAATTGATATATTGCTTGTATTATCAACCTCGATGTCAGAGAGATTTGATTCTCTCACTCCACGTATTTAGTTCAATGTCTTTACACAAAAAAAGGTCTAGAATAATAGCTTTGTGCACAAAACTTTTAAAGTTAAAAGAAACTTATGAAATATTGCTAAGGAAGCGAACTCTCCCATATATCTCCAAACATTGGTATTATATTGTCCATTTTTGGCATAAACCCACATGGTTTAATTCGCTCTATGTTGCACTCCAAAGGCCTCATAATAATAGAGACAATTATTCGCTAACTTACATACTATAAATCTTCCTCTTATATAGTCAATGTGGAACTTCAGTTACACTCCAACAATCCTTCCCTTGAAGGAGACACACCACCCTAACGAAGAAACTAATAGATTTAGATAGGAAAGCAACATAAAATTAACCAAAATTTATACTTGAATACACAACTTGATAACCCGTTACTAATTCTTCTTCTACTACTAATAATTGATCTATTCTTAGTCGGGGTTATTGGTGAAAAAATATTTACAAAGAAAAAAACTCAAATGCTTTGTCCCACATTGCTAGTTTTTGCAAGTGGAGTCTCTTTTATATAGTATTACCCCTAGTTTTGGGTTTGGGCTCTATGAGCACCCATGTTTTGGAAAGGGTGAGGAGATAGACAAATGTAGGTTTTGTGATATCTCCACGCGCGTAGTTCGTTGGGTGAGCGAGGCGTGGTGAGAAATAATAATAATATTTTTTATCCAATTTTTCTTTTTAATTTAATTTATTATTTTTCTCTCACCTCCTTAACTCGCGGCAGATGACCAAATGTGCAGTCATGCCTCCCCAGGTAGCGCGCGGTTGATCGCAACTCTCGCCCGTGGGTGGCGTGCACAGCCCACTTGCTATTTTTACACTCCCCACTAGTATATAAATCCATCATTCTCTTCATTCCAATTCATTCCAACATCCACTTCTCTTCTTACGCTCTCTTCTACACCCTCTATACGCCCTTTGTTTTCAAACAAAAAAAAAACAAAAAGTGTTTCGTTTTCCGAGCAACTCTTTATGCAGTGTTAGTTTTTCGATCAGTTTCGATGCAATTCTAATCGTCGTACCGATTGTTTTATCCTGAGGACATTGTGACAAAATTTTGACTGTTTGCACACTGTGAAGAGTCGTGAAACGTCTTAAAGAGAGCGAGCTCCGCGACTCAGACGCTTATATAATTTGTTTCTATTTTGCAATTAATCAGGTCTTCTGTCGCATTTTCAACAGCTACGTCCACCGATTGTGTTCCAACAATTTTAAGATGTGATGGCTAATTCAAACCATGTCGGTTTCATCATCTTAGATCTCAACCGCCCGTTTCGATTCGATGGAGCACACTTGAAACGGTGGAAACAGAAGATGTGATTTTTCTTAATTCTCAAGAAGGTTGTCGCAGCATGCACCACCGAAAAGCCATAAGTGCCTAAAACCAATCAACCCAGGAGCAACTCAACAATTTTGAAGCATGGAAGGAAAACAACTTCATCTGTAAGAATCTCAACTTAAACGGTTTGACTGGCGAACTATATGATTATTATAGTACCAAATCCACGGCGAAAGAAGTATGTGATGCTCTACAAAAGAAATACGATATCGAAGAGGCTGGTTCTAAGAAGTATGCAGTTGGTAGATACTTACGGTACCAGATGACGGATGACTGATTTGTAGAAGCTCAATCCCATGAATTGCATAAGATCGTTCATTAGATAATAAGTGAAGGTATGCCTCTAAATGAACAATTTCAAGTTACCGTTATTACTGATAGATTACTTTCTTTGTGGAAGGAATTCAAAAACACCCTGAGACACAATGTTGGCTTTTTGGCCCTTAATCTCAAATTAATTAATCTTAATTAATTAATTAATCAATGTTTTGATGATAACAAACATGATTTTATTTATTAACAATTCTAGTGTTTTGGTGAG
>JBBPDJ010000008.1:12189441-12206610 GCA_037974625.1 Cucumis cinereus | reverse complement strand
AGCATTTAAACAACAATTGAACCCATAATTTTGGCCCCTAGGATAAAATAAAGCAAAAATTACAATAATTTAGCTAACTTTATCCTAAAACAGCTTCCAAAGCTTCAAATCCGGTCCAAAAATCTTTAAAAAACTTCAAAACGAGCCCAAAAACCATGAACTGACTGGATAATTGTTATTATTAATTGGCTGGATAATATTTATTTTCCAAATTATCTTAAATTTTATCTTCGAAAAATATAGAATCTTGAAGATTTAGATTTGATTCCTTAAATTGTGGAAGATCTTTTATCCTACCGGAAGAATCCTAATATCTTTACAAAAGATATTAAGATATTTAAAATATTTGATAAAATATAATTCAATATATTCTTAAGATAATTCTTTTAAGAACCTATATATATGTGGATTACGACTGAAGGAAACTAAAGCAACCAGAATATAAAAACAAAAAAAATGCAGCAGACAAAGAACTTGAAGTCTAGGCAGAGGTTCGGTGAAGCGGAATGTATTGTTATTTATCTGGTCGTCAACTCTGTGAAGAGCAATGACGATCAGATTTGAATAAGATCGGGGGAGATGAACATTCGTTGTATCCAGATTGTGTTTTTAATATTGTCAATACAAGGTGCTTAATGTGTTTCAAAAGAATGTATTGTCAATTATTCAGTCATTAACTCAGTGAAGAACAACGACGCCAAAAGTTGAATAAGTTAGGGAGAGCCTAACTTTTGGTGTGTTTCATTTATTTATTCAAAGAGAGCCTAATAGAAAACATAGAGAAAGTTCATGACAAGAGGTATATCAGTTAGGGGGAGCCTAACCAATATCATATCTCAAGTATTATTTCAGGGGGAGCCTGCAATTATAGAGATGAAGATAAACTGTAAAAACACGAATTTAGGGGGAACCTAAATTCTATCTTGTGTAATCTTTTGAGGTATGGTTGATGCAAGTAAGTTTATCATTGTATAAGTTGCGAACTTATGGAACTTTTTTTATGTAGTAGATTAACGTTCTTAATTGGACATCTAGTCCTCCAGATGTAGGTGGTATCCAGCGAACTGGGTTAGCAAGTTTTTGATGTTCTTATTTTTACTACGCTTTGAGTTCCCATCTGTGCTATTAGGTTTGGTTCTGATTAAACATATTCAGCAGCATAAAGTCTATTTTTTTAATACTTATGGCAGTATAGTTTCCACACTATAAAACGCAATTAATTGCTATACCAATGTTGAAGAACTAATTTTTTTTCTTTTTTGAATTAAGGACTAAATTTATTTTATATTAAAAGTAAATTAACTAAAATTAAGCATTTGAAAGTATATGAACTAACTTTGAATACATCCCAAAGTATAAAGATCAAATTGGTGCATTGAAAATTTAATCAAGGCTAAATTATATATATAAAAAATCTCCTCAACTTTGCATTTTGTGTCAAAAATACCCCTAAACTTTCAAAAAGGGTTCAACAATACCCTTATTGTTAGTTTGGATGGAAACCGTTAAAGTTTGTTTAAAAAAATACCCCTAAACTATTGAAAAGTTTCAAAAATACTCTTGAACTTTAAAAATATTAGAAAAAACACTCACAATTAGTGTATGAACAAAAACTTAATATCTCATTGAAAAAACTAGTTCTAAATTAAAAATGTACTCTCTATCGTTTGTATGGTAATAAATGCATATGAAGTTGTTAGGGCTTATGAGTTGGACAATATTTGCTTTATGGCTTCAAATATTGGAAATGTCAATGCATTGTTGTTGTTTGAAAAAACGGATGGTCTACAGAAATGTTGATTTTGTAAGATACTTTTCTCATCGATAGTTGCATTTTCTATTTCTCCTATCGACATTTCTCTTTATCCAATGTGTGGTTGCTAAGAAAGTAAGGGTTGCTCATTCTGATTCTAATGTTTATATTAAATGGACATTTAGCCCTCTGATTAGGGTTGGTCGTTAAGACAATCTTGTTGTAGCTATTTCGACTTGTATTAAAAAAAGAGAACGTTATTGTGTATTGGAGACATACTTCACTCTCCTTACTATAATGCATTGTGATTTATTGAGAATCGATGCTCTAAACTTAGGGGGAGCCTAGGTCATTCGAAGGAAGAAAATTTTGTTCAACCGAAAGATACAACATTGTGAGAGGGAGTCTCACAAACTTGAGAGGAACTCAAGTTCTTCAGACAGAGAGTCGATTTTAGAGGGAGCATAAGGTCATCTTCACTAAAAAGTAGATAATAAATGAAGAAGTTTGTAGGTGGAAGTAATGTCTATAGACTTACCAAACGAGGCCAATATTATTTATTTTTCAATTAATTCTTTTCGAACTCAAAAAAACTTCAAATAAATTAATCACTAAACTAACAATAGAGATACTTTTAATTTAGAGTTAGTTTTGCAACTAGATATAACAATTTTAATTCATATACTAATTGTGCGTAGTTTTTTTTTTTTTTTAACTTTTTCTAAGTTCAAGGATATTTTTGAAACTTTTCAATAGTTCTTGGGCATTTTTTAAACAAAAGTTTAATAGTTTCCACCCAAAACTAACGTTAAGGGTACTTTTGAACCCTATTTTTATTGTTTGAGGGTATTTTTGAAAATTTAGGGGTATTTTTGATACAAAATGTCAAGTTGAGAAAAAAAAAAGATAGTTACATATCATGGTATTAAACTTTTGTCGACATGTTTAAATTTTTATTGATATTTTTCATATTGTCATGTGTTCAATTCAATAATTTGTAAAAATAAAACTAATTAATCACTTAAGTAAATGGTAGAGATCAATAAAATTTTGCATAAAATAATTTATAGTTATGTTAATTAGTTACTTAGGGCCCGTTTGGTAACGTTCCCGTTTATTGTTTTCAGTTTCTGTTTTTCATTTTTTTTTAAAAACAAACTTGTTTGATAACTGTTTTTTGTTTCTTGTTTCTAAAATTTGAGAAACATTCTTTAAAAATTGGCCAAAATTTAGAAACAACAAAAAAATAGTTTTTTCTGTTTCTGTTTTTATTTTTATTTTACCATTCTCACATTTAATTAATAAGTGTTTTTGGTGTATTGGTTAAAAGCACTCATAAAAATATTCTTTTTTTTGCAAGTCATGTTCAAATCCTACTTAACGCAAATCCTTTTATACATTTTTTTATTTTAATCTTTTTGAAGAATTTATTTTAGCATTTATTTATTTTTTTTATTTACAAGATTCTCTAATATCTATATCGTATTTTATTTTTGAAATTTAAAAATTTCTTATATTTAAATTAAAATAATATTTTAATTTTTAATATGTGTATTAATTTTTTTATATTTTAAATTTCAACTCTCAATATCGACACTTTTATTTTAATTTTTTTCTTTTTATATTTGTTTCCATATTTTATAATTTTTTTATTAGTTTTGCTATTTACAAAATAATTCTATTACATTTATATTTAATTTTAAATTTATTTAATATTTAAGATACAATCGACACTTTTATTTTATTTTTTTTATATTTGTTTTCATATTTTATAATTTTTTTTATTAGTTTTGCTATTTACAAAATAATTCTATTACATTTATATTTAATTTTAAATTTAAATTTTAAATTTATTTAATATTTAAGATATAATCGACACTTTTATTTTATTTTTTTTATATTTGTTTCCATATTTTATAATTTTTTTATTAGTTTTGCTATTTACAAAATAATTCTATTACACTTATATTTAATTTGAAATTGAAATTTTAAATTTATCTAATATTTAGATTATATCTTATTTTAATTTTTAATATGTATATTAATTTTTTTATATTTCAATTTTTTACTATTAATTTTTGCAATATGCATGTTTATATATTATTTTAATTATATAATTTGAAATCTAGTTGAATTTTTTTTAGAGGAAATCGAGTAAAATTTGACAATATATAAATATTTCTAACTATGACATTCATTTAAGTTAACTTTAATATTTTACAACCACGATATTTACATAATTTTATAGTTAAATTGAATTCGACTCGATATAATTTAAGATGACAGTGACGTACAATTTGGGTAACATATAAAGGATATGATACAAATTTATTATTATATTTTAGTTGTTATCAAAACTTTCTTGTATTAGATAACATAATATTTCAATAAAATATATTTTTATGTTTAATGTACGACACACATATGTCTATATATATATTGTTGCAAAAAAAACAAAAAAAACAAAAAACAAAAAATAGTTATCAAACACATTAATTGTTCTATCTCATTTTTTCAAGAAACATATAACAAGAAACGATATTAGTTGTTCTAAAAAGAAAAGAAACAGAAAACAAGAAGGTTAGCCAATAAACCTTAGTTAATAAAATAAAAATATATATACCTTTTAATTAAATGTAAACCTGGAAACAAACCAGGTCTTAGTAATATTAAATAACAATTTTGGGATATACATCAAACTCCACTGGGCAGTCCTTTTCAGAATCACACTTGGAGCTGCAAAACGAAGCACCTCAAAAATCTTAGCGCACAAGAAAACGCTAAGCTTCCGGCCAACCATGGGCGGCGATACACTTCCTCTTTCTACTTCTTCTTTCATCCTTCATGGTAATCTGTTCCTATTTTCATTTCTCTCTTCTTTTCATCCGACAAGCTATGGACTACTTTCCATGTCTCTGCACTGCATCAAGTTTCATTTCTTTTCCAACTAATTTTTCCATACCATTTTACTTTATATCCCAACCCAATTCCAGATGGGGATTCTTCTCTCGACCATGATCAGTCTCAAATTTCTACTCAACTCCCCACTCTCCTCAGGTATACGGTTTCTTTGCTCTGTTTCAAATTCTCTGAATCATTCATTTTCAAGTTAAAACCCTATTAGTTTTGTGGGGTTGCTTATTTTGGGTATTGTTCTTTATGACAAAGGGGTGGCAATAAATTTAGCATGGAAACTGAGGAGGATCAAATGAATGTGGAAAATGGATGTATCATCGGAGAATTTGATGAGATTGCATCTGAATACTCTTCGGCTGCTTTGGATGTGGATATCTGTCGGAGGAGGATAAATAAGGTACATAGAGAGATCTTGGAGAGCTATGATCAATTACGTATTCGTAGTGAGAACTTGAACCTGGCTAAGCAAAAACTTTTGAGGTATTTCTATTAATTTTCAGCTTAAATGTATCTAGATATGTTCAAAGAAGTAATTTGTTTATTTTGTTTGTGGTGATTGATTCTTGAGGAATGTGGTAAATGTTGTGGGAATCTGCTCAAAAAAGGTTTTGTACTTTTACCACGTTTGTTTTTGTAAAGGATAAATTTGGAAATTTCGAAGCTATGTGAAAGCTATAAAGAGAGCTTCCCTAATGGTCCTTTGCTGTACTTGTGTTAGGATAAAGGTCTAACATCTCTTCGACAAGAAAGGAGTTTATTGTCCGTAGTAATACTGAAATTGTGGTGCAAACGTCTTATCTGAGTTGTGGATGAACTAATTAAGTTGATGACAGTTAATGAGTACTATACTTATAATTTTCAAGACTGCTGCTACACTTTGCTCATATTGACATGCTAGCCTTTATTTGGCAGCTATTCTCCTGGAGCATGGGTTGAGCAGGTAGGTGGAATGAAATTATCCAACTACGATATCCCACAAACAACATCACTTATATTGATTGGTCCAAAAGGATCTGGTAAAAGTAGTCTTATAAATAGGATCTCCAAGGTGTTTGAGGAGGACCATTTTTCCCCAGAAAGAGCACAAGTATCATGTATTTCTCTAAATTCATTTGAGGTGTTCTCTCTATATTAAAATAGTAGTCACCTATTTGAACTTAAAATCTGTAATATTTTTTGGGTGTAGGTAATTCATCTGGTGAAGATGGAACCTTTTTCCTTCATGAATATATGATCTTCAGGAAGTTAAAATCTTTTTGTTTATATGACACACGTGGTTTGTCTGATGATCTCTCTGATAATATTGAAATGTTGAAACAATGGATGAGCAAGGGTGTTTGCCATGGCGAGCTTGTCACCAGGTTGAGGTTTTAACATTGAAACATTTTTCTTCTACCATCAGTTTTAAATTCAGTCCTCATTAAATTCATTCATTTCTGTAAATAACTTCCCAGGAAATCTGATGCTTCGAGTTTAATAAATAGAATGAGGTGTAAAACTCGGCAAAGCTTCCCTCGTTCTAGGATGATCAGAATGATCAATTTTGTCATATTTGTTGTTGATGGCCTTTCAGTTCTTAAATCAATAGATGGTGATGATATACAGAAGGATTATGATAGAGTGATAACGACTGCGTTCAATTGCCCTTATTTATCATACGGAGGTGAAATTATCCACTCATAATGAGTATAATATCATGTTAACAAGAGTAACTGGATGATTTCCTTTAAAAGATTAATGTTTCTAGGAAGAATTTGGAATTATTTTATTCGTGTTAAATTATGGTGATTCCTTTATCTGAATATTCTGTATTTGGAGAATATATTTATAATACTGATTTTTATCAATAGCATGATTGATGAGCCTATCTCCATCACAGAAAAATTTGGGAAATTCTATTGTATTTGCTTATTGTAAAAGTGGTCGGTGGTCAATTTGTCCAACAAAATTTTCTAGGAATGGGACGAAGTGCTGAAGTTTATGTTTAACCTTTTAGTGAAAATTGATATATTTACATTCATACTGCATATTTGAAAGACAAGAACCAAACTATTTTTGCCGAGTAAAGTTTTGTATTTATCACAAATTTCACAATGGTTGCATGTTGTATGTCTTATCTTTTTCTTTTTTCCCCTTCATTCTATCTTTTTCTTTTCCCGTTGCTATGCTAGTGAGAAAGGATAATTATTTTCATTCTTCTCACAGATGATAAACCAGTTGTTGTTTTAACTCATGGAGATCTACTTTCCTTTGCGGACCGTGTTCGTGTACGTGGTCATTTAGGAAATCTATTAGGTATTCCGTCAACAAAACAAATATTTGACATCCCAGGTATCGAAATAGTGTGTTCGTTATCTATGTGAAATTTGATTCATGCATTTATTCATTCGTTTTATTATTATCCTGCTTGTTTTGTTTTGTTTTTTTTTTTTTTTTTGAAAACGTCATTTGATATCTCTGGAATGGAATTGGAATCATTTCTCAAATTTTTTCTTTATCAATAATAACAAATAACGGTATTCCATTGTGCTATCAGATAGCTATGATCCAGTCACGGAGTTGACAATAATTGATATGTTACAGTACTGTCTGGAGCATGCTGATAAAAACCTTCCTCCTAAGCGCTGGACGGTGATCAAGGTTTCTTTCTTCCTCTCATGAGATCTTCACATCCTTTTACTCATTTTATTTATCTTGTTATGGATTGGGATATTTGCTACCTTCTTAAACTGTTCTTCTTTTTCTTTTTATTTTCTTTTTTTTGGACAAATTGGTTTTATTGAATTGGAAATATTCCTTGTCTGAGGATGAGCAAAAGCCCGAACGTAACAGACATTAGAAGGACCGCCATTCTCATGCAGTTATAACATATAGGAAGACAATGAGTATTTCTTGATTCTTGAAGTAAAGTTGATTTCGATACAGTTAAAGATGGAGGGAGTAATTTGTGGTCTTTATTGCTGGAGTCTAGTTTTTGTGTGTTTGAGAGATTGTCTTTTACTGGTGTACTCTTTGGTCAAGCACAGACAGAGGCAATCGCCCTTTGCAATTTTTCAACCTAACGGTTCTCGAAATCTCGTGGTCATTATTGCTCTGTTTCTGTGGAACCTTTTTAGAGGTCAACAGTCTTGTATTTTCATTCCTATAGGCCCACTTTATAAGGGGAGAAGCCAGATGAGTCTTGAGGTTAAAGTGAGTTGAATTCTTCTTTCAACACCGCTCTCACCTTCCTGAGGACAATATTTTCTTTCTCGTCGGGCCAGGACATGAAATATTAAAGGGTTTGGAATCACATTTTGGAACTGCCGTCTTTAAAAGCATTTAGTGACTATATGATAGTTGTTATGTGGTGGTACATATATAGGAAGTTGGGGCTTTCCTAACTTTTGGAAGAGGTTGTTTCTGACTTGCTGAGTTGGAAAACGCTTGCTTGTTGTTTAATGTCTTCCACCTCATTTTTTACATTAATATAGAACAATTTTTCCACCCTTAATGTTTCTCTTCTACCCTTCAACTTTGAACAACCACCCACACTCGGTTTTGTTTTTGAGCTATGGTAAAAGATTTTCAAGATTTATCTTACTAGGCTCCTGCGTAAAGGTCATTTTTTTTTCCTTGTCTTTGTACATTTGGTTGTAGTGATGATTTGACTTGACTATTGAACTTCTGTAATGTTATTTATCTAATTATTTTGGATAGTTCACTTGTTAGGCCCTTGTTTATTTTGCCACATATCCCTACAAATGATGGAACCTATTTAGAATAGGTTAAGTTATAAGTTTGATTTTCTGTGTTTTCATTTCACTTCATTTCTCCGTTATTTTGCAGCTTGACAGAATCATCTGCTTTGTATTTGCTCTAAGCCGCATAAAAACTTGCCCACTTGTTAAATATCATTGGGATTTATTTTATTTATTTTTCCTCCCCTCCTATCCAAAGTTTCTGATGTCTCTCACTTGGTTCATTTTAAATATCAGAGTATGTGCGTGCAACGAACAGTTCAATATTTAACTTCACCAAGGGATCACTAATCAAAATCGATTTCTAACTTGCAGGATATGTTCTCCGTATCAGCGCCGTATATATACTTTGTAGCCATTATGACGATTGTTTTCATCTCAGCTTATCTGTATCAGGTGTACATTCATCGTTGTCTCGAGCAACAGAAGTCGAAGAATGTAGTGGAGATAGCTTGGCATGAGATTCGGCATTTGTGGCTTGACGAGTAAAGAAGGGGCAGTGTCTTGGACTTCAGTATCTTATTTTGTTAGTGTACAGAGTTTGAGAAATAACGTTGCAACAACTACTAAACAATAGGTGGGTAAATGATATTGTTTACTGATTGTACAGTGTGGCACATGCTGAAATATTAACCGTTTCAATTGAAAATTTCTGTCCATATTGTGATGATTTTATGGATCCTATTAGACATTCACTATCTCTTTTTATATGAGGTAGAATTTGCAGTAGCACAAAACACCCTTCAAAACAAAAATTTGAAGTTCACTCACCTTGATGGTCCGTGATTTTAAAAGGATTAAAATCACTTGGATTTAGGATTAAAATTACTTTCGATCACATTTGAAGATTCCAACTCAATTTTGATGCTCAAGGAATATTAAATTATGTTTGCTGAATGTAATGCTCAACTAGAAGAAAAACACATGAATGAACCAAGATTACACTAAATGAGTGGATCCCGTGGATATGAAAGTATGATTATGAACGACATAACAATTGATAGCTACTATCTAGACTCGTAAGATGCAAATTGTCAAATTTGTGAGGATAATCTTCACTCTTGAAAATAATTCAAGAAGTTTAGGGTTGTCCTAGGAGAATTTATGTCAAGGAAAACTAAGAGGCAACATGAAAAATGTGTCCCAAAATGGAAAAGTCAGTCTTGTGTTTTAGGTCGACTCAGTCAATGGATATACAAAATAGGAAATAATTGAGTTATGTTCAATCTAGTTCCCAACAGAAGGGCAATATAAATAAGCCTCATTTGACGATCCTAAGGGGGTGTTCGGCCAAAGGTTGGGTTTGGATGGGTTAGACATCCTAAGCCCAATCATCATTTGGTATAAGTGCTTTGGAAGCCTTAACTTCATACCATTCTCGTGGGTTTGAATAGTAAACCCTAACCCTACACTATTCAAACCCATGGGTTAACTTTTTGTTTTTTTTTTTTTTTCTAATTTAATTTAGAAAGTTTGTGGGCCACTTCTGAACACCACCTCCGGTGACTGTTGTCGGCCAACCTCTGGCCATTTTCTAACTCTGCCGACGAACTTTCGGCCATCAACTCCGAGGATTCGCCAGCAAATCTTTAGTTGCCACTGGCTAACCTTGAAAATATTAATAAAAACACTTCTATTTATATAACTAACCAAACAAAACTCGTATATAAAAGTACTTTTACAAAAGTAGTTGTCAAACACATTTGTATTTTTATTTTAAGAACTTTTTGTTAAAAGTGTTTAAACAAAAATGAATTTTTGAAAAAGTTTTTTTTTTTTCCTAAAGAATTCTATTAAGCTCTTAGTTTAATCACAATAATATCTTTTAAAAAACACTTTCTCATTCTTCTATCTTTTTCTCTTTTTCTTTCTCTTTTTTTTTTAGCATTATTATTTTTATTAGATTATTTTCTTTAATTATCTTCATTCTCTTCTTTGTTTAAAATTAATGTTTCTTTCATTTTAGGAAATTTTGTTTATTTTCTTCTATTTTTCATAGGTGAAAATCGATCACCTATCTATTGCAATTTAAATTATAAATCAAATATATATTGTTAACATAGTAAACAATGTAATATATATATTGCTGAAAAATGTAAATATATATTGCATGTACGATTGTTTATGCTTTAGTTTAATAATATTTTTGTTTTTTTCGTTTGCCAATTTCATTAGAAAACTTATAATCGTTTTTGAAACTTAAAGATTAAACTGTTGGAAACAATTTAGTTGTCAAATAAAAATAAAAATTTAAACTTTAGGATTACTTTTATTCCTCGTATATAGTTTGATAAAAAATTTATAAATTTTCAATAATTAAATTTAATATTAAAATACTAATTTAGTTCAATTTGAAGTTAGTAAAATTATGGTTAAAAAACCGTATCTTTTTAAAATTAATTAAAGTAAAAAAAGTATATTAAATTTTATTTCAAGCCAAGTAAAATCAAAATATCAAATTAACAAACAATAAACCAAATAAAATTATAATTATAGTCAAATCTGTATTTGAAAATTTTAAAAAATAAACTAATATTCGTAGAAATTTTTTAGTTTATTTTAAATTTAACTATATTAAAATTATTAAGATGAGACAAATTTAAACTAATTTAAAATCTAATAAATGATTAAATATGAAAATAATCTTTCACAAACTCAAGATTTAAAATCTACACTTCATTCCCAGACTTTCTAAACCTGCACCCCAACACAGTTTTTTTAAACTCATGCAACCTAAATCTGCATTTCAAACACAGTTTTCATATTCCCAAGGTACCTAACCTCCTAGCATAACCCGCTTAACATTCTCAGGCTTAAGACTCCAAATCTGCGTAACAAACGTCCTCTAAAGAAAAGAGCAAGTAAGTTCACAAGAAGAGTCACAATCTTACTTTTGCATGTTTAGCTAAATTGTATGTTTTCTGTACTGACTTAGGCATCAAAATACAGTAGGCTTGACACCACATTAGTACGAAGAACTTTTACTCTGGTTAGCTCAAAAAATGAGACTAGGAGAAGCAAACCAACAAGCAAGTCCGCAAGAGGCCTATAATGACTACAAACGCGTGCCAATTTCTCGCACAAACACAAGATAAATAATATTGCTTCAAGACAAGTAATAACAGTGTTTTCTGGTCACAAGAGAATGTTGGAATCCTTAGGTGTCAATTCTAAATTCTAGTATGAACCATGTGAAAATTCTAGGATGTTATTATGAGAGATTAAATTACTTTTGTCATTAAAATCAGTATGCAACACATTTCCAATGATTCCAACTCTCCATATTTGATTGTATGAGAATCACAGTTGAAAATATAAAATCAAACGAATGTTGAATAATTAACTAAAGTGATTTTGAAAATTTTAAATAGACCCTTACTAGTTTGTGGTGGTTTACTGTCCATTTTCTGACCATAATTGAAAACCTTGTCAATCGATATTTTCAATAACCAAAAAAGCTAGAAGTTTCAATAGCATATTTTCGTTTGAAGCACTACAACATTCAAGACTATTTAAGAGATTTTAGGATTGTTCAACACTTCGTTTTACATAACCATATAAATTATGGAATTACAGAAGAAAAAAAAGTTCATCTCCCTCAGCAAGCTAAGATTTGACCCAAATAGTGAGGAATTGATAGATATATATTGTGGACTCAAGTACATATAGGTTTCATTGATATACATCCTAGTAATGGAATTGCACCAAAATTGGCCATGGAAACTGTTGAAAACCTATGACTCCTGGACTCCTAACCAACAAAAATAAAGTATAAAAGGGTATCTCTTTCGGATCCCTTTGGTTTAAAATAACTAAATAGACTACCAATGGGACAATGACCCACAAAATATACCCTGCCAGTCAGTTGTGTATGTAGCCACTAATCAAATTGAGCAAAACTTATATATGACATTCTAACGCTTTGGCACGACCCAAGAGTTTATTGTGAAAAGGTTTCGAGAGGAAGCAGACAATATTAGTGCAATGGGACCGATTACGAACCTCCCGAGAAACACAAAAGGATAACCATAAGCTTGACCTTACAGTTCTCCAATGGTAGTTTGTGGAATGCTCTGCAAGAACATGGATCTTGCAGCTGCATCGGATGAAAACCGACCAAGCGCAGCAATTGTAGCTGTTGTGCTACCGAACTTCTCGATTCCTCTTGAGATCATACAGGTATGACTTCCCTCCACAACAACTATCACGTCTGTTCCTAATAATGATGAAACTGTCTCTGCTATCTGCCTGGTCATTCTTTCCTGAACTTGAAGCTTGAAACCATAAAAATGTACTACTGAGTTTAGAAGTGATTTCTCAAGGGGAGTGAGTCCATCATCTCTTACGAATCCTATATGGACAACGCCGTAAAAGGGGAGCAAATGGTGCTCACATTGAGACCAGAACAAGAAATTCATCTCTGATTGAATCTGTTTCTCGGAGAAGTTACCATTCTCATTGTGATCGAAATGAGTTCTACCATTAGCAAAGCCATTGAGCTTCTTCATATCCATCTTCATTTCCACATTACAGTTTTGGAAGTTCATTAGCCAGTTCACAAAGTGGCCAGGTGTTCCAAGAAGCTCTTTCCTTGATGGGTCTTCACCTAACGACCTCAAAATTGAAGTCACTGCAGTGGTCATTTTTAGATTTAACGGTTCAGGTTTGGTTGAGAATTTAGAAGCTGAAGAAAAATGAGATGGGCACCAATGTTGAGCATTTGAATCTGGTGCACCAGCTTTAGTCGGATATGTGCCTCTAAATTTTAAAAGACTGAAAAAGTCCATCCAGACATCAGCATCTAGGCTTTCGAAAGCTCCTGAACCAGATTGAACCTGCACTTTGACCCATCCCGGGGATTTCGAGTCGAGAAAGAATGACTCCAAGCTGGGGAAATGAGTGTGCAAACAATGAAGAACAACAGCCACACCTCCTGGCTTGATCCCATGTTGCAGAGCTGAACAAATCTGATCAGCTAGACGCTGAGGCTTTTGAAGTCGCTTTGCAAACACATCTGCGACTCGAGAGAGTTTGCTCAGCCCTACAACTCGTTGATCAGATGGAACATAGCCCACATGACATTTCACTTGAAATGGAAGCAGACATGACTCACAATATGAGAAGAAGTCAATATCTCGAACAATCACAATCCCACCTGCACCTCCAGCCTGACCAACACTATTATGCAGTCCATCTTCAGGAAATAAAGCGCTTTGAATAATTTCATTCGCGGTCTGTCCATAGCCTGAAATAAAATGGAGTACATGATTGAAGAGATGACACTGATATTTTCACCGGATAATTATTTCTATTTGAACTTTATCAGTTTTTTAAATTTCCTATATTTCCAAACACTTTCTTCATCCTATCTTCTTTTGACTATGATTATTCTAGTTTACGAAATTGCGAGCCTTTAGAACCAAAACTAAAATTACGAAAACATCCAGGTGTTATATTTCGAGTCACACATAGCATGAAGAGATTCAACGCTGTAAAAGGGAGCCAAAATAAGGATACAATGCTCTTAATTCTCAAAACACAATATATTTAATCTCAGAGCAAATTATGAAATAAGCTATGCATTGTGAAAAGCCCTGCAGTTCTCATGTCCATCTATGGAAAAATACAAAAGACCTAGTCAACATCATCATCCATATTATAAAATTTCAAGTTTGTACAATTACTTCATTAAAAACTTTGTGCTTCTATACTACATAATTAGCTTAGACTTCAAATGTAATTTGAAGAAGAAAAGTTGGTAAAGAAACTTCATTTTAAGAAATAAAAAACTAAAATTAAATTATTCTCCTCCCCTCACTGGTCATCCCTCCCTCTCTTTCTCTTTTCCATAACCACTGACGGCTGAGCAACAGCAAATCCCACGCCTCAATTTCATCAAGCATCAGCAACCAAGCAGTAGGGTGAGATCAGTCATCAGTGACTATCAGTTGAGAATTAGAACAAAGTGATTGAACAGAATCTGTTCTATAGGTTGCACGACGGTTCTCTTGAATTCCTTCTATAGGACAAGCAGAGGATGGTAATAGTAACTCTAAGAGGTTAGGATTGACACTTGGGTCTAGTCTGCTGCCTTCTATAGACTATAACAATTGGCAACTGCTAGATAGTTCTAATAAAATTATAAGAAACAACAAAAAAGAAAAGAAAAAGTAAGATGGCTGGAAACCTGATTCCTGTCTTATGGCAATAAGAGGTGGTCAAGGATTCATGTTCTGTTTTCCAGTATAAAAGCATACACAACACCAAACCAAGGGGCTCTTTTCAGAAACATTTCAACACGACAAGATGGGGAAGGTGGAAAGGTGGTGGATGGAGGCTTAGACAGCAATAAATAACATAAGTAAATGAAAAGAATTGTGGGGTCAGAATGTTTTTTTTGGAAAAACGAACATAGAAGTCAGAAATTAGAAGAAACTCTACCTATGACATACTTTCGTTAAACTAAAATTCCTCGCAAACATGATATAAGGATTTTCATCTATCTCATCTTTTTGGAATCTTAAAGGCAGTTTGGCAGTTATCTGTGAACTATGGTTTCTCTTTCTAGAAACAATTATTAAGAACTAATAAAAGCAAGAGAGCAGTTAGCATAGCAATTTATATTTTGAAAGACTTCCAAACAATCAGTATACTTTAAATTATTAGAAAGAACAAGTACACAAACAGCTAATAGATGGTACAAAATCTCTTAAAAACGCAGCTAGAAAGTGAGCTCGATGAATACAAATAATGAAATAACAGACAAAACTCACCTAACAACACATGCACAATTAATAGTGGCAAGTCTTTTATAAATAGTGTCTCTCTGAGACTTTCTCAACTAAAATAAAAGACAATGAAATAAGGAAACTCTCACCTCTTGTTCCTTCTCTAAGAGCCTTGGCCACACGCAGAGGGGTCTTTTTGATACCCTCTCTGTTGATATCTTCCCCTAAACCCTGCAACAAAACTTTCACAGCATCCATTATAGCAATAGTTTCAGGTTCATCCTCAAACCCGCAATGTTTCACTCCATTCTCAACCTCCAAATCCGAAAGCTCTTCACCTGAAGCATCAATTGACATATTTCACCAAATTCCAAAGAGGGGGGAAAAAAGCAATCAACAAGCAACAACAAGTTGAATTGAAGAAACCCGACTCCAAAAACCGTCCACACCCAGATCAGATCAGGGGTAGAAGGAAAGATTCGTCAGACGAACGTGAAACCCAACTCATCAAATGAACTCCACTTGGGTCTCAATGAAATACTGCTAAATTTGTGAAAACAAAGCTACAAATCAAATGAGCATCGAAAAGACAATGCACCCAGGTAATGAAATCACCACAGAAACAGAAAATAAGGGCTAAAAGGCAAGTAACAGAAATGGAAATGGAAGAATGGGTAGTGTAAGAACGAGAGAAATTCTAAGAAACTAAAGATCCTGATTGTTTCACAAGCTGTCAGGCGACCCAGTTCATAGGGAGGTTATCTTGTTAGGGAATAGGAAAGGTGCATTAATGGCGCCACAAAGAATTGTTGTTGCTTAATGATGGAAAGGTGATGGGAATGATTGAAAGGTTGCGGCAGGGAGCGGCGAAGGGTGTGCTGAATCTGAATGGTTAAGGGATGGTATGGGCCAACTTGGGGGTTGGATCTCAAGACTTGAAGCCTTTACTTGAAAAAAGCATACACCAACCACACAATATTGGAGGATTAAATCATACCACTTTCTTTCTTTCTTGATGAAATAAATCTTACCACTCATCATTTTATATATACACACACACATGTATAGCTAAATCGTATCACTTTCTTTTTCTCTTTTTTTTTTTCTTCGTGAAATATATCTTATCACTTAGAAGTTGTTTGGAATAACGGGTGACTTATTATAATCCGAGGTTATTATATTTGAGTTATAATAGTTTCTATTTGAGGTATAGATTATTTTAGTTTGAGTTATAATAGTATATTTTTGTGGTGTAGATTATTTTAGTTTGAGAAACAAATATTAAACACTGTAGCCAATAATAAAAAAATGATGAATTTCAAATAGTAAAAGCAGTAACAAATAGTAAATATTGTACCAGATTGAAGGTTTTGAAATAGTGTTTATGGTAACTAATTGGAGATTTTTAAATAGTATTTAGTGTATCTAGAGATGGTTTTTATAGACTAGTATAATCCTCGACCAAACAGCTCCTTAAACTCTTTCTTCCTTAACCTTTCAAAATAAGTTAAAAAAATATCATTATCATTAGTTTTGAATGAAAATCATTAGTGTTTTGAGTAAGAAATACCCATAACCTTTCAAAAGTTTAAAAAATATTCTTAAACTTTAAAAAAAATAGTGTTTTATAAAAAGAAACCATTAATATCATGTTATATGTGTTGGGTTTTATGTCCTAAAACTCGTAGATAGTAAATGTAAATCGTTGACCGTTATTTAAACAATTATTATTTCAATGAATAGTAATTGATTATTTTTGTCTAATTAAGCTGTTTTATGAGTCTTGAATAGTATGTGGAGACATACAGGGATCAATATTCGATATACAACTTACAAAGTTTATAGTATAAGGATAAGGTTGAGTACCTTATCCTGATAACACTATGGATACGGCCCACTTTGTATTTGATGCAAATACAATGATCTAATGTGTTCGTGTAGGTGACACGCACGTAGAGGTATCCTATGCAATGAGTTTGCATAAGACTGGACCACGAAATAGTAACCACTAGATGTAACCCCGTTGACTAGT
>JBBPDJ010000008.1:12162796-12184613 GCA_037974625.1 Cucumis cinereus | reverse complement strand
TCTGATACCAATTTGAAGTGGCAAACTCTCAACCTCAGTGGCTTCCACGTGTGAGGTATGCAAAGCACCAACACACAATTAATTCTTTTAATCATATTGCCTCCTTACATGCATCTGTCAATGCCATATATTCAGCATCCGTAGTTGACAATGCAACCACTGACTGTAAGGAGGACTTTTGAAGGTAAAATGTGTTTTCTCCCAGATTTTGGTATCAAGAAATGAAAAGGAAGAATGTTGGAGAGCTTGTCCTGCTGGCAATGAGCAAAGTCTAATAAGAAAAAAAATATTTCAATAGTAATGTATTTGACCTGTTGTGCTTACTGATTTGTTTACAGGCAATGAGTATTTTAAACAACAACAATATCCTGAGGCCTTGAAACATTACACGGAATCCTTAAGAAAAAATGTTTATTGATTTGTTTACAAGCAATGCTCAGTGATTTGTTTACAAGCAATAAGTATTTGAATTGTTATGGCAAGTTGTGTACTGATGTATAATTTCTTTACAGGCATACAGCGATCGTGCGGTTTGCTATACTAAGTTGGGGGCATTACCTGAAGGATTGAAGGAAAGGGACGATTGTTGGGTTGTTGCTTCTTTTGTCAAAGATTTATTTTGGTTTATTCTCTTTTTCTTTCATTTGAATTCTCTCTTATTATTTTTTTTCTTTTTTCTTCTTAGTATTTTAATACTCCACATTGAAATAATACTCTATCACTGTGATAATAGAACAAAGAAAAAATTAATCATAAGAAATTAGATGATTAAATAAGATGGAAAGCTTAATAGTAATTTTGGAAATTAAACAATGTTTACATATTTGAGAAGCTTAAGGTCTTAGTTTTAAAATGAGAGAAAATAAGGAGACGAAGAAAGTAGTTTTGGTGACAAGATTGTGGAGACTCTTAACTATCATCTAAGTGTTTATCGTATATGGGAGTGGTTGAATAGTAGTTTAGGTAAATAAGCAAAAGAGAGTAGAAATACTCATATTTCTTTATGTTCGTTGTGACTATTTCTCTATATTCCATTCATTTTTATAGGCACATTGATTATATTATGTATAGAATCAATTTACTTCGGCACTGTGGAGTGAAACCTGTTCTTGTCTTTGATGGAGGCCTTCTTCCAATGAAGAATGAGGAAGAAATCAAACGTGCAAGGTATGATAAGCATCAACTCAACTGCTATTTCACTTTTCTAATCTTTTCTTAGACCAATGATGTTTGGTTATTTCTGAGATTTTTCCTAATTTGAATTTAGCAAAATCTTTGAGATTTTTCTATTATCTTTGTCTTCATAGTGAACCTTAGAGAGCTTCTACAAGATGAAAGACATATTTTGTTTAAATGATAGATTTATCTATATTTGGTGTTGTTTCTTTCCTCTCTCTTTTAATGACTTTGCTATTCATTTTTTTTTTTTTATGGATTTAAATGATGGATTTACCTGATAATTGGGAATCTATAAAAGCAGCATTACCTTTCTCTTTAGGTACAAGAAAAAAGATAAGTCTTCTGGGAAAAAGTCTAATCAGCCTCAATCATGTGAGTTCACTTCGATTGATCCATCTCTAATTCCTTCTAAATTCAAAGAGAAGTATTAACTTGTCCTTGTAAATCCATATTTTTTCTTGGTCACTGTAATATTCTTATGTTCGTTCTAAAGAAACCTAAACCAAAAGAAACTTGGTTTCATTCATATAAATTATGTGATATTCAAGGTGCAAAACTTCAAAATTTGTAAAAGAATGCAACTGAAGCAGCTTCATTAGTTGAAGAAGAATCCTCCAAGTGCAAAATAACATAGCAAGTAATCCAAATATTTTAGCATTTGAGTTACTTCATTTTTTGTTCAATTCCTAGTTTAAATAACTGAAGAGAGTGGCTTTGATCTCTTTGGTAACCTTGCTAAGTTTATTTGCAGGTTAGTGAAAAATTGTTTTTGTATTAGATAAAACAAGATGATGTTCCATTGAAGGAACATGATGTCAATGTGGAATGAACTCTGTATTATCAATCCTTTGATTGGGGTTTGATTACATGGAATGATGGAAGTGATTGTGTGTGTGTGTATTGTTTACTTAAATGATATCTCTTCTTCTTCTGTGCATGTAATGTAATCTACTGAACTTGATTTTCGTTATACTGTGAAAGAGTTTCTATACTACTTCTTGGGTTCTTCAATTTGGCCTTACCAACTTTGATTTTTAGGAACAAGCGACCAGAGTTTACTACATGGTTGGGTGAAATCAAAAAGGTAAATTGATTTATGCCCAATTATATTTCCATTAGCTTAACAGTGCTAATTTATGACATTTGTCAGTTGTGGCGTTATCTTGTCGTTCTGTTGCAACTACAAAGTGTGGAATAGTTTTATGCAATAGTTGAATTTCCTTTATTTTTAACAGACTCCATACTTTCATGATGATGCCTATTATTTCCTTTTTCGTTTTGAAACAGATCTGAATATATTATTTGTTGATGATGTTTTAATTTCAGGTAAGTCATCACCCGATCATCATTGCGTGCCATTGTGAAGGCAGAGGATGGAGATTCTGGTGTGACAGCAACCTCCGATCAAAATTTTGGGGACGTTCAATTCAGCCCCACCCATGTTGGAATTCTTAACCTGGAATTTGATGATGGAGAAGTACTTCAGTGGAGCAAGGTGAGAGTGGATGCTGATTTTGTACCGATGGAGACAAAGGTAAAAAGTGCTTTCTATTTCTCAATGGATGGAAACCCAGATGGTTTTATATTAAATACATTCCCTCTGCATTCTGTAAAGGGTTAATGCTTCTTGTTTATCAACTAACTTTCTCTCTCTCAAAAATAAATTCTCCCATCTTTAAACAATATTCTATATGAGAGGAAGCTCTATATAAAATTTTCCTTTCACTTTAGAAAGGAGTTTTCCCACAAACCGATCCTTTGCTAGAGTATAGCAGAGAGGCCATATTATCCTCTCCATGCTGGACTCCAAAATGTTATTTGTATTATTTCAATTATTCCTAATAAAAGAAAATATCAATAATTAGATATTTCAGTGTACATTCCACATATAGCAATAAAAACTAGTATTTATGTATTATTGTAAAGTGAAGAAAAAAAAAAAAAAAGACAGTGAATAGAAGATTATTGTTGAATGGATAACAACACTCCACGTGGAAAGCCATGGATATTCCAAAAAAAAAAAAAAAAAAATCAGAAAACTATAGTGAGTGATAAACAACTAGCACAGGTACTTCCCATCTCTTTATAACCCATCAATCCTCTCTTCATTTCTTCACAACTTTTCTCATTTCCAAACAATGGAAAACACTAAACTTTCATTAGCTCTTTTCGCTACTCTACTCCTCACAAATGCTATTAAGGTTAGAGCCAATTCTAATGAAAATAGTGTCATGAATAATAATTTGAGTGTTATAGAAACCTCATGTGCCATTACCCTTTATCCTCAACTATGTCACTCTACAATATCCTCCATCGTTGGAACATCTAATTTGTTGAGTTTGGAAGATATTGTTGAAGTGTCGTTGAGTGTTGCTATGGATGCAGCTAAGCATAACAATAAAAACATAAAAAAACTTACCAGGTCCATTAACGATGTTAGTAAACGAGACAAGATTATTGCTCTTCGTGATTGTGTCGAAACAACCGACAGGACGATTTATGAGCTCGACAAGGCTATAGAGAATTTTCGTGAGTATCCGAACAAGAAATCTCTTACTTCGTATGCCGATGACCTCAAAACCTTTCTCAGTTCTGCCATTACTAATCAGGTTTGGAAATTCATCTACCATCTTGATTACTCTTTCTCATTTTGAACACAATAATATATTGTGCACCCTTTTATTTTTGGTTCAGGTGACTTGTTTGGATGGATTGTCAGATGACAAAACAGAGAAAAGGGTTTTGAGAGTTATTGAGAATACACATATTCATGTGACAAAGTTGTGTAGTAATGCATTGGCTTTGGTTAAAAAATTGACAACAGAAATTGAGACAAATAAGAAAAGCTTGGTGGTCCATGACTTCCCTTATAAGATAACTTCAATATCCTCCCAAATAGATGACCCCAAAATTGTGCTCTTTTCAAATCAGGTATTCTAATATTTTCAACTTTATTTGCTTTTATATATTTTTAAAAACTTTTACTCCTACTCGTGTTCATCTCAACAGTAATAGTAATATGTTTTAGAAAAATTATTTTAAATTACAAAGCTACTGAAAATATTTATAAATATAACAAAATTTTATAGTCTATAACTAATAAATACTAATAAACATTGATAGACTACTAAGATCTATCAGTGATAGATGCTGATATATACTAATAGTTATATCACATCTACCAGTGATGATTTGCTCTATTTGTAAATATTTTGGTTCATTTTGCTATATTTGAAAACAACCTTATCTTATATATATATACATATACACATATGTAAATATGTATATATATACACACACATATGTGCATGTACGTTTGATCCTTAAATTTTCAAAATGTATCTTTTTCGTCTCTAATTTTTAAGAGGAGGTGTGTTTGGTCTCTAAGTTTTTAAAATATACCTTTTAGTCTCTATGTTCTTATTCAAGAAATAACTTTTTAAGATATCACTGTTGCATTTATTTTATCATTTTAAATAATTAAAGGACCACTTCAATTAGAAAAAGAATTAAATTTTTTTTTAAATATAGCAAAATAAACCAAAATATTTTAAAAAATACATAGCAAATTTCATATTTTTATCAATAATAGACACTGATAAAATATTGATAGACTTTTATCAGTGTCTATCGAACACTGATAGATCGATCATTGATAGAATTTAAAATTTTACTTTATTTTATAAATATTTTCAGCACTTTTGTCATTTAAAAAAATTCTTCAAAAATAAATCTCTTCTCCCTGTAAAATTATTTTTGTAAATTAGTTTTCTAATTTATAATTTTATATAGTTATTTAAATAGTAAAAAAATGAACATTGGAAACCTATTCTTAAAAAAATGATGACTAGAAAAGTACCTTTTAAAAAACTCAGAAATGAAAGGCATATTTTGCTCTTAAAAAAAAAAGAAAATCGAGGACTACAAACCTAATTTTACAAAAATAATATTACTATACTATTTCAGTAATAATTAATGTATTTTGACTCCCATCTTGGCTCTAGATAGTGTTGTAGACTTGTAGTTAAGTCATTGTAATATGCTTAGCCGGATCTAATTATAGACCATTTATTCCTCGTACATTAGTTTTAATTTTTGTTTTAAGCTCTTTTCTAGCAAAATTAATCACATAAAATATTTATAATAAAATATTATAGTTTATTTACGACGAATTTCGATAAACTAAGATAGACTACTATATGTATTTATCTGTATTATGATAGATTGTCTATCTTGATCTATTGTTGTCTATCATAGATATATTTTAATATTTTGTATATTTGTAAATATTTTCAAGAGTTTTGTCATTTAAAATAATTTTTCCGATACACTTGATATACACTTTATACACCTGATACACATAATATAAACTTGATACACTACTTATGCATACTTAAAACACTAAACACATTCGATACACTGCTAATATACACTTGATACCACTACTAAAATGTACTTTGATATACTTGATACAAACAATGATATACATTTGATACACTTGCACTCTTCTGATAGGCATTGGATAGACACTTGATATACACTTGATACATACTTGATACACACTCGATACACACTCGATACACATTTGATACACACTTGATATACCAAATATTTGGATTTAATATTTGGAGATGTAAGGATTGTGAAAAGAAAAATATATATTTATCGTAAAAATATAAACCACAAAAATATACTAGTATAACCCAAACTAAAATAATCTACACCCAAAATCAAACTATTATAACACAACAATAATAACAAATGACTATAATAACTCACTACCCGAAATGCTCCTAAAAACAAGTGTTTCATGTTTTTCTGGCCCTAAAGTTGATAAAGATCAATTTATTTACAAAAATATCACATTGCTTTTTTTACCCATATGTCATTAGACATATTTACTTAATTGACATTATCTCCAAAACGTTTAATATTTTAGTCACTTTGAACACTTATGTATAGAAATATACGCGTCAGACGTATCAAGTATATATCGAGTGTATCAGACATATTACTTATGTTTGTTTTTTTTTTTTTTTTTGTAATATATCTGTAAAAAATAGAAAACCTGTATGTATGACAAACTTGCAAATTCTAAGTAACGAGTGCGCTGTATTATTTTTACATATTATACCAATAATACCAACGTACAAAAATTCTTATATTGATATTATTATTTAAGTTCTATCGTTGATATAAAAAAGAACCATTATTTGTGAAGAGTTTGATTAAACGATATACAAGGACTAATTAACAGGAGGAAGGTGAGAATAGAAGAAGGGAGCATTTAGAAGATGGAATAAAGTGGCCAGAATGGATGGCAATCCATGACCAGAAGCTTTTGGAATTGTCGTCGGAAGTGGTGGCGGATGTGGTGGTGGCTGCGGATGGAAGCGAAAATTATAAAACAGTGTCGGAGGCGGTGGCGGCGGCGCCGAGTAAGAACATCAAAAGATATGTAATAAGAATAAAGGCTGGAGTTTACAAGGAAAATGTTGATGTGCCAAGTAGTAAAAAGAATATTATGTTTTGGGGAGATGGAAGATCCAATACCATTATCACTCACAGTAGAAGTCATGAGAGTGGAAGTTCAACCTTCAATTCTGCCACAGTAGGTAAAGCAACTAAACCGAAACTATTTCTTTTTAGATATCGCAAAACTATTAAAAATATTTACAACTATAAAATAAAAATTCACTTTCTAACAATGTCTACAATGACAGATAGTGATAGATCTAGATATCGACTGTGAATCTATTATAGTCTGTAATGTTACTAAACTACATTTAAATCTATCGCAATGTATCAATGAAAAAATTAAAATTTCATTGTATTTCTAAATATTTTTCACTAATTCGGCTATTTAAAACAATTTTTCCTTTTTCATTTTGATTTTTATTTAAACTCCATTTTTTTTAATAAAGTTTTTTTTTCTTAAAAAAGGAAAAAGAAAAATCCAATGGACTTTAAATTTATGCTAAATTCTCTTTTGCCCATTTCAAGAATGTCTAATATATATGTTTAACTTGTTCTTCCAAAAAGGTTCTATTTTCCTAACTTCGTCTAAACCATTGTTCAAAAGGTTAAATAATGCATTTATAATTAGACATTTTGAAGCAAATTATAGATTCTATAGAGGCAACTATTTCTTTTTCTCTTTTCACAGCTTTTAGCCCAAATTGCTCGTGAAAAGTGAAAATGAACAAAGACTTTATATGATATTTTTCTGATCATATACCTATTCTGCCCAAGTGGCTTAGTGATAATGCACTTTATTGTTCGAAAAAAGAAAAATCAATGTAAATTATGATAAAAACTATCAAAATCTTTTTGTAAGATATATCAATATTTCAGATTCTATTGATAATAGATATTAATAAACTTCTATCAATTATCATTTATAAACATTGATAGAAATGTATTTATCAGTTTCTATGATTTATAAAATCTAAAATTTTGTTATATTTTGTAAATATTTTAATTCATTTTGTTATATTTAAAAGTGTCATGAAAAAACTTATGTGTTTATTTTTTCCTTATGTTATTTAACTAAGTTTGGAAATGAGCATTTGGAATGTTAAAATCATTTTTCTCCGAGATAGTCTCCAATAATTAGAGATCAATTTTAGTGGCTAAAATACTAATATTTAAAAGTTTAATAGTTGTTTAAAAATGTGTTTTAGAATGATTTTAAACTTGACAAATTATTGTGATTGAAGTGATGTTTTCAAATAAGTATAACTAAATTGATATAGTGTTTGGTATTATGAACCTCGAGATTAAAGGTTTGATTCTCCCACCCACCATCAATCCCACACCTTTGTGAAAATAAAACACTTCCAAACATAATATCTTATATGTTTTTATGTAATTTTGAACAGTTAATTTTTTATGCTCAAAATTAGTTCAAACAATTTTTTAATCATTATTATTAAAATTAAAATTTATTGGTATGAAAATCAGATTTAAAATGGTACAAAAAAACAATGGAATAAAGTGATTTTAACTGTCTCAACCATTTATTTGTCAAACCATTTATCATCAATATATTAAAAAAAATTTGCACTTTTTAATAACAATGTTGTGCAAAAACACTTTAGAACTAAAAAAAAAAAAGAAGAATAACAATGTTTGTTTTTTATTGACAGCTGTTATGGGGGATGGATTTCTAGCTCGAGACATAACCTTTCAAAACACAGCCGGACCAGCCAACGGCCAAGCTGTAGCCCTCCGTGTTGGCTCAGATCACTCAGCTTTCTACCGCTGTGGCATGCTTGCCTACCAAGACACTCTCTACGTTCACTCGAACCGTCAATTTTTCGTAAACTGCGTCGTAGCAGGCACAATCGACTTCATCTTCGGAAACTCAGCAGTTGTATTCCAAAACTCCGATCTCACTCCTCGAAAACCAGACCCTAACCAAAGGAACATGGTTACGGCACAATCAAGAACCGATAAGAATCAAAACACGGGGATCGTGATCCAAAAGTGTAGGATAAAAGCAACGTCGGACTTGGAACCGGTGATAAAAGAATTCCCAAGCTTCCTTGGGAGACCATGGAAGGAATATGCTAGGGTTGTGGTAATGCAAACGGAAATAACGAATGTGATAGACAAAGAGGGGTGGTCGACATGGAATAGTGAAATACATAAACCCTACTTTGCGGAATTTGATAATAATGGAGCTGGAGCCAATACTTGTAGTAGAGTTCCATGGTCTCTTGTTATTAATGAAGTTCAAGCTAAGACCTTTACGGCTGGACCATTCATTGGTGGTGCTGATTGGCTTCCATCTACTGGCTTTCCCTATGAGCTTGGTCTCTATAAATGAGCTATTGCTTTCGATTTGGTTGGTCAAAAGATGTATTAGAGTTCTAAGCCAGTAAATGTGGAATGCTTTAATCGAATAAAAATAAATTCTAGACTTAATTAAAATCTTTTGTTTTTTGTCAAGGTATTTTAATTTTAGATTCGTTTTTAAGAAACTGTTATTTTTCTCTGACAAGATATATTCAAATCGTGCACCAAGATATCTCAACTAGATTGACATGTCAAAAAAACCTTCGTCATCCATGGTCTAAAAGTAATGTATTAATCAAAATAAAATACTAAAAAGTTGAAAATTAGCTTATAGTTTAGTCAATATATATACAAATGAAGGAGGCTTGGGAAAAAATTTGCAATTCAAAAGGAGTCATAATTACAGGAGAGAGAAGATTTTGATCTCTATTGAGGGGCAAGGAAAATTGATATCCTCCCAAAGCTGACCACAGGGTTTCTCCATATTTTGGAAAGTGTTGTTGTTCCGTTTTAGGTGGACCCCATAGAGCAGCATTGACCAAATTGCCAGATTTTCTATGTTAGATCGTATCTATCAATTTAGAGCAGTTGTTCCAGAAAAGTCACGCGTCTGCGTTCAAGTCGGTCCAATATTGTTTCCTCTCCAATTTATAATATTAATTTTCATTTGTTGGACCTTCTTCATATTTCAAACATACAAGCTAGTGAGGGGAGTGTTAGATGATATATAATTAAAATTACCTTCACTTGCTAATTTAAGCTTTTTGATCAATGCATAATCAAATTTCATCGATTGATCAATGGTAATGAATCTCAATTGCAAATGTAATTAGATTGACTTTGATCATGTTTACTCATAATTTAAATCTATCCTATTTACTTATTCTAATATTTTTACCGATAACAATAAAAAAAAAAAATATAAATGTGATAATTCATGCTCTCATGACAAGAAGAAACACATATTCTATTTTTCCATCAAAATCAAAAGAAAATTAAGGAAAAAATAATTGATTGGATAAGAAATCTAGAAATAATAATAAGAAAGAGTAGAAAAAAAAAAAAACAAAAAGAATCAACTACAAATGGACAAGAAAGGCAGAGAAGCTACTTTAGGCGGTAGAGCAAATGAAGAGTGGCACTCCGAATGGCCAAAGAGACAAAAATGAAAGATTAATGGAGGATTGAATTGAGGGGTGAACGGATGGTTGATTAGGTAAGAGGGACACCTTTGCTTTCTTTTCTAATTTGAAACTTTTGATTTTCTTTGGATGCCTTCTTTTGTTGGTGCGGTTACCGCTGATGTAGATTTATCAAGAAGAATAAAATAATTTTTATTAGTATCGTTATTGACGTTGAAGCTATAACAAAATTGATATGAAAATCTAGAAGGATTTGTTTATGTATTATTTTCGAGTTTGAGGCCACAACAAAATTGATTAAAAAACCTGGAGAATCCTTCAAATTATTATTTAAAAATTTAGTGGGTCTCACATACTTTTAAAATGTAATTTCATTGACAACCTCCACCTCTGCAATTAAATTACATTTTCTACTTACGGATTTTGTATTGGCACTCACAATTGATTACGACTACTAAATATTGGTAAACAACCTCAAATATAATCAAGCGGGTCTTCCTTTTATATTACCATTGATTATTTACCTTTACCAGAAAATAAACGAGACCTTAGTTCAATTCTATGTTAAGACAATACTTACAATGCAAAAATGAAGGAAATTAGTGGAAAAAAAGGAGTTTGTAATTATGTGTCAGAATATTAAAATAAATAGGAGATGGCAACAAGGAATTAATGGTCAAGTTTCAATCTGCAGATTTTTTATGTTTGAGCTATGTTGTTGTATTAAGTTCATATCGACAAACTAAATGGACCGACAACTACTCGTATTCAACCTTATTTCACAAACTTCCTTTAGAAGCCTAAAGTAACTAGACGTAATCTCTGTCTTATGTTGTACCTTATATATTTAAGAATACATGAGAATTGATATCTAGGTTATCAGTCTCATATTCTTTTGTGACTTTTATCCTCAAATTCACAACATTAAGACTTAGCTTAAATGGTTGGTATTCTTAATCAAATATCATTGTAATCAACAAGGGACAATTGTTGAAACATCAAATTGATTCGTTAAAAATTAGGGTCATAAATCGTCAACGGGCTCAACAATAGCGATTCCACTATTTTGCACTTTCCTTTTTCATCTAAATTAGAATGTTTAAAAGTAGAAAAATTAAAATGGTAAGTGCACATATTAATTTGATAGTATTTATTTTTTGTTAGTTTTTTTAAACAAAAAATATTCACTTAAAAAGGTAAAACCATATCGCAAAAATCTATCTTGAACTTACACTATTATAATATTATAAATATAGATATTCATTAAAATGTTTAGTGTCCAAAATACTATGTGACATTTTTCTATTACCACATATATTAATCATGTATTATCTATTTACTCATGTTTAGTGTCCAAGCAATCCACGTCATGCATGCTAAATTGCCTATAAATTGTGGCTTTTGGTGGAATTTGTAAGACACACAAAATTGGTTGAACTCCAAACTTTTTGGAGAAAGTGGAGAAAATTAGTGAATTTCTATTTTCTTATTTTGTTTTATTTTATTTTATTTATTTGTTATTTTACTTTAATATTATTTTTCTCAATATTCATGTTCTTGTTGTAATTCAATTTTACAACACGTTATCAACGCATGCTCCAACCGTCTCCTATGTCGAAGGTAGGTCCTAAAGGTAGGTCGTTATTTTTACTTTATTATAATTAATAAAATAAATGTTATTTTGCATATTTGATTTATATTTAATTGTGTTTTTTCAAATATAGAAAAAAAACAAATTATTTACACACCATAGAGAAAAATCACAAAAAAGACAAAAATTCATTACACTTGATTTTTCTATGAAGTGTAAATATTTTCTCTATTTTTCTATTTTTGATCATTTCTCTATTTAATTTCTAATATAATTATAATAATTTAGATAGTGTTACCATGACAAATCTTGCAAAACTAGAATTTACGGCTCTTCACATTAATGGTAGCAACTATTGCCATGGGTTCTTGATGCTGAGATGCATCTCGATGTCATGAATCTCGGAGAGACAGTTAAAAGAGAAAATGCAACGACCAATCAAGAAAAGGCAAAAGTCATGATTTTTCGTTGTCATCACATTCATGAGGATTTGAAATCAGAATATTTAACAGTAAAAGATCCTCGTATGTTGTGGAGTAAACTGAAATAAAGGTCTGATCATTTAAAATTAGTTTATCTTCCTCAAGCTCATTATGATTGGATGCATTTGAGGCTACAAGATTTTTGATAAGTAAGTGATTACAATTCTGAAGTGTTTAGAATTAGTTCAAAATTGTCGTTATGCGGAGAAAAAATTACTGATGCAAACATGTTGGAAAGGACATTCTCTAATATGCTCCTGTAGCAGCAATATCAAGAAAAATGTTTTAAAAAAATATTCTGAACTCATCTCATGTCTTATTGTTGACGAACAAAACAACAAGTTGTTGAAATACTACGAATTTCGACCAACTGGAACAACACCATTTCCTGAAGCTAATGTTGTGAATTTTAATCGTAGATGGAGTCATGGCCGTGGTTGTGGTCGACGTCAAGACCGTGGCAGAGGAAGAAATAATTATTGTTTTCGTGGTGGTCGTTCTAATAATCAAGATTTCAAAAGAACCACACGAAACAATGATCACAGAGAGAAAGCTTCACAGAATAAAAATACAAAAAATGATGAAGAAGTTTGCTACCGATGTGGTATGACTGGACATTGGTCACATGTTTGTCATACCTTGAAACACTTAGTTGATTTATATCAAGCCACCCTAGAGAATAAAAAAGGAGAAAACGTAGAAGCAAATTGTGCCTATCAAGATAATGATATATTTTATCCATCAAATCTGACTAATTTGGATGTGACAGATTTCTTTGAATCTCCCGAAGAGAAAATCGACACAGTTGATGGAACAACAATTGTTTCTTTTGATTTTGAAAATATCTAGAATAATGTTGTTATTTTATTATCTATCTTTACGTTTTGTTTTTGTTAATATTAACCTTTGTACATTCCAAGTGTGGTTTTACTTAATGTAATTATTTTCTTGTAATGAAGAAAGATGCATTATTTTCATACGTTGGTTGATTCAATAATGAGCAAAGAAAATCAGACAGTGCAACCACACACATAATACTCACAAATAAAAAATATTTTTTCAAATTGACAATGTTGAATGTAACAATAAATATATACAATATTAGGTTTTGCAAACTTTATTGAAGGCTTTGGAAAAGCAGATGTTTTATTTTGCCTAGAGGAGCAAAATTAACCGTTGACAATGCATTGTTCTCTAGTAAATCAAAGAGAAATCTACTAAGTTTTAAAGATATACGTTGCAATTATTATCATATTGAGTATGATAGAAAAAATAAGATAGAATATCTTTATATTATCTCTAATATCTCAAATGAAAATCATAGGATAATATTATACTCATATACGAGTATGTGACAATGAACCTGAAGTTTATGAATCTATATATATTTGCTATTTGACATGACAGATTAGGACATCCAAGGTCTATAATGATGAGAACAATTATTGAGAATTTGAATGGACACCTAGTAAAACATCAAAAGATTCTTCAATCTAATGAATTATCATAAGATACTTGCTCTGAAGGTAAATTAATAGTTAGACTATCACCAACTAAAGTGGGAATTGAATTACCTACATTCTTAGAACGAATTCATGGTGATGTATGTGGACCTATTAATCCACCAAGTAGACCATTTAAGTATTTCATGGTTTTAATAGACACATCCAGCAAATGGTCATACGTGTGCTTATTATCAAGTCGAAATCTTGCATTTGCAAGATTACATGCTCAAATAATTAAGTTAAGAGCACAATTTCTTGGTGAACTTACATTCCAAATATTTGTTAATTATTGTATGTCAATTGGGATAAGTATCGAACATCATGTAGCTCATGTTCATACACAAAATGGTTCAGCTAAATCGTTTATAAAGCGTATGAAATTAATTGCTAGACAATTGCTTATGAGAGCTAAGCTTCCTACATTTGTATGGGGACATGTAATTTTGCATGCTGCATCCCTTGTATGAATTATGCCAGAAGCTTATCACAAGTACTCGCCATTACAATTAGCATATGGTCATGAGCCAAATATTTCTCATATGAGAATTTTGGGTGTGCAATGTATGTTCCAATAGCTCCACCACAACGCAATAAAATTGGTTCTCAAAGGAGGCTAGGAATATATGTTGGATTTGATTCTCCATCAATTATTAAACACCTTGAAACTCTGGCGGGTGATATATTTACTACGCGATTTGCTTATTGTCATTTTAATGAGAGAAATTTTCCAATATTAGGGGGAGGAATTAAGAAGTTGAAAAAATAAATTACATGGAATATATCATTATTGTCTCATTTAGATCCTCGTACATATCAATGTGAACATGAAGTTCAGAAAATAATTCATTAGCAAAATATAGCAAATATGTTACCAGATGTATTCGTAGATGCAGATAAAGTAACTAAGTCACATATATCAGCTGCAAATGTTCCATAAAAAATTATTCCAACACAACAAGTTGTTATTAATGAATCAGGAGCACGCCAGAAGTGTGGTAGACCAAAAGGTTCCAAAGATAAAAATCCTTGAAAAAGAAAGGGAATCAATAACTCGAATAAAAATATGGATGTTTAAAAATAAATCCAAAATTTGAATCCTGAAAAGAATATTGAAGAGGATGAAACAATGGAGGATAATAATGAGATTTCGATAAACTATGTCATGACAAGAAAAAGATGGAACCAAACAAATGTAGTTGTTTATAGTATTTTTTCCTATAATGTTGCTTTTTAATATTATATCTGAAAACGAGGATCTTGAACCAAAATCTGTTGAAGAATTTCGATAGAGAAGAAATTGGTCTTTATGGAAAGAAGCAATTGAGACAGAATTAAACTCATTTTTTTAAAACGTCAAGTTTTTCGATCCGTAGTTCAAACACCAAAAGGTGTCAAACCTGTGGGATACAAATAAATATTTTTAAGAAAAAGAAATAAAAATAATGAGATCAAAAGATATAAAGCAAGACTAGTTGCACACGGTTTGCACAAAGATCTGGTATTAATTACGAGGAGACATATTCTCTGATGGTGGATGCAATCACATTAAGATTTTTAATTGATCTGACTATGTATGCAAATCTGGACATGCATCTTATGGATATAGTCACAACATATTTATATGGATCTCTTGATAATGATATTCATATGAAAGTTCCAGAAGAATTTAAAATACCTGAAACATATAAATCAAGTTCTCGAAAACTATAGTCAACAAAGTTACAAAGATCACTATATGGATGGAAACAATTAGGACGAATGTGGGACAGTCAAATATTTATGGAAAGAAGGATATCAAATAATTCAACATGTCCATGTATTTTTATAAAGAAATCACAGTCAAAATTTACAATTGTAACTGTACATGTTGATTATTTAAATATAATTGGAACTTTTGAAGAGCTTTAAAATGCTATAGAATATCTTAAGAAAGAATTCAAGATGAAGGATCTCTGAAAAATAAAAGTTTTCCTTGGCTTGCAAATTGAGCATTTAGCAAATGAAATATTTGTTCATCAATCAACTTATATAGATAAAGTTATGAAAAACATTTATATGGATAAAGCACATCCATTAAACATTTCAATGCAAGTTTGTTCACTAAAATTTTAATTTTAGCGGTTGATGAGCAGTTTTTAAAAAACTATTTTTTTTCTGACAAGATATTTCCAAGTCTTGCACCAAGATATCTCAACTAGATTGACACGTCCAAAACATCCTTATCACACATCATTCAGAAGTAATGCATTAATCAAAATAAAATACTAGAAGGTTGAAAATTAGCTTATAGTTTAGTCAATATACGAGGCTTGAGAAAAAATTTGCAATTAAAAAGGAGTCATCATGACAGAAGAGATGAGATTTTGATATCTATTGAGCGACAAAGAAAATTGATGTCCTCCCAAAGGTGACCACGAGGTTTTTCTACATTTTGGAAAGTGTTGTTATTCCATTTCACCTAGACTCGATAAAGTCACACCGACCAAATTGCACCATATTACTTTCTTTCTAGCACTACAAGATATTCAGTATTCAGTGACAAAGTTTTAGTGGTGCATGTAATTTTTTTCGCTAAAAGTTTATTTATAACGACGAGAAAAAATGTGTCACAAAAAATTATTTTTAGCGACACAATTTTAGTTTTTGTCACTAAAAGGATTTGTCACATGTCACTAAAGATTAATCACTTTTAGCAACAAACATGAATGTTGCTAAAAAATTTCAAAAAATTAATTTTCCCCTTATTTTTTATTTCCCTCCTATCATTTTAATTTTTTCCCTTTTTTTATTCCTCTCCTATCATTTTCATTAAAAAAAAAAAAACAAATCCCTATTTGCTTCCATCCTCCCCAACCCTCACCTGATACCCTCATCTCCAAATTCCTATTTTCTCCCATCCTCTCAACCCTCACCCGATACCCTCATCTCCAACACTACCGACGACCACTAACTACGACAGAAGAGGTTGATGAGCGGACGACGGTGACATTGATTTACTCTAGATTTACATTTAGCACACAAAACACGCTCTTTCTTCTTCTCCAACCCTACCATTGATTCACGCTCTTTCATCTTCTCTAACCCTACCATTGATTCAACCAGCAGTTCACAAGTCCACTGTTCGAGCAGCTGCATCTTAAGATTATTCAACTTGAGAAGCGGTTGCAAGACCAGTTCAAGCTTCGCTCTGCATTATACAAATGTTTGGTAAGTTTTCTCTTTAATTTCCGCATTTTAATTGAAGAAATGCGCAAGTTAGGTTTGATTTGTCTTCTTCTTCTTCGCACAAAACAAAGAGGCTAGAATAGTAGGCAGTGTCTTTATGAAGACTGTCTAAACATTTTGTTCATTGTTTTTTCAATGTATTCATGTATTCTTTTTATTTGTGTACTAATATTTTCAGAACATGTCTTATAAAGCGTTCAACATTCACACGATATTGGGAATTGAGTACATATCGATGGTTCTTTGTTGTTGTTCACAAGTGGGGAGGAATGGATATTTCTAACTTCTGGGTTTTGTTTTTCACAGTGAGGGTTCATTTATAGTAACTATTCTTTCCTTGGAAAAAAAAAACAATTTCTTGGTTCTCTAAAATTTTCTTAAAAAAAAAAAAGAAGAAAAAACTCATCCAAGTACATCAAACATAGTACGCCACTATCTTCATGAAGCCTTGATTGCTATTTTTAGAAATTGAGGGTGGGTTGGTTACATTATTGTTCCTAAATTTATAAAAGATGAAGGATGTTGTTATGTCTAGGTTTGAAAATATTTAGAATGAAAGTAAGTCTTTGTAATCCTTGGATAATATCTCTCGTGCTTGGTTCATGTTGAAAGTTGGCTCCCTTTATTCTTGGCCAAGACTTTTAAGTGTTGTATGTCTAAAAGGACTTGATACATTTTTAAGAAGTGTTGTGTTTTTAAGTGTTGTATGTCTAAAAGGACTCGAATCAATTTCTTTTCAAGCTCTCTTTCCATTCTTTTTAGACTATTCAATTCAAGTCATTGTTTAAGATGTAGTGCTTTGTTTGTTCTTCTTCTTTAGTTTGTCTGTGTTCTATTGCTAAGTGTTTTCATTGTACTCGATTTCATCTATTGTTGGTTATTTATGTTTTGTCTTTGTACAAGTTATTAATTTCGTTAAGTTAAAGATTTTTGTTCTGGGCAATGAACTTAATCTGGGCAATGGAAATTAAAACATGTTATGGTAAATGTTGAGCAAGCCTTCTCAAGATGATAAAAAGATAAAAATAAATAAGGTTCATAAATGAAACATAATTTTCCGTTGGATTCGATGAAATACCCTCCGATAGTAAAACTTTCCCATCACACAACCTTTCCTTTCTACTTTAACTTCCTCTTCACAGATCCTCTATTCAACTCCCACCTTTTCTTCTTTTCCTACCAGTAAAATTAATATGTGTAATTGAGTTCTTTCTTACAATCTCACTTTTGTTACTTGCATTTTTTATTTGTCTGGTTTAGATAACATTTGCGACTTTCATTTTTGTCCGTTGAAGAGAAAATTTATACTAGTAAGTGGTCTTAAACAACTTCCATTTTCATTTGTTGGTAGCTTTATGGTACAATCACTTTAAACACATGGAGATAAAGAAGCATTTTAGTCATAAACTTTCATTTTTAACTATGTGCAGGTACTTACTGTTCTCTTTTGTGTTTCAAGCATGTTTGTTTTCTTTAACATTCATTTTCAACTTCTTGATCTTGCTACCAACTTCTTTGAGATTTACTTTGTTCTATGTGAATTGCTATGACTATCCTGCAGTTATGGTTGTTGTAGAATTATTTGGAATATGATATAACGTTATATATAAAGTGTTGGATGGGACTAGAATATACAAAAATAGTTATTGCTATGACTATCCTGCAATTTTGGTAGTCATAGAATTGTATTTGAGTTGGATGAGTATCTAGATGAGTTGATGCTATCTATTTGAATTAGGGTGCCTTTATCATTTTTGTATAGTTCAACTTTTTTTATCTATTTGTTTTGTCATTGTTTGTATTCTTCTAGTTCAAATTTTCATTATTGTTCTTCATGTTTTTATAACTCAAGTGGGTCAATGTTTTCAATGATGAGTATCTAGATGACTTGATTTTTTTTTTTTTTTTTATGTTTGGCATGACCCTCCTTCCTTGGTTGACCATTATGTTTGTGTATTGAGCTTTATTTAGTTACTTTGAAGTTTGATGAGTATCTAGATGAGTTTCTATTGAGTATCATGTTTTTTATGCTTTGTTATACATTTCAAATTTGAAATATGCTCTTGGGTTGCAAAACTATTTTAACTTGTCATATTTCATTTTATCCTTCTACCTTACATATTTTCTTTTTTTTATTTGTCAGATTTGATGCACAAATGGTCTTATATCCAAGATTTGGTTTTTGACTTCGCGAATGGAATTAGAAAGAGTTCTTTTGGTTGGTGTATCTTATAATTTTGTATGAAAAAAATAAAGTTGTAGGAATTTTTGTTATGCAGACTACGATTAGTATAAGAATTCTAGTTATGCAAACTATTGGTACCAAAAAGGTATACAGTAAATTGGATATTATTTTTTTAATTAATAAAATATTTTTACCGATGTTTTATATAACGTTGGTAAATCATAGGATTTTTTTACAAAAATAACGTCACATTTTTAGTGGTGCAAAATATTGATTTATCAACGCTCATATATGCTACAAAAGTATTTGAAATAGTCACAAATTAACATTTATCAACAATAATATATGTTACTAAAAGTATACATTTAGTGACGTATGTACGATGTCGCTGTAAAAATTAATTAGTGACGAACGATATGTCACTAAAAGTGGGCTTTTAGTAATGCGTATATGTCACTAAAAGTGGAGATTTAGCGACGCGCAAGCATAGCATCGCTAAAACTTTTAGCTACGCGGATACAACGACAGTTCTAGCGACGCGGAGGATTTCGTTGCTAATACTTTTAGGGACGTTTTTTTGTGCTTTTAATGACGTTTTCGTTGTGCCACTAAAAACTGAATTTTTTGTAGTGTAGATTTTTTATGTTAGGTCACATCTATCAATTCAGAGCAGGTGGTCCAGAAAAGTCATGTGTCTGTGTTAAAGTCCGTGCAATGTTGTTTCCTCTCCAATTTATAATATTGATTTTCACTTGTTGGATCTTTTCATATTTCAAGCATACAAGCTAGTGAGGGGTCGTGTTGGAGGATATATAATTAAGCCTTTTGACCAATTAGTGATTTAACAGTAATAAAATAGGTGTAATCATAATCATATTTTATTGATGGATCAATCGTAATGGGTCTCAATTGCAAAAGTAATTAGATTGTCTTATAGTTACTGTTTACTGATAACAATAATAGAAAAATAAATATAAATGTGACAATTCATGTTGTCCTACCAAGAAAGAAACACACACTACAAGAAAAATGTCATTTAACGACGCAAAATATGTGCCACAAACAGAATTCGTGACACATATTTTGCGTCCTTGTATCCATTGTCAACATAGCACCTTTAACGACACCAGAAGAAAAACGTCGTTGTTTGTCCTTTTGAGACACATGTTTGTGTCATTATTTACGCTTTCTTGTCATTTTTAAACGTGTCATTGTTACTTCATCGGTGACAGAAAAAAGTGTCATCGTTGAGATTCAAATTGGATATTTTCTGTCAATTATGTGATAGTCGTGACACTTTATTTGTGTCACGGTTTAATTTTTCAGTGACTTTAAATTTTTGTCAATATATGTTCAATGATAATATTTTTTTTGTTACAAATTGATTGGTGACGACACATTTTTATGTCATTGAATTTACTATAGCAACACAACTTTCAGTGTCATGTATTGACTATATTTAACGTTTTCTGTTTCCTGTCAAGAAATTACAATTGATGACAATTAATTGTAATTGTCATTATTAAAGAAATAGTGCGAGCAAAGTAATTATAAAATCCAAAATGTTCTTTAAATTCATAATGAAGCGTCAATTTCCATTTGAAAGTAAATATTTGTCCTTATATAATGAAACAAAGGGGACAAATGAGAATTTCAACTACTTAATAAACTACAGCCTTTCGTCGTGCCATGCTTCTACGTGTAACAGACTACAACTTAACAAATGAGAACTTCAACTTGTCTATCGTGCCATGCTTCTACGACCTAGGCTTTCGTCGAATACCTGAAATATTGATATAAATTAAACATTAATCACAAATTTGGATGACATGAAGAAAGTTTACAAATCAACTTGCAAAACTTTTAAGTATCAACCAAATGCGTCATAAATTAACATGTAAGTATGAAGTCCAAAAACTGGAACCTTTGACTTTGTAACAAACCTAAGAAGAATGTTCATGTAACAACTTATTTATTAGTCATACATGTACCAAGCCGAGGTCAAATCACACACAATGTACTTTTGTAAGTCAATCACACGTGAGAATCCACCATACCCATGCCAACAACTACTTTTTTATCATACCACATACATGTGACGAAAAACAATCCACCTGACAATTATGCACAACATGGGGGAAGACAAGCTTTTATACTCTTTTATACACCCTAAGCCAATTGACCTATATGCAAAAAGGGCGGAGGGAGGGAGGATAGCCGACAGTAAACAATATATATTCTAACACATTCGTAACCTAAACAAATTGACCTATATGCAAAGGAGGACGCTAAACAATATTTTCATGACATTTCTAATGACAAAAGAAATGTTCAAATGGAACAAAGGAGGGAGGCAACAAACAATATCTTCATGAAATCAGTATTCTAACGCGTTCGTAACCTAAACCAATTGAGCTAAATGCAAAAGGGGGAGGAACAAACAGTATCTTCATGAAATCAGTATTTTAACACGTTCGTAACCTAAACAAATTGACCTATATACAAAGGGGGGACAACAAACAATATCTTCATGACATTTCTAATGACAAAAGAAATGTTCATATGGAACAAGGGAGGGGGGCAGCAAAAAATATCTTCATGAAATTAGTATTCTAACGCGCTAGTAACCTAAACCAATTGACCTATATGCAAAATGGGGGGGGGGGGGGGGGGGGAAACAAAAAAAACCTCTTTTTGAAAGTTTTTTT
>JBBPDJ010000008.1:12141876-12162696 GCA_037974625.1 Cucumis cinereus | reverse complement strand
GATAAACGTGCAAGGCCTTAAAGCACGACCCTTTTAGAACTACACTTGAATAATGCTGTGTGTAAGATGTTGTTAGAAATAGAGTTCAAAACTAAGAGTTACTCAACCATATTCTAAATCATCTTCACTACCTAAAGGTTCAAGTCGACAGATACCTTTGCTTATGCACAGTATTATATGGATTGATAATGCTCGATAAAAAATATTTATTTTTTCAAATGGGGAACTGTTGTTAGAAATTTTTTCAAGTGGGGGATTGTTGATGAAAAAATTAAAAAAAAAAAGAGAGAAAAAGTCCGCGCATGGCACTACTGACGGGAGCAGGCGCGGACAAAGAGGAAGGGAAGAAACGTGGGCGCGTGGGCGCACGTGAGTCAGCGTGCGTGTGGTGCGTGGGGGGCGCGTGGGCGCGTGGGAGCAGGCGGTCAGCTTGGCAGTTCCGCATGCCTCCCATCTGCCTCGGTCAGCATGCGCAGATGATGGATTCTCTCTCCCTATTTTTGGCCTTCCTCTTTCTTATTTAAACTCCCCTCTCCCATTCACTTTTCATAACTCATTTTCCCACTACACTCCCTCTCATACGTTTTTCCATACTTCTTCCTTCAAAGAAAAAAAATCATTTTCAATTTCAGTTTTATTTATTTAAATTACTTTGTCCTCCGACCATTCATCTCTCCAATAAAGTGTCAGTTTCCGGTCGGTCTCTGTGCAATTCCGATCGAAGTTCAGGCTGTTTTATCCTGGGGACGCCGTGGCAAGATTATACTGTTTGCACAACCGAGCAGAGCCGCGAAACGTCTTAAAGAGAGCGAGGTCCGCGACTCAGCCAACAATACTAATTTGTTTTTGTTTTGCAGCTACTTAGTTTCTTTTGTTCAATTTCCACCAACGTTATTTTCCCAACAATTTCCCTCCTCTGTTTAATTGTAACACGTCTCCTTTTCAATTCTCAGAAACCATTAATTATTCGCTCACTCATTTTTTGGGTAATCATTGAGTTCCTTTCAATGGACGATGATAATGAATGTATTAAGATAGTTGAGGTTTGTGGAGTTGCTCCTTTAGCTTCATCAAATGCACCCAAGTTTCTTCCTCTCACAATCTTTGACATAATTCTCCTTCAAATTCCTCCCATTTCTCGCCTTTACTTCTACCAAAACCCAATAATCACTATCAATAATGTTCTTCCAAACCTCAAACACTCACTTTCTCGTATCCTCGCACACCACCTTCCTCTCGCCCGAAATCTCATTTGGCCCCAACACTCCCACAACCCCATCATCCAATTTCTCGAAGGCGACACCGTTTCATTTACCGTTGCCGAGTCGTTGTCCAACCACGACTTTCACTATCTTTCCGGTGGTGGTTTTCGTCTTGAAGCCAAATATCGTCGTCTAGTACCTGAATTACCATCCGCCGATGACTGTGTCGCAGCCATGGCTCTCCAACTCACCATTTTCCCAAACAAAGGATTCTCCATTGGAATAACTACTCACCATGGTGTTGTAGATCGCAAAACTTCAACTTCCTTTTTCAAAGCATGGGCTGATGTTTGCAAGAATAATCTTAACATCATCCAACCATCTTCAATTCCATTCTATGATAGAACTACCATTCTCAATTATTCCACACCTCATCTTGAGCCAACAAGCATGAACAAAAGCTTAATGTTACATTCATTCAAAACAGAACATGGTTGGTTTCGATACACTTTGGAATTAAGAAGCCAAGACCTTAAAAAACTGAAGAAATGTTTTGACGAGTGTTCATGTTATAAGGCAACCGTAGCTTACTTATTAGTGTGTAGTGCAAAGATGAAGAGTGGTTTAAGAGATGGAAAAATATATTGCGCTTTTCCTGTGGATTTAAGGTCTCGTTTACACCCTCCTCTGCCTTCAAACTATTTCGGGAATTGTGTGATAGGTCGTTTGTTTTCGGTTGAGCGAAAGGAGGTTTTGGGTGAGAGTGGAATGTTGGTTGCTGCGAAAGAGATTTCAAAGGAAATACAAAGTTTGGAGGAAGAAGGAATTGTAAAGGCAATAGAGAAAAGGGTTTCACAAAATAAGGTGTCAATTGAAAAAGAAGAAAGATATTACATGCCTGCTTCACCTAAGTTTGAGGTTTATAGTGCTGATTTTGGATGGGGAAAGCCAGTGAAGGTTGAATTTGTTTCTATGGATAACAAGGGTTGCCCTATGAGTGATAGCAAAAATGGAGATGGAGGGATAGAAATTGGATTGATTGGGGAAAGACATGAGTTGGAAATGATGGCTACTTTTTTCACACAAGGTCTTCAAGCACTTCCAAATCCTACTATCTAATAAGGTTTTTGCCTCATAAAAGCTCATTTTCTTTTGGTCCTTGGAGTTGATAATCTTCACGATCAATTCAAGATGAATATGTTTGATTATTGTTATATAATTTTCATTGTTGTTTATGATGTTAACTTGGATTTTTCTTTTATGTATTCATCCACAAGTTTAAGTAAAATTGGTTGTTTATATTTTCTGGAAGAATATGGAGCTTATCTACAACCTGAGTATGAACCAAACATCATGTATTTGGAGAAATATATTGATTTATTTTTTGTAATTTTCATTTTTTTACAACTCTGAGTACAAGATTTTTTTTTTTTTTTTTTTTTGAGGGATTGAATGATGCGTGGTAGGATATCAGAGTAAATTACAAATCTCGGTTAAATCTTTCATTGATTTAGGATTGGAATTAATTTTTCCAATTGAATGGAATCATGATTAGTTCTCCTACTTTATTAGGATTAGGATTAGTTCTCCTACTTTATTAGATTAGGATTAGTTCTCTTGATTAATTACGATTAAGATAAGGTTGCTTTACAATTATCTATAAATATAATTTTCTTGTATTTCTAACTTTTGATTGATAATTAAATACTTGTTTGCCTGTTTTTGAATAAAATTCTCCTTTTATCTCGTAGGCCACTACATCGTATATGGTGAATATTGTATTGAAGAACTTAGCTTTCGGTTGTTGGACATAAGTAATTTTTTTAAAAAAATATTCACAAGACAAGAGGGATCACTATATGTATTAGAAGACACATGATCTCAGCTAGATTGACACATTTGTAGTATCCTCATCACATCGCAAGACAAAAAATACCATTGATCAACAAGGCAGAAATGGTATAGTAATTGAACATAAAAAATGATGCAAGTTTGATTTGCTTGTTACTAAATTTGGGGATCTTGTTAATGGTCGTGTTTGCCTCTAGAGTATATTACGAGTGGAATTAAACTTATTGTATTTGTTATATGTTTCGACAGTGACTTCTGTTAAGTAGTTTGGAGCCCAAAACAAAACAGAAGGCACATTGATTTGGTCAGTGAGAAATTAAATAACAGCTACATCGGTCTTTCTGCCTGGGTAGTTGGCAACATTAGGAGAGTTGCTAAAGAAAAAAACAGAGTAGGCAGTAGCATTTGTTCTCTCTGTCGTGAGGGTGTTTTTCAGGTTGAAGAAGAAAATACTTACTGTTTTCAGAGTGTTATTTTCGCTTTATTGTGACAATATTTTTCTTCCATTAGGGCATTTCAATGCTATTGTAACAGTGATTCAAGATCAATTTTTCTTCGAGAGAAAATTGAGAGAATTTATTTTTTGAGCATTGTAAATTTTGGATTCTTCTCCCAAATCATTTAATGGAAGCTGAAATCGTAGCAGAGAATCGATGTAGTGCTTGCGGAACCAATATCAATTGGTGTCATCTCTCTTCCCTGAAACTTGATTTAGTATTGTTCTTATTGCTTTGGAGAAGATTATTTTATCTATTGTTGTAAGCCTACAAATTTCAATTTGATTATTTCGTTGTATATTGGAATTCAAATTTGATATGAGATTGTTTGATAATATATATTGTCTAAATTGGATAGCTTAATTTAAATTTATATGCTATTATTTTCTATCAAGTGGTATAGAGCCAGTCAGGAACAATGTCGAATAGAGATAAAAATTTGGTTGTATTTATTGGTTCAAAACTTTCTTTCTAGAAGTGTCATATATTAGACTACTTGCACTCCAAATATTTGGATTTGTTATTGGAAGAAAAATCTGATGACATAAGAGAAGCTGCATGGAAAAAGTTGGACAAAAAAGTGTTGGGGATTGTTCGCCTAACTTTGACAAAGAATGTGCAAAGTACTGTAGCAAAAGAAATAACCACACTAGTTTTGACGACAACTTTGTCAAACATGTATGAAAAGCCTTCGGTAAAAAATAAGGTGCATCTCGCAACTAAATTTTTCAATTTGAAAATGCCTGAAGGTACATCTGTCACTGCTCATTTGAATGAATTGGATTTGTGTTAAAAGTTTAGCTGTTGTTAACTACAATTTTACTGATGAAGTAAATACATTGTTGTTGAGATCTATTCTTGATAGCTTGGTAAACCTAAAAACTGCAATTTCTAATTCATGAGATAAAGAGAAATTACCGTTTTCACAAGTTAGAGATTTTGCCCTCGCAGAAGAGATTAGCAGAAAGGACTTAGGCGTTGCTTCTACTTTTTGTTCAACATTAAATGTGGATAGAGGGAGAAGTAATAACAGAAGTTAGGAAAACAGAGGTACATTGAAAAATGAAAGAGTAAGTCCAGAAACAGACCGTTTGAATGTTGGAATTATGGTAAGATTGATACTTGAAAAAGAACTACAATTATCAAAAGAAAATTGAGGAGAATGAAGCTGGTGCAATGTAGCTATGATGAGATTCTGGATGCTCTAGCTAAGGCAATTGAGAGCACTCATGATACATGGGTTTGAGATTCAGGTGCATCATTTCGTACTACAGGGCAACGTGGCATTCTAACAAATTATGTTGCAAGAAGTCATGGAAAGGTGTATCTTGTTGATGGAGAGCCTTTAAACATCCTTGGAATTGGTGATGTGAATCTAAATTAGAAAATGGTTCACTTTGGAAAATTTGCAAGATACGCCACGTTCAGAACATGATGCAAAACTTGATTTCTATTGGACAATTAGACAGTGAAGGATGAGAGGTTTTCTTTGGGAAAGGAAACTGGAAGGTTACTAAAGGTGCCATAGTAATTGCTCGAAGTAGTAAGTTGAAGACTCTGTATGTCAAGAATAGTGACAAGGATAGGGTGGCAATTATTGATCACTCCAGTCATATAGATTTATGGCATAACAGATTGGGACATACGAGGAAGAAAGCTATGAGAATTCTTCGATATGAAGAGATGTTACAGGAACTAAAGACAGTTGAACACAAATTGTGTGAGAGATGTATATTTGGGAAGTAGAAAAGCATATCAGTTTCTCAAAAACAAATGGAATGCAAAAATCAACAAAGTTGGAGGTGGTTTACATTGATGTGTGGGGGCTTGCTAACGTATCTTCTCTTAGTGGTTCCAGATATTATGTGAAATTTATTGATGACTGAAGCATAAATGTATGGACTTATTTTCTCAAACATAAATCACAAGTTTTTTATGTTTCTAGAAATTGAAAGACTATGGTTGAGAATGAGATATGTCTCTTAAAGTTAAAAGTTTGAGATCAGACAACGATATTGAATATATTAATGGGGAATTTAAAAGATATTGTGCAGACAATGAGGTTGTTATGGTACACACTATTATAGGAACACCACAGAAGAATGGTGTAGCCGAGAGAATGAACAAGACACTGAATGAGTGTGCAAGAAACATGAGATTACATGCAGGATTTCCTAAGTTGTTCTGTGCAGACGCAACATGCACAACAACCTATATAATCAATAGAAGTCCAACCATATATCTAGACTTAAAGACTCTTGAAGAAGTCAGGAGTGGTAAACAGGTAACCCTTTCTCATCATAAGGTTTTTTTTTTGGGTTCTGTCTCTTACCTTCACATTGATCCTGCAGACATGAGTCGGTTGGATGCTAAATCCCATATGTGTTCCTTTATTAGGTGTGGCGATGGTGAGATTGGCTATAGGTTTTGACATGACAAAATAAAAAAGATTCTGGAGGTAGAAACGTGATCTTCAAGGAGGAAGTTTTATACAAAAATAAAACAACACAGTAGATTCAAAGTTGGATAAAAGTAAAGAGAAGACTTAGTATATAAGTCATTCTAAGGTTGAGACTAGCACAACAGAAATTAAGGATCAAAGTGCAGTTATGATGACAGATTTCGTTGCTTAAATCTGTATAAAATATTTAACCGAATTACTAACTAAGAGCTAGTCCTAGTAGTAAGTTCGGGTCAAACTCAGAGAACACGTTAGTTTCTTTAGTAAAACTATTTTCAACCCGAGAAGACCGAGAGGCAGGGTTTGGAATTTGTCTTGAGTTGCAAGAAATAAAAATAGCAAAAGAAATAAATTTGAAGGATTCAATTTCAAAATAATCTAGCTTGGGTCTGATGGAATTGTCTATTCAATGCATTTGATCATGCTTTTATCATCACTAAACTTTTAAAATTCTTTTACCGAACCAAATCAATTGGAAAAACCAATTGATTTGTCCAAAGAAGCTAATTAACATTAATTTAACCGATGAAAAGCATACAAAATTTGAACTACTTTTAACTGCAGTAAGATCAAGGGCTAGTTAGGTTGAACAATAAACTTCCATGTGTCTAGCTAATGATTTGGTGGCTCAATTCTAAGTTGATTATAACTATGCTCACATAAAGTTACTAGTAAACTAATCTAATCTATTGATTCATGTAATTATAATGCAACCAAGAAACATTACACAACAATTAAGAAAGCATCATACATTTCCAAAGTGTCCACGAATTATAATCACTATAGTAAATGAAAATTGGCAAGAAGATAATTTAGTTCAAACATCCCAAATACATAGAATTAAGGGATATATTAAGCAACCCAAGATACCTTAGCCCATTCTCGACATGTCGAGCAATGGGGAGACGTTTGAGTGCATGAATAGAACTAAAAAGGAAAGAAAAATAGAGAGAATTGTGCAATTGATGGCTGGGAACGGTGGCGAATTATCCTAGGCGACGGAACAATCCTTATAAAATAAGACGCGGCGTCCTGGCGCTAGGGACAACGCCGCGAAACTTGGCAAAAATTAGACGCGAAACGAGTTCAGAGCGCCGCAATGCTGTGCTTTGCTTAGAACCTATAAGATAGCCAAAATATGAACTTTAAATCAACGAACGAGCTCAGATTAAATGGAGTTAGATAACACATTTTTAGTGCTATCAAATACCTCCAACTTAATCCTTGATCTCGAGCAAGGTAGAATAAAAGCACACAGTCACACAAGAAAGTTTGCTAAGAGGCCGAGATACTTTTCTAATGTGTTAAGTCAACAAGAATCAAACATGCAATCTACATTACAATCAAAATACAAGCAATCAATTGATGCAAAAGATTAGAATTTTTTCCTTAAATCTATTCATGCATAAGCAAGTCTGAAACTCTTCTACTTAAGCCTACACAAAACCCAGAATAAACTTAAAGGACCCTCAATTCGATTTTCCCCTACTCTGGAAAAAGTAAGATTGAAATGTGACTCCCTAATGTAAAGTGACAATGCTAAGTATTTGGGTAAACCAACTTCAAGTCTCATTCCCTTTTCGCCCTTTATTCTTTTTTCTTTTTCTTTTTTTTTTCATTTGCATATCCGGGTAATCTTTTCCTCATTTAGATTTGGATTTTAGATTTTAGGCAAGACCTGTTTAAAGCTCAATTCATACAAAGCAGAATTTTCTTTGCACTAACATAGAGTTGGTTTATTTTTCATTTGTTTTTTAATTTGTGACGAAAGGTAGGGAAATTAGTTTGTTTAGTCCTTACACATGCATTACTAAATTGACTCTATTAAGAGCTTTCAGGGTGACCACAAACATATGGATTCGATAAAGCTACTCTACTCATGTAAGACCTAGAATAGTCAGGTTAAAGACTCAAGTGTGCATGAGAGAGATGGAAGAATTTTTTTTAAAATTACGTTCAAAATCATACTTATTTTCATCATGTAATGCTTCACTAGACTCTAAGGGTGTATCATAGGAATGTCATCAGCTACCTAGAGACAGTTAGAATTTTTACTGCTTCCTTAGTATAGGTTCCTTTTTAGTTATATTTTTATTTGACCTAATTCTTCCTATTATTCTTGATTTTAGAAAATTTAGGAGATTATCTTTTTGTGAAGCCAGCAATTCTCCATTGTGCTAAAATTCCAAGAAAGTTTTCTGATTTATTTTATTTTGTCCTTTGTTCTTTGTATATTTATTGCATTGAGGGCAATGTATGATTTTAAGTTGGGGGTGGGGTGTGTCTGTGTTCTAGCCGGAACCTTGAGCATTTGAGCTCGGGCTATTACATGTACTTTATTTGTTTGCTTGGTTGTCTTGTTCTTTTTAAGATCGTTATGCTTGACTGTAATCGTCTTCATCAACCATAGTCATCATGCAGATCGAAGCCAACAAGCTCCACCCCAACTTAGGAGGTGGGCTACTATTCTGTAAAATAAAAGAACTAAAACACCCATGATTAGTAGAAGAATCATTATCAATCATAAGAAAAGTTTGAGATTTTCCTTTCTGTTTAATTCTCAAAGACCTTTTTTCCACATTAATTACAACTTTCGAAGTCTTTAAGAAGGGTCTCCCTAGCATCAAATAATTCAGAGGGAGGGAAAGAAGCAATAAAATCTATGACATAGAAATTAGCACAAAACAAGATCATTAACTCGAACCAAGACATCCTTAATCAAACCTAGAGGCCTAACAAAGGAGAGATTAACTAACTGCATTAAGATATCAGCAGGATGCACGGTATCTGACTGAAACTCATTGTAAATAGGGACAAGCATGATAATAGTAGAACGTCCTAAATCTAGCATAACATGCTTAAATTTTCTAGACCTTATAGAACAAGGAATAGAAAATGTACCTGGATCATCAAGCTTCATAGGAACATTATTTGGGATAGTGGCCTCCTACTTGATCTCATCCTTTGCCTCCACCTGTCAAGAAGGCACTTCAATCCAAATTTTCTTACCCTTAGCAAAATAGCATTTCTCTGGTGAAGACAGTGTAGACCTCACCTCTTGATTCCATTCACCTTCCTTAGCAACAACTAACCTACAAGGAAAAGGGACAACAAGAACATAAGAGTCTAAACATTATGGAGGATCAAATCTTACCCCACGCCTCCTGGGTGAAAAACTAGAAGTATCCTAGTCGAACTCATCAACTAGTGAAGAAAGTGGTGAAGCGAGACTATCAACAGAGCATATGGTGGAGATGACACTAACGTTACGCACGTCTGACACAAGTTGGGAAGGCAACTTCCTATACTAGGTGTCAAGTCTACTCACTATGTTGGTCAACTGAGACACTTGTGTAGCCAAACTCTACACGTGGGAGATAGTAGTCTTCTAATTCTGCTTCACCTGCAGAGTAGTATCATCTAGGCTCTTCACTATGTCCTCCAAGGACATGTTACAACTACCATACTCTTGTCCACCTTGACCTTGGCCTCGGCCTCCCCAATGATTCTAATTGTACTGCCTACCATCCTACTTGTTTTTAGCGTAGGTCACCTCAACTATAGACTCTTGAGGTTGCTGTCCACGTGTAAGTAATACCTGTTTCACAAGAGTGGTATTTCAACAAGTTGAAAACTAAGCTCATTTACCTATTGTGAAGATGTGATGGATAAGAGGACTCAGTCTCTGGTCCCGAATTGCTTACCATTAGCAGCCATGGTGGAGATCAATGCTTTGGCCTCTGTAGGAGTCTTATTAACTAAGACTCCTCCTGCAGCTGCATCATTCGTACTCCTAACATTGGAGACTAGCCTCTCATAAAAGTATTAAATCAGGAGCGCATCAAATATCTGATGATGCGAAAAGTTGTTCCACATGTGCTTGAACTGCTTCCAATACTCTCTGCAATGTCTCACAGTTCGTCTGCGGGATACCATAAATTTTTTTTTTATTCTGGCCGCGCAAGAGGTAGGGAAAATTTTTTCCAGAAAAAGCTTTTTCATCTGGTGGGGAGAATGTATAGCCAGTTCTGGGCGTCATCCTTGAGGGTGAAAGGGAAAACTTTGAGGTTCAGCTACTTCTAAGTCACTCTACATGGCCTTTTTCCATAGCACACTACGTGAAATTCCTTGATCAATGTATGTGGGTCCTCACTTGCAAGACCATGAAAAATGGAAAGTAAGTAAATTAACCCCGTTTTAAGTTTAAAATTACCTGTCTTCTTGGGATAGGTAATGTAGAGAGACTACTAAATAAACTAAAGGAAAGTAAGGTCCCTTAAAGTATGCTCTGGCATAGGATCCACCATGCTCTCTACTTCCTGCTCTATAAGTTATTTCGCAAACATGCTGTCAATAGAAATGTCCTCCTGTGAAGCTCTTTGCTCCCTAGCTTCTCTTCTTCTTTGCCTCCCTCTCCACCTAGCTCTACAAAATATAACAAAAAAATCCAATCTGGGAGGATCGAGTCATACAAAGGAAGAGAAAAATAATAAACAATAAAAATGTAGGGAACTCTTTCACAAGAGAAATCTAGGTCAGCAACGTCGACAATTTGATGTAATCTTTTACTTTCGCCTATAAACAGTCAATTATATTATACTGATCAAGACTACCTATACAACTAAGTAATATAAATGCAAGACCAGGTCGATCCGCATGGAAGCACACAGATTAGTTTCTCAAACTTGTTACCTAGTCCAATTGATTAAGAAAGCTAAGTAATGGTTCTAAACATCAAATTAGAAATTTAATATGGTTTTCCCTAGGTCAATAGGTTAGATAGGCTTGTGATTTTAAACTCAGGGAAAGTAAGGTCCCTCAAAGTATGCTCTGGCATAGGTTATTTCGCAAACATGCTGTCAATAGAAATGTCCTCCTGTGAAGCTCTTTGCTCCCTAGCTTCTCTTCTTCTTTGCCTCCCTCTCCACCTAGCTCTACAAAATATAACAAAAAAATCCAATCTGGGAGGATCGAGTCATACAAAGGAAGAGAAAAATAATAAACAATAAAAATGTAGGGAACTCTTTCACAAGAGAAATCTAGGTCAGCAACGTCGACAATTTGATGTAATCTTTTACTTTCGCCTATAAACAGTCAATTATATTATACTGATCAAGACTACCTATACAACTAAGTAATATAAATGCAAGACCAGGTCGATCCGCATGGAAGCACACAGATTAGTTTCTCAAACTTGTTACCTAGTCCAATTGATTAAGAAAGCTAAGTAATGGTTCTAAACATCAAATTAGAAATTTAATATGGTTTTCCCTAGGTCAATAGGTTAGATAGGCTTGTGATTTTAAACTCAGGGAAAGTAAGGTCCCTCAAAGTATGCTCTGGCATAGGATCCACCATGCTATCTACTTCCTACTCTAGAAGTTCTTTCGCAAACATGCTTTCAATAGAAATATCCTCCTATGAAGCTCTTTGCTCTTTGCTCCGTAGCTTCTCTTCTTCTTTGCCGCCCTCTCCACCTAGCTCTACAAAATATAACAACAAATTCCAATCTTGGGAGGATCAGGTCATACAAAGGAAGAGAAAAATAAAAAACAATAAAAAGGTAGAGAACTCTTTCACAAGAGAAATCTAGGTCAGCAACGTCGACAATTTGATGTAATCCTTTACTGTCGCCTGTAAACAGTCAATTATATTATACTGATCAAGACTACCTATACAACTAAGTAGTACAAATGGCAAGACCATGTCGATCCGCAGGGAAGCACACAGATTAGTTTCTCAAACTTGTTACCTAGTCCAATTGATTAAAAAAGCTAAGTAATGGTTCTAAACATCAAATTAGTCAATTTAATTAGAAATTTAATATGGTTTTCCCTATTTCAATAAAGCAATGCTCTTTGTTCTCAATCAAAAATCACGAGCCTATCTAACCTATTGCTTCTTTGGAGATTAGCATACAATTATATGTCACATATTATATGTTAATCTAAAACATCAAATTGCACAGTCAAGTAATGGTTGTCAATCAATAACAAGAAAATGCAATTCATATTAATCAATAAAACAAGAGTAAAATCCATCGATAAGAAATATCAATCATACTATCTAAATACTCCAAAAAATACAGTGGGTACCTCTGAAATCCTCAAAACTAGAAAGAACAAATATCTTACCTTCCCATAATGGTGGAAAAGATAGAGACCCACATCCTTTTCGTTTGATTACAGAGAAAGGATGAAAGAAAACCTAAAGTCTAGTGCTATAAATGTCCAGAGGGCAGAAAATCAAAGAAAACAAGTGGTCAAACGTCCAAAATGGCCACCCAAATCGAAAGATATGATATAAAAATTGAAGTTACCGTTTTATGAAAACGCTCAGTGCCCCGACGTTGTCCAAGAAAATGCAGATTCTACATTAGTGTCGTGGCACCCCTCTTTAGTGGCAGAAGCTAGGGTCATTCTTTAGCTTAAAGTTGAACATAAAGCACTAACCCAGAGTCTTTCTTTTATTATCGGTTGATCGAGTTTCGTAATTTTTGGGTTTTTTGGCTTAGTCTCTTCGTTAGAACTCCGAATTTGTTCATTTTATTTCGATTTTCTTCGTAATTCTCGATTCTATATCTTTGATGCTCGAAGCCTAAAAAATAATCATAAGTACATAAAATATAGGAGCAACTTCAAATTAAGTAGAGCTAGATAGCACATTTTTGGTGCTATAAAACACCCCTAACTTAATCCTTGATCGAGCAAGGTAGAATAAAGAACACAATCACACTCAACAGCTTGTTAAGTTTCCAAGTTACTTACTCATGCCTTTACAATCAACAAGAATCAAGCACATGATTATCAATACAATCTAAAAGCAAGCAATCAATTGATGCACATTTTAAAGATTTTTTTCTATTCTTGGTTATTTGTGTGTGTCTTAGCCAATCCTACCTACACTTTTACTAATTCGAGAAAGTTTTATTCAACCCTCAACTTGCCTTCTCCTTACTTGGGCAAAAATAAGATGAAAATACAACTTCCAAGCACAAAATGGTAATGACAAGTAGTTAGGCAAACCAACTTCAAGTCCTTTATTTATTTTCGAGAATTCTTTTTTTTTTTCTCTTTTCTTTAAAGCTTTTGTTTTTTTGTTGTTATTTCAATAATCTTTCCCTCATTTAGATTTGAAGTATATATTTTGGACAAGAGTTGTTCAAATACTTAATCAAATTATGCACCGAGAGCTAGTTTTAGTGGTAAGTTTGGATTGAACGCAAAGAGCACATTAGTTTCTCTAGTAAAATTAGTTTCAACCCGAGATGGCTGAGAGGGAGGGGGGGTTTAGAATTTGTTTTGAGTTGCAAGAAATAATAATTTGCAAAGGAAATAAATTTGAAGGATTCAATTTCAATAGGAATCTGACTTGGGTCTAACGAAATTTCTTATTAAATGCATTCAACATGCTTTTATCATCACTAAACTTCTAAATTGCTTTCACCTAATCAAATCATTTGGGAATGCAAATTTATTTGTCCTAAGAAACCAATTGACATTAATTGCATTAAGATCAAGGCTAGTTAGACCTCTCAGGTTTGCCGCCTGAGAGGGAGGTTGATTTAGGTGAACTTCCACCAAGTTTGTCTAGTTTTTCTTTGAATTCTTACAATAAGTAAAAGTATTAAAACAAAACTCCATGAGTGGTCCAAGTTCTTTTGATGGTCACAAACTAAATGAGGATTTTAATGACCAATATTCTTTCAAAACTAGGAGGAATCCAAGATGGTGTCTACCTTTGACATCTCATGACTTATATGATGCTTTGCCAGGGAGACCAACCAAAAGAAGTCCAAGAAGAATGACATCATTTTCTTCTCATGACTTCAAGACCACTTTACAAGGCCTCGATTTGGATTCGAGGACGAATCCTTCAAAAGAAGGAGAGGATGATATGAATCGGCAAAACATCAAATCATTAATTAGACTTTATTTAATAATTATGATGTATTTTTAATATTTTTTCAATTTTATCTTTTTTTAATAACATTTAAAAATGGATAATTTAGTCTTTTTCCAAAGAATTAGGGTTTTATTGGGAGACTATTTAAGCCTCGCCTTTAGATTGTTTTAGGGAGAGTTTTTACTGATTAAAGTTTTGAGGTTTTCTATGAATGAAAATTCTTTGGTAGACGATAGAGTCTCATCCCCGCCTTTTTGCAATTCTTGATTTAGATTTGCAAGCCAAGAACATTCAAGTAAGTTTGGTCACTTTGCTTGTGGAGTGTTCGAACTTGGAGTGAGGAACTAGTTCTCCTTATCTCTTGGTCTTCGATCAAAGGGTTATCCAAATCTAATCCATTCTCTTGTGTTTTTGTCAAATTGATTTAGGGGTTTTAGAATTTGTTATTAGGGGTTCGCCAATTGGGTTCCAAATTTACAATTCCTAGGGTTTTCATATCACTTCTCTAGAATAAAATATGCTGACTTGGTCAGTCTATCTACGAGAATCCATATCACTGTATGACCATTTGTTGTCCTTGGCAAGCTGAAAATGAAATCTAATGACACATTCTTCCACTTCCATTATTGTACATTAAGAGGCTGTAACAAACGTGCTCGCTTCTTCCTTGGAGCTTTCACTTGATGACACACTAAACAATTACTGACAAATGCTGACATCTCTCATTACATATCACTCTACTAGTAGTAACGTTTCAAGTCATGGTACATCTTGGTACTACCACGATGTATTGAGAATGGGGAATTATAGCAACAAAAATGTACTATCTAATTCCTCTTAATTCGAGATCGTTCTATGATTTTATGTTTCTAATTTATTATTTTGTAGTCTTTGAGAAAACCAATGATAGAATTTGGTGTTGATTTCATTTTGAAGCGAAAAGGAGAAAAATAAAGTCAGGTAGCATCAACGAGAGTAAAAGAGGAGTGCAAAAGAGGCCAATATCTTGCAGCGTTGCGGCATTTCATGGCGGCACACATAGCGTTGTAAGGCAATTGCTGCCTTTGTTGTGCATAACACATAGTACCACGACGCTGCGAACCTGACGCGTGAGGATTATCGTCAGCGCTGCAACATTATTGTGTTTTATTTAAACTCTTTTTTGCCACCTAGATCAATCCATCCTCGATTTGCGTCGTCCTTTTTTATGCAAATTTCTCTCTATTTTATGAATCTCTTAGTCTTTTTTTATGCACTTGAACATCTCTCCATTGCTCGACATGCCGAGAATGGGCTAAGTTAGCTTTTTCTAGCTTGGGTTTCTAGGGTTTCAATCTATTTTATGGCATTTGCAAGAATTTGAACTATATCATTGTAACGTCAGGATTCAATTTTGTTTTGAACGATTATAACTGATATTGTGGACACTTGTGGACTGTATGATGATAGCTTTAATTTCTTTGTAATTCTATGGTTGGTTGCATGACAATTGCATGAAGCATTGAGTTAGATTAGCTTCGTAGAAATTTATTTGTGCATTGTTCTAATCAAATTTGAGTTGATCTATCCAAATAATTAACTAGACGCATGGAAGTTAATTAGTCAATCTCAATTTCCCTTAATCTTAATGCAATTAGGTTGTTTCAAGTTGGCATGCTTTTCATTCGTTTGAATTAAGCTAGTTTGATTGTCAGGACGATTTAATTAGTTTTTCTAATCAAATTTGTTAGGTGTAGACAATGAATTCATTTAGTAATGAAAATTCCATCAGCAAATATTTTGAATTGATAGAACCCAGTTAACTTAAGCTAGGATCTTTTAATTATTAAATTCCAATCCAATTTACTTTTCGCATTGTTTAATTTTATTTGCATAAAACATCTATTGATGCACATTTGCCTACCTAAATGGTAAGAAATCTAAAAGTCATAATCTTTCAGTAACTCAAGCAATCTAAGTTATCTCATGTTTAACTCCTTCTGAGTGAAGAAGTACTTTAAACTCTTATGATATGTGAAAATTTGGATATTCTCCCCATATAAATAATGTCTCAAAATTTCTAATAAAAAGATCACTGCTGCCAACTCCAAATCGTGTGTAGGATAATTACACTCATGGGTCTTTATTGGTGGGAGATATAGGCAATCGTTTTTTCATTTTGCATCAAAACGCAACCCAACCTTTTCTTAGAGGCATCATTGTAAAAAACAAAACTTCCCGACCCATCTGGTACTGTAAAAATTAGTGCAGAATCTAGTTTTCATTAAGATCCTTGAAACTGTCCTCACACTCTTTACTCTGAAAAAAGGAAACCCCATTTTTAGTTCATTGAGTGAATGGTGCAGCTATGCGAGAGAAATCCTTTACAAACCGTCGATTGTAGCCTGCTAATCCCAAAAAACTACGCACCTCACTGCCTCTTAAAGGATGAGACCAACTTGTAACTGCCTCGAACTTTCCAGGGTCTATAGAGACTAAATATTTCGACACTACATGCCCATGAAGAGACACCTAATGTAGCCAAAATTAACACTTGGAGAACCTTGAATACAACTTATTCTCTCTCAAAGTCTCCAAAACTCTACAAAGATGTTCCTCATGCTTTTACCTATGTCTTGGAATAAACTAAGATGTCATCAATGAAAACTATAACAAAAGTGTCGAGTAAGTCCTTAAACACATTGTTAATCAGGTTTATGAATTATGCCGGAGCATTTGTCAACCCAAACGACATTACAATCATTGTAATGGCCATATCTAAAACAAAAAACAACTTTAGGAATGCCATTTTCTTTTTTCCTTAACTAATGGTATCCAGAATGAAGATCAGTCTTAGAGAAAAATGTAACTCCTTGTAACTGATTGAACAAGTCATCCATCCTAGGAAAAGGGTACTTATTCTTGATGGTTACCTTGTTCATCCCTCTGTAGTCGATGCATAAACATAGTGACCCATCCTTCTCCTTCACAAACAACATCGGTGCACCCCAAGGAGAAACATTTGAATGTATGAATCCTTTACCAAGTAACTCTTGTAGTTCAATCTTAAGCTCTTTCAGTTTGCTGGAGCTATTTTGTAAAGAGCTTTAGATATAGGGGTTATACTTACTTCTAGCTCAATTGCAAAAGAAAATTCTCTTCACAGTGGTAATCCTAGTGTTCTTATGGAATGACATCGAGATAATCTCTTACTACATACTACAAAAACAATGTGACCTTTACATATCTCGCATCAATCACACTGGCCAAGGTACTCTATGTCCTTGGTTAAGCAAATTGTTGACTTTCATAACATAAGTTACCTTGGGCAAAACCACAGTTTCAGGCTCTTTAATCTTAAAACCGGCTCCTGTAGGAAGGTTAAAAACTACCTCCTTGAGAGAGTAGTCTATATTGGCATGGTTAACAGCCAACCAATCCATGCCTACTATCACATCAAAGTCTCGCATGTCTAGGACTTTTAAAGGAATATCTAATAAATGGTTTCCTATTTTATTCTAACATGTTTTTATCTTTTCATTTGCTAGCATAATCTCTCAAGATGGAGTAAAAACTGATAAAACATAATTTAATGGTTCTAGTTCTAACATAGTCTATTTCACAAATACCGATGATATGAATGAATTGAATGATCTAGAATAAAAAGATATTGAAGCATAGTGTCCCAAGGTTGGGAGTTTACCTCTGACAATAGTTCCAAAATTTTTGGCCTCTGGCCGAGTGGTTGAGAAGTGTTTGAGGACTGACCACCTTCCATTTGAACACCTGGGCACTTGTCAGTTGAATGCCTCATCTCCTTGCATTTAAAACATGCTCCTGATCCAGCTAGACAATGCCCTCAGTGACATTTCCCACAAGATGAGCATAGTGGTCTATCTTTCTAGACCCTTCTAGACTCAAAGGCCTGTTGTTTAACTGTCGTAGTGGTCGGTCAACTTTCTGGTGTTTTTGTGACAGCTCAAGGGCTTTATAGTCTGCCTTTTTTTATGGCCCAAACAAGATTTCCCTATTAATGAGTTCAGAAATGCGTCCTCTGATGGCAACCTACCTCCTTTGCTGCATAGAATGTTGCTGCATAAGTAGTTGGCTCTAATGCTTGTACTATGCCATGCATTCCATCTCTCAGTCCGTTCACAAACCGCTCTGCCTTAGTCTCTTCTATGGGCTATAGGTTGGGAGCGAAGCAAGACAGCTTGTCAAATTCCTTTTTATATTCCTCTATAGACATAGCTCCCTATTTCAAATTCATAAACTCCATCTGTTTGTTGTACCTTACCATAGCGGAAAATTATTTATATAAAATCATTCTTTAAACTGGTCCCATGTAACCTGCCCACCATTAGTTAGAACCATTCTTTCTGTCGATTTTCAAAATTTTAGGCATTCTTAATGAGTAGGAAGATGTCGCACTGAAGAGTTTTCAGGACACTTCATATAACAAAAACTATTTCCATAGTGGACAACAAAATTTTTGCTTTGGTTTAGTCATTCAGTGGTCCGTCGAACATGGGAGGATTATTCTTTCTTAATCTCGCAAGTGTTTTTCTTCTAGAGACAAGTCTACTAAATTCTTGTTTTGAACCTGCACTTGTGACGTATGGGTCTTATCTTGTATACTTAAGCCTACAGGGGTGGTACTTTTTGTATTTCGGTTTGCAAGGCTATTTCCTTTGATACAATGTCTTTTATCTCCCTCCTCAAGGCCTCATTTACAGCTTTTTCTATTTTTGCAGGCCATTAAAGCATACTCATTGGGGACAGCTAGGCAATCATGTGACTATGGAGACGTAGTCCTATTATGATCTCAACTTCTTGTTTGAAATCTATGCCACCATAATCTAGAAGAGTCGTTAGGTGGTAGGGGATTCTCTAAAATATGAACATTTTAAACTTCAGGGTTCTGAACAGATTCCAACCTCTAGAATTTCATCCTCTACGATTTTCGTCCTCCATGATTTTGTCCTCCTCTAATATTCATTCCACGGCCACCTCTTACTCTAGCGTGTTGTGCCATTGCTTAACAACCATACCCAATTAACCTTAAACCATGTTATTTGCAAGTATAAATCAGGCAAGGTCTCATGCATATAGAATTCTATAAAATGTTCTTAAAGGACATATCTGGCGATCATGAAGAATCTGTTAAAAGCCAAAGGAACACTCTAGACATACAAAATCAACTGTAAAGGCCCAAATTTTCAACATGCCTCAAGGACGTTACTTCATGCATGCATAAGCTTAAAAGATATTTGTTACAAAAACCAAATAAATTCAACTAAAATCACCATTCGGGATATCTCTAACTCTAGGTTCAAATATTTTAAATAAATAATTAATTAAATACTAAATAACTTAAAAGTTGCTCCTGCAATTAAAAAACATAAATACTTTGCAAATGTATGCCAAAGCGATGCCAAAACTCCAATAGACTTAATCACGGATTCTTTTCGTCATTTTTCGATTTTTTCTTGCCTTTACCTGAAAACTTGAAAAGAAAAAAACGAGTATAATAATACTCAACAACTGACCTACTACTAGGCCCACTAGGTATACTTGCTAATCTCCCTAACAAAATTATATGTGTCTCCACATCATCATAGACATAAGCATAAGGATGAATCTGAAGCACACTTTGTTAGGTAGTGATCCTTGATAGGTCACCAAATAAAATTGTAGGTAGTGATCCTTCAAAGGTCACCAAAACATAATTGAGGGTGATGATCCCAAAGGATACCGTACTAATTACAAATGGGTAAAGTGAGCAGTTGTGGCACCAGGCGATGCGATAGTTGTGGGCGAAGTGAGCAGTGGCGGACAGAGGTACTTGGTGCGTCTACTGACGTGAAAGCTAGGTTACAGAGAAAGATAGACGCGAAGGATGAGAGGAAGAAACTTACCTGCAATAGAGACTAGTCGAGGACGACGAGATGCAACTGCAACCTTCGGTAAAGAAGAAAACAAAGATGGGGCAACGAATTTACCAAAGAAAAAGGAGGAATGAGATTTTATTTTATTTATTTTAATTAACATTTTTTCCAAGGTATATATATATAAGTTATTAAGTCCTTTTTCCTTTTTAAACCATACCTTATTCCAAATATATTTATATATAATACTCTTCCTCTACCCAATTAAATCTAGGGTAATTGTCAAAAATAGAAAAAAAAATACAAATATTTACAACTTATAGAGAAAAAAAAAAGACAGATCTTCAAAATTACAAAATACAAAAATTATCCCTTCTAATTTGAATTTTGCGGCGATTAATTTATGGTTTCTTCCGCGCATCTCTTAGCTTCATCTTCCTCATCTTCGCAGCATCAGGTTTCTTACACATATATTCTTCTTCTTCCTCTTCTTCTTCTTCTCTTCTTCTTCTTCTTCTTCTTCGATAACAGGAATGGAGTAGGTCATCAGAATAGCAAAAATGGAGTCGATTTTGTGATTGAGGAAGCAGAATGGGACGAATCAGAATTAGGGTTTTTGAAAAAGCAATTGCGAAACATCCTGTGAGAAAACCGAGACGGTGGGAGATAATTGCTGAGGCGTTTGGTGGAAGGCATAAAGTGGAGAATGTGATTAAAATGACTAAGAAAATGGGAGAGAAGAAATTAGGCAATGAGGATTCGTATGCTCAATTTCTAAAGAAGAGGAAACTTGTTTAACTTATTGTTTTGTGATAGACAGATATAGACTTCTATCTCTGTTTATCTGATATAGTTTATTCAATTTAGAACTACATGTATAGACAAATTGATTTAAATTAGAGTTTATGAATGATATGTTTTGATTTATTCTTGTCTTGAGTTGTAATTATTTTTATTGACAATGATAGATTGAAGGTATTTGATTTTGATGAAGGTATTTGATTTTAATGTATCTATCATTGTCTATCTCAATCTAT
>JBBPDJ010000008.1:12122099-12134797 GCA_037974625.1 Cucumis cinereus | reverse complement strand
AATTTAAGCACAAACGGTGCGGTTCGGTTTGGTATACTATTTTTTTAAAAAAATTCGGTTCGGTTCGGTTCGGTTTGTCCCTCAAACAACAAAAACCGAACCGTTTCCACCCCTACTTAGAATTGAGTTATTTGAAAGGATAATTGAACGGTTCTTTGTGGATCGACCCACTACTATCCTAATACTACAAATTAGTGTAGGAATTAAAATCCTAACTTTGGATGTCATTTGAGGTAAAATTTGGAATACCTCAAATTTTAATTTGGGGTGAATTTGAAGTTTAAGTTTTAAGAAGAAAAAAAAAAAAACTAAAATAAGTTTATAACTACTCCATTTTTTCACATTATTTTAATCAAATGTTTTTCAAATTTTTTATTTAAACGTTTGAATTTTTAGAAAGAAAAATTATTTTAAATGACAATACTTCTAAAAATATTTATAAATATAACAAAATATCTTAATCTATCAATGATAGATCAATATGAACTACTATTTGTGTCTATCATTATACAAATAGACACGGTAGTCGATCTTAATCTATCGGGGTTCATCATAAATAGATTCTAATATTTTGCTATATTCGAAAATATCTTCCAACCAAAATTTTAAAAGCAAAAACAAGTTTTTAAAAATTATTTTTGTATGCTCATTTAATTATTAAATCATTTCATTTTTTACCTAAATTTTTTTTGTTTATATTCTTACAAATGTTTTTTTATTTGCGAAATTATATTTTTGTATTTTTTAATCTTTTCAGAGTATAAGCGTTAAATTCTTAGCCAAATAAAAAGATATTTAAAAACTCTTTTCAGTATGTTTAGTAAATATTTTATTTTTTGATTTTTAAAAATAAAATTTATTTTCTCACTTCTTGACAATAATTTGTATATTTGTTATCTTAGATATAAAAGTTGAACTATGGTGTATCAAATCTATTTTTCATAAATATCGCTATATTTGTAAAAAATATTGTTATATAAATAACTATTTTAAAATTGAATGGTTTATTTACAAAGGTCTCAAACAAATAATCAAATGATTATGAAACGCAAAATAAACAACAAATGATAGAAATGAATATATTGAGTGGTGTTATGTTGAGGAATGCACACAGTACTAAGTGTCAAAATATAGTCAGAAAATTTCAATTTTAAATTTGTGAGGGTCATGGTTGGAATCCTAATTAATAAGTGAATAGGTATCATCAACACGCAACTCAGAATATACATACTAATTAAAGAAGTTTATACATGGAGGCTCCAATTTGTAGTTGTCTTTTACATAAATGGCTAAACCTACTATTTTTTACCTTCATATATAAGGAGGATATTCATATAATTGTGACAATAAATGATGAGAGATTATTAAATATTTTCTTTAAAAATTCATTTTGTATTTAAACTCTTTAAAATAGAATTTTAAAAACTATTTTGTATGTTTGCCATGGGATCTTTTATTTTAATAATGTTGTTAAACAAAAATAATTAGAATGATAGCATGGTTTTGAAAATATTTATGAAAATAATGTTGTTTTTAAGATTTGAAAAAGAAGAAAAACGTCCGATGTTCAAAACCAAACCACTATTAATTTTTTTTTTTTTATAAAACCAAAAGGTCCTTTAATTTGTTGTTTTCCTCTTTATATAAAACCAAAGAAATCAGACCTCTTTTAGTTTTATTTATTTATTTCTTATTTCTTTATCATTTTTACTCACTTTTATTTTCTTTTTCACTATTAATTTTAAATTCATTTTACTCACTTTAACTTTCTTCTTCACTATTAATTTTAAATTCAATCCAAATATATTTTTAATTAAATTCACGGTTTTTATTATATTGCGAAGTTAGTATTTATTCTACTGAATTTATATATTTTTAATTAAAAATTTTATATTTATACTATTATTCAACTCTTAAATTTTGACATTGATTTGAAGATAAATAACAAAAGAGAAGATTGTCATACTAAAAGAGAGGTAAATTGTATTGAACTAAATTGTTTTGTTTTTTTTAATAAAATTATAATAATATTCTCATATATATATATATATATATATTCGTTTTGTAGTTTTGTTGGATTGAATTAATATCAAAAGAGAAGAAACTATTGTCCATTTGAAGAAAAAATATAATCGTTCTTCAATTTGTAAGTTTTTTTTATTTAATATTGATCTATAATATTACGTTAAGAAAATTATTTAGAAACATATTACTAGTAGAAAATTATTATGTTAATCCTATGATTTTATAAGTTATTTGGTTATAGTAATGTGATGATTTTTATATTGTGTTAAATTTTATGAGTTAATTTTAAGTTTAATAATTTAATATAAAATTGAATGTTTAATGATATAACTCTAATATATAGTTAAAATTTAAAAAATCTAATGTTAGTTACCGAGAAAAAAAACATACAAATCAATATTAAACTAATGCAGCCAAAAAGCAATGTTAATAATATAGGACTTCATATTACAATATAAGATTAAAATTGTTTTGGTAGAGGCATAATAAAGTAGGCCATAAAAAAAAAAAATACTTTCATTACCTTGTATTAAATTCTTGTATACTATATCCATTAATTTTTAAATAAGCACTTTTTACTTGGATTGTTCTTTTATTTATGCTCATTAGTTAGACTAAACTTCTAAACACAACCTAAAAATACACATTAGTTGTCTCATTATTATTTTTTCTATAATAAGTTATTGGCTTTGTCTAGCTAAAGCGTGTCACTGATCGAAATATGTCTTGTGTCAATTAACATGAAAATACCATATATTTTGAAGAGCGTGTGATGATCTACTTAGATTTCATAGTTTTTCCAAACTCTACTAAATTATATTCTTCATTTCTTTATTCACCTCATTTAACTGCTAATAAAGTAACGACTTTATTAGATGACATGTGCAATAAGGATGGATATCTGAGGAGGGAAATGAATAAGTTTATACCAAAAATATGATATTGATGTAAGTTTTCCACTATAACACAATCTATTTTGCTTTATTTGGTTTGAAAGTTAAGGATGGAATCTATTTTGCTTTTTTCAACAATTCACAGAGATCAAACAACGATAGACTTTTTGATGTTGCGCATGATCCACAAGTCATTGAAATATGCAATAATAATGTGAGGTACATGGAGGAGATACATTATATGTACGATGTACCTATTGTACCTACACCAGTTCGTAGAGGACGTGTTCAAGTGGAAGAATTTGAACTCGACAAGGTTAAGCAAAATGTGGAAGAAATGCCTCATATGACTCAAACACAAAGCCAGACTGTTATGGTAGTCCGACGATGATGATGCCAACATTTGGCCTAGAGTCCTTTGCTTCAGGGGTTGGTACAAGATATTTTGATTCAGGGACCGATCCATCGTCTTCATACATAGATGCTGGTCCATCAAATTCATACATATATGGGCACTGACGACAACAACTCGCTCGAATCAGAGCCACAAGAGTACCAACGAGAACCCAGTTAGAGTCAGGAGGAGCCAAATCAACATATAATTCAGAGTCGACGACGATAACCTGCTTGAATAGAAAAGAACGTGGATTGGGTCGGATAGAGAATTTTTCATTTAAATATATTCATTTAATTATAAGTTAAATAATCTTAATTGAATTACGAATAAAAAAAATTTAGTCACAAATAAATATAACAAAGAAAAAAAAGAAGGTCTTGGATTCACATATATCCTGGGTTCAACCCAAGACATATGAGAGAAAATAAGTTCTCTCATACATGTCTTAGGTTCAACTTATGACATATGAGAGAGAAAATAAGTTCTGGGTTAAACCCAGGACATATGTGAGATACAAACACAACAACCTTATTTTTCTAAATATTTTAACAACAATATTATTTTTCTAATTTTTTTTAAAAATTACACGATATTTCTATAATTTTTCCAATGCCGTGTAGTATTTCATACACATCTCTAAACAACAGCAGATACGATTGTATTGGAATCCTAAAAAGTCAAACAGGGTAGGATGAATACGCAACCGGAATCTTTGACTTCTTTTGTGGAAACCACACTACAACATTATACCAAGAGAATCATCCTTTTAGATTCCATATTTGAAGCCATGTGCGTGGACTTCCATTCACATTCAACCTATTTCATTTCCCCCCAACCACTACCATTCATAATCATCTTCTCCGATCGCCTTGGTTCGTTTCTTATTCAGTTTTCTTTTTCGTTTTTTTTTTCTTTTTTTACTATGAGATTTCAATATTTCTTTGTTTGTGATTCCACCTATATTCCTAACTTTTTTTCTTTTTTGTTCCTATAGCTGTTGAAATTATGGAGGGTGTGACTATTCTCTTGGGTTTAGGGGTAGGGAATTCTGTTCTGTAATTTAATCTAATTTACTTATTTTCATTTATTATCGGTATAAGTATTACGATACGAAGCTTTTGATTCTTTTCAATCGTATTCCTTCATGAAGATAGAGAATACGTTTTCAGAAAGACATTTTTTACATTATGACATTAACAAAGTCTTTTCCTTTATCCATAAACATCGATTCTCGGAAATTCGTAAGATAGTGCTGTTGCACACACAAGATTTCTTGAAACTGAGTTTTGTCGTAGGTGTGGAGTGTCAAATAATAGGGGCATGTCTTCTTTGTAGACAATGTCATACAGGGCGTCTCGATCCAATTTGCTTTCATTCGACAAATGTTAAGAATATAGATTGCGATTGTTCTTTCTAAACGACATCATTCTCTTCATTTGAGTATGATTAGCTTCGGAGTGATAGAACCCCGTGAACTGGATGTATACTACTTACCAAATCTTCTGTGAACCTCACTTCTCTTAGAAAAGTGATGGATATTGTAGAGAGTCTTAGTCTAGTCGAATCAACTAATCTACTTCAGGGAAAATCAGTTTGGCCAATGTGGTATAGATATTGTATATTGTAGTAATTTAGACTCCACACCCTATAGTTAAGGCGACACATCCCACCGACCCACGCCCTGGTTACTATATTTGGCCAATTTTTTTTTCTTTTAATTCAACGGTACCTGGAGATAAGATTCAAACCTCTGACTTATTGGTTATTATATATTTTAACAAGTTGAAGTATGCTTGGATCGAATGGTTTTTAAAGAGATGGAGCGATTAATGAGTATGTGATGGGTTGTGTGCAGGATTGGTTTGGAGGTTAATTAATTAAAAAGATGTATGTGGTGGAGAGTAAAGGAGGCGCTATAGCATGTATGGTATTAGCACTTTTGTTATTAGGAACATGGCCAGCACTTTTGACTTTGCTTGAACGAAGAGGGCGTCTTCCTCAACATACTTATCTTGATTACTCCATAACCAACTTATTAGCTGCTCTAATCATTGCTTTAACCTTTGGTGAGATTGGAAATTCCTCTCTTCATCATCCAAACTTTATCCAACAGCTTTCTCAGGTTCATTTCTTTCCCTCTATTTTCTCTTCTATTTTCATATCTATTCAACCACCCCTTTCATGACACTTTCTCTGTTTTCTGTAATACCTTCTTGTTTGGTTTAATTCTGATTTCTGTTTCTAAACTTTCAAGTTTGTTGTAGTTTAGTACTTAAGCTCTCAAAGTATGATATTTTGGTCTTATTAATGGCACAGTTTCGATTCTGTGTACTAGCATGCCAATACGAACATGGTTTCAAGTCATATATAAGTTAATGATAAACATTTGGATATGTTGTTATTAGATGGAAAAATAATATAGTACACGCTAAATTAGTTGTCTTCTAAGAGTTTAACAACTAAAATGGAATTTAAACCATCTCGGTATTTAAAAATGGGCAAATTAATTACAAAAACCACACCCCGAGAGTATAGTCGTATGGTAAAACTAAAAACCTTCAAACTTATACAAAAATGTAAAAATTTGACTTTTAAACTTAAGTAGTCGTAGAAATTGTAATAATTGTATATACCTGAAGGTTTAATTGTATAAGTTTGTGGGTTCAATTTTTACGATAGAAAGTTTTGAAGTGTAATTGCAACTATACCATCATACTTTGGAGGTGGTTTTTGCAATCTGCCCTTAACAAATAGGTTTATGGAAGCAATATGTTTTAAATAATAGGTTTATAATGTTGTAAAGTGTTGCTTATATGCAGGATAATTGGCCTTCTGTGATGTTTGCTATGGCAGGTGGAATAGTACTAAGTCTTGGAAATCTTTCAACTCAATATGCTTGGGCTTTTGTTGGTTTATCAGTTACAGAAGTTATCACTTCAAGCATAACAGTTGTTATAGGTCTCTCTCTATATATATATCTCTTCTATAGCTACGTATATGTATAGTTAATTTGTTACTTAAAAAATGTGTATTATATACCATTTTCTTTAAATAGGTACAACATTGAACTACTTCCTTGATGACAAAATCAATAAAGCTGAGATACTTTTCCCTGGTGTTGCTTGCTTTTTGATTGCTGTTTGTCTTGGTTCTGCTGTTCACTCGTCCAACACAGCTGATAACAAAGCAAAACTTGAAAGTTTGTCTCTCGACACGAACCAAGAATCCAAGTACATTTTCGTTGCTTTGTTAAATGTTATGATCTTGTTCATTGTTAACGATATATAATTAAATTTACCTTTACCCATCAGTTTAAGCTTTTTGGTTGAATTGGTGATTTAAGATGATATCATAGCAGGTGGTGCAGTAGGGTCTTGTGTTCAAGCCTTGCAATTTTATTTCCTCTCCAGTTAATATACGATGGGTGAAGGTACATTTAATTATATATCGTCAACTCGTCCCTCACTTGTGGGCTTGAAATATTTGAAAGGCCCAGCAAGTGAAAATCAATTTTGATGGAGAGGAAAGAACATAGTAGGGGTTTGAACACAAGACTTCCTTACACACCTGCTCGATACCATCTTAAATCACCAATTGACCAAAAAGCTTAAGCTAGTGGATAAAAGTAAATTTAATATAATATCTAACATTTCTATAATATAGTGTTGCAAAATCTATAAAGATAAACAAAAAAATGTAAACAAGTTGAGAATCGATACGGAAATTTATGTAGTTCACTGACAATATGTGTTAGTTTGTTTCCGTGGGAGAGTGAGAGTAATTTATTAGTTTATTTTGATTGTTTTCATTCAACAAGTTGGTTATGAATTTTATTGTGTTTGTGTGTTTTTCAATAGAAATATTGGTTGATTCGACTATTCATTCATATTTGTTTGATTATAAAGTTGTTACTTTATCCAATTTTGACAGCACAACTGATGTTCCTCCTAAATCAAGCAAGGGTAATTTTTTTTTATTATTATTTTTTTTAATTTTAAATTTTGAGCCATATATATGATTAACTTTTTTAGTCATCCTTGTATAAGCAAATATAGAAGTTTGTGGCTTTTACGTTATTTTGATATCTATATAATTGAATCAGCAGACTTGGAAAGTGCTAATTGTTCTTCACTGAAGGCAAAATTTGGGACTGCAGATTTTCTTGTTCAACTTGAGAAAAGAAGATCCATTAAAGTATGTAATACCCTTGCAAATTGTGAAATTTAGAGGAAGAAATATTTTGGCAGATATTAATGCAGAGAACTACTACACAGCTAATTCCATGAATCTAATTCAAATAACATTTTGATCCAAACTTGCAGGTCTTTGGTAAGAGTACATTAATTGGACTATCCATAACTTTCTTTGCTGGAATTTGCTTTTCTCTCTTCTCACCAGCATTCAATTTGGCAACAAACGATCAATGGCACACTTTAAACGAAGGTGTTCCGCACTTGTCCGTCTACACTGCATTTTTCTACTTCTCGGTTTCTTGTTTCGTCATAGCCATCGTTCTCAACATCGTTTTCCTTTACCGCCCCATACTTAACTCGCCAAAAACAACATTGAAGGCATATGTGAATGACTGGGATGGTAGAGGATGGGCCTTGTTGGCTGGACTCTTGTGTGGCTTTGGCAATGGTTTGCAGTTTATGGGTGGCCAAGCTGCTGGTTATGCTGCAGCAGATGCTGTGCAGGTCACTTTTTTTTTTTTCCTCCAAAATGCTTTTATTTATTTACTTTTTATGTCAACAAAGCCCTGTGTATTTCATGCTAAGTTTGAATATTATGTTAGATGATATTATTAAATTAGCCACTAGTTTAAGCTTTTGGATGTATTGGTGATTTAAAGAGCAAATCGGTTCAGGAAATTCTGTAGGTCCTGTGTTCAAACCTCTATGTCGTTGTTTCATCCCAATTAATATTCATTTACACTTATTAGGTCTAGTTCTGCATATTTCAAACTTATGGGAGAGTAATTGACAATTGTCAAGACTTGAGCTAAACTTAACTAGTCAACACATATACATATATTGACTTGCAAAGATTAGAGGTTGAATCCGGCCCAAAATATTCTTAAACTCAGAAAAGAAAAAAAGGGGTTTACATTATTGTTTTATGTTTCAGGCGCTTCCACTGGTAAGCACGTTTTGGGGAATTGTTCTATTTGGAGAATACCGTAGATCATCGAAGAAAACATATGGTTTGCTGATAAGCATGTTGTTAATGTTTATGGTGGCTGTTGGTATCCTAATGGCTTCTTCAGGACATAGAAATCAAAGTTGATAGATATGCTGCAAAAAAATCTTAGAAAAACACATCTTGTTTTAAATAAATACTTACAAGGCAAGTTTGATATATATATATATAGCTGTTGAATGAATGAGTATGAGAAGGAAATCACAAACAACGCAGTTGTTCATAATGCAAAAATTTGTTCTAATTTGTAAAAATGTAGTTATAGGTGAAGGAGAGCGTACATTGTGGTTTGTAACTGTTTTTAATTAATTAATAGAGAAAACGAAGAAGATTGAAAAGAGTTTTAGAAATCAAATGTAGAGTATCTGCACCTGAAAATCAGAAAAATTCCCAGAAAGACCAAAACTACACAATCCACAAGGGAAAACAGAGACAGTACTCTGAATTCTATATTAATATAATGCAATATTGTTCACAAATAACAAAACACAGCAGAAAGGAAGAACCAAGAGAATAAAATGCTAAAACCAGCTCCTTAGAGAAGGCTGGAAACTTCTCCCAAAAAGCCATAGCAGCTTTTCACCAAAATAAAACCTATTTCGCTAATCCCTAAACATCCTTATTTATATCACCTCTCCTGTGAGCCCTCTGGTAGTTGCCAGACTGTCCTATCCCAACATAATTTCCTTCTTGCCCCTTCTCTTGTAAGTGGAAAATATAGGAGGCTTAACAATACCGCTCCGTTCGAAATTCGCCTTGTCCTCAAGGTGAAGATAAGGGAACTGTTGGTTCATGAGAAAAACGGATTCCCATGCTGCCTCGCTGCCCGAAAGCCCCTTCCACTTAACAAGCCACTCATTACCACCTCTTCACTGTTCCATCTAACTCCCAAGACTATTTTCGGCTGTACCTGAAGCTCAAAGTCTTCTGTGAAGGTAGGAGGCACATTCTGCACCTTTTGGGACTGCCCCAATTTCAGTTTCAGCTGGGAGACATGGAATACGTTATGAATGAGCATTCGGTGGTAACTCCAGTCGATAGGCCACTTCTCCTATTCTCTCTATCACTTTGTATGGTCCATAGAATTTAGGAGATAACTTTTCACAGCGTTTTCTAACCAAGGATCGTTGCCTATAGGTCCTTAATTGAAGGCACACCTCCTCTCCCACTTGGAACTTCAATTCTCTTCGATGCAAATCTGCTTGTTTCTTCACTCTATTCTGGGCCAAAATCAAATTATCCTTCAAGGCATTGATGGTCAGGTCGCGTTCTTGAAGAAGTTGTTCCACACTATCATTCACGATTTTCTTTTCACCATACGAAACCAGCGGGGGTGGTGCTCGGCCATACACTATTTGGAGAGGGGTTGATTTTGTGGACGCGTGAAATGTTGTATTATACCATAATTCGGCCCAAGGTATACATTTATTCCATTTGTTTGGCTGCTCATTACAAAAGCACCTCAAATAAGTTTGCAAACATCTATTCACCCTTTCCGTTTGTCCATCTGTCTGTGGGTGGTAGGCCGTGCTTCTTTTCAACACCGTTCCCATAGAAGAAAATAGTTCTTTCCCAAAATTGCTAAGGAATATCTTGTCCCTATCCATCACAATGGACTTCAGAATGCCATTCTTACTTACCACAAGCTCAATGAACAACTCCGCTACATGTTTGGCAGTAAATTGATGTTTCAGCATGACAAAGTGACTGAATTTACTTAGCCTATCCACCACCACCATGATCGAGTCAAAGCCACCTGCTTTAGGTAATCCTTCAATAAAGTCCATAGTCCAATCTTCCAATATCTTCTCTGGTAATGGTAGTGGTTGTAAGAGTCTGGCAGGGGAGAGAGATTCAGTTTTGTTCCGCTGGCAGATTTTACAATGCTCTACATAATTCTTTACCTCTGTTTTCATACCCGACCAATACAATTCACCACTCAACCTCTTATATGTTCTCAAGAATCCCGAATGACCACCAAGTACATAATCATGAAAAGTATGTAATAGGGAAGGAATAAGAGAAGAATTCTTAGAAATTACCAATCTTCCCTTGTACAGCAGCCTATCGTTGCACCACTAGAATGACCCTTTTACATCCGGATCCTCCTTAAGCGACTGGATGATCTTTTGAAGATCTTCATCCTTCTCCACTTCCTGCAGCGCTACCTCAATATCCACTAACCCGGGAGCTGAGATGGATGACAGTTCTACTTGATGGTTGATGCGAGACAAACCATCCACGACATTATTCTGTAAACCTGGTTGGTAAAGTATTTCAAAGTCATAGCCCAATAACTTAGTTAACCATTTCTGGAATTGGGGTTGTGCTTCTCTTTTCTCAGTAAGAAACTTTAGAGCCTTCTGATATGATATGACTGTGAATTTCCTCCCCAGTAAATAATGTCTCCATTTTTTAATTGCTAAAACGATTGCCATCAATTCTCTCATATATTGACTTAGTTTGAGCTCGTGGTGACAATTTCTGACTAAAGTAAGCAATGGGTTTATTATTCTGCATCAAAACTGCCCCTAGCCCAAAACATGAAGCGTCGGTCTCAACCACAAATGGTAGTGAAAAGTCAAAAAGTGCTAAAACAGGGACTGGAATCATAGCTCTTTTCAACTCCTCGAAGGCCTTGGTAGCCATATCATTCCACCGAAAAGCATTTCTTTGCAACAATCGTGTCAGTGGCAGCGCAATCTCACTATAACCCTTCACAAAACGACGATAGTAGCTGGTTAGGCCCAATAATCCTCTCAACTCAGTCACATCCTTCGACACTGGCGAATTGACCATGACTTGTATCTTTTCTCCATCTTCCTTCACCCCTTCCGTGAAAATTATGTGTCCCAAGTACTAAATTCTCGAATGGTCAAATACACACTTCTTTCGGTTCGCAAAACAGCTGATTGTCTCTCAAAATATTTAGGAAAACTCCCAAATGTCTTCCATGTGCGGTTATGTCTTCGCTGTACACCAAAATATCATAAAAAAACCAAAACAAATCGACGAAAGAAGGGTCTAAAAACCTGGTTCATTAGGAACTGGAATGTGGCTGGAGTGTTGGTAAGACCAAACGACATCACCAAGAATTCATAATGCCCCTCGTGTGTATGAAAAGCAGTTTTCTCAATATCTTCTTCTCTCATTCTGATTTGGTGATAACCCGAACGTCAGTCCAACTTGGTGTTGGGTTTTATGTCCTAAAACTCGTAGATAGTAAATGTAAACCATTGACCGTTATTAATAAACAATTATTATTTCAATGAATAGTAATTGATTATTTTTGTCTAATTAACCCAAATCCAATAAACTACCATCCTAAGCTGTTTTATGAGTCTTGAATAGTATGTGGAGACATACAGGGATCGATATTCGAGATACAACTTAAAGGGTCTATAGTATAAGGATAATGTTGGGTACCTTATCCTGGTAACACCATGGATACGGCTCACTTTGTATTTGATATAAACACAATGATCTAATGTGTTCGTGTAGGTGACACGCACGTGAGGGTGTCCTATGCAATGAGTTTGCATAAGACTGGATCACGAAATATTAACCATTAGATGTAACCCCGTTGACTAGTTAGGTTTCTATTTCAAATAGGATGACTTAGGTAACTTAGTCTTAATCCCGAGTGTATTATGAACTCCTGTTCACGAGGTATTGTCCTTTGATTTGTATGGATGAGAGTGACCTGTTTGCCGACTCAATAAGCCTACTATTTTGGGGACAAGATCGAGTGGAGAGCTGAGAACATAATCATACAAGATGAAATTCACTCCTTCCCGACTTTAGGGTAAGTAGATGAGTGTTCCCTTAATTGGTGTCTCTAGGACTTGAACAAAGGGCCCTACCCTCTCTATGGCACGAGAAGAATTTTTGCTTGTTGGTTGACCATAAGCATGTTATTCATTAGAGGAGCATTAGTATTTAAGGACCAAGAAGTAACTTAGGGGTAAAACAGTAATTTGACCCAGCTGAAGTTACGAACACTTGTGAAGGACTAACTTGTTGTTATTGGTCTATATCCGTGGACACATAAATATATTTACAGTGAAAAGAGTTCAGCTATGAGTCTTTAGTGGAATGTACACACAATTAACGAATATTGATTAATGTGGTTAATGAGTTTAGCCAATTAATCTCATATCGTTGTAGCTTCTCATCTGTAGGTC
>JBBPDJ010000008.1:12087919-12121999 GCA_037974625.1 Cucumis cinereus | reverse complement strand
TTTCGTAAATTTCAAACCGAATCGAACCGAATTTTTCGGTTTTGAAATCGGTTCGGTTCGGTTCGGTTTTGAAGTTCAGTTCGGTTTTGTCGGTTTTAATGTCCACCCCTAATTCTAAGTAACTAAAGGGAATTTTGATGAATTGTTGAATCGAAAACTGATAAAAATATTGCAAGAAAGCAAGATCGAGCAAGAATTAAGTTGAGTTATCAATTGAATAAATCCTAGCTCTGGGTAGATTAGGAATACTATTGATTTGTTACTCAATCAATAATTGGTTCTATAAATTGCTTACAATCTAGTCAATTTAACTTAGCTAATCTCATCTAGAAAAGCTCAAATGATGTCCTTATATCCTATCAATTGTTATGCAAAGTGGTAAAACCTTGTAAACATACAAATTGATAAGCCTTAAGTTGTAGGGCAATGCTAAGACAAACTAATTAATTAGGAACAATCTAAATTAAATGTTCAATGCAAATCTCTTATAAGTTGGCTAGACAAATGCTATTAATTGGAAAAGCCAAATATATAAGCAAACTATCTCAACTTTTGTTACAACGTGATCTAAGAACCTATCAGTTACGGATTAGGTGTAGATCTATAAGGGGAATTGAACATGCTCAACTAATTTGTAAGATTATTGATCAAAAACATTCAACCAATAGATTAAAACAAGAAGATAATTCAATAATCAAATAAATTGCAAGGTTCATGTTACTAAAAGTTAAATTAGCATGCTAGCGGAAGATAATCGAACTAAAACAATCTAGATTTCATGAATTTTGAGAATTAAGCACGATGGAAAAAATGAGATTTTGAACACTTACCTTTGAAGCTCAAAATTCTCCATCAATTCTTGATGAAATTGAATAAAACCAATTTGTACACAACCACAAGGATCATCTCTACTAATTCTCAAGGTTTGGAACTTGATTGTGGGATAAAGAAGGTGACCAATTTTGCGAGTTTTTCAGAGAGAACAAGTTACTTGTGAATTTTTTTCCAAAAATACAGCAAGTTTCATCATCAAAATACACATTCAAATTGTGCATTAAATAATCAAAGTACATGCAAATCATATTTGCAAAATAATTTAACACTTAACAAGCATTTGAAAAGTGGATTTGGTGGAAGGAGATGAGAACAACGCCTTCCTCAAGCAAGGTGCTTACTCAAAATGCATTACAAGTTGGAAAAGACCATTTTGATAAGTCAAACATTTTGACTTTTAAAAATGAATTTTCAAAAAATTCATTTAGTATTTCCAAAATTGATTATTTATTTATATGATTATATTAATTAATCTAATTAACTAGTTTTAAATTATTGTAATTAAATAATAATAATAATATATTATTTAATTGAACTTTTAAATTAATTTTAATATTATATTATTATTTCCACCACGTATCCCGATCAATCCAATTGACCTAATTCGAATCACTATTCAGATTTTTTATATTTAAATATCATTTCTCTCTCAATTTTTAATCGTTAATTATATCGAATATTATTAACGATTCATTTTCTCAACCGATTCGAACAATTCGAATTTCTGATCATTCTATTCTAAGTTTAAATCCATAAAGAGCTAGTAGAGGGACCTAATGTACCTACACATCATAGCTCCAACAATCCGACAGTAACTAGTTAAACTCTTTTAACCGAGTTAATTAAAATTCGTTAACTAATTGGGACGGCTCACTATAACCCGTAGTTGTACTCTCCTCACTGTAGATATATTTGTGTTCACTTGATATAACCATAATTAGTAAGTCGACACTTCACAGGATGTTTGTAATTTCGACTGGATGAATTTACCATTTTACCCCTGAATTACATCTTGTTCCTTAAGCCTCAACTGATCCTCTAATGAACAATTGGTTTAAGGTCCAACCTATAAACTAAATCTCTTTCGGGCCAATGAGAAGACAGGGCCCCCAACACTTAAGAGAACAACCTATCTACTAACCCTAAAGGCAAGCACGAGTGAATTTCATCTTACACCCTATGTCCTCAGCTATCCACTCGGTCTTACCCTTGAAATGGGAGGTCTACTGGGCCAGTGCTGATGAGCTGCCCTCACCTATGCACATCTAAAGATAATCTCGTGTGAACAGGAGTTCATAGTTAGCTCAAGATTAAGGTCGAGTTACCTAGGTCATAATCGAATAATTGTCCCCAACTAGTCAACAACTTTATTGAATAATAGAAAATTGTACCGTTCACAAATTACGAGTTTTAGAACATAAACTCAACAAATCAAATAGTAAATTCCTAAATCTCGAGCTAGGAGGAACTATCTTTATCTTGATACATGTCGGAATCAACAATAATATATTATAAAAGGTCTCTATGATGTAAGGAAGAAGAAAGAAAGAAAAGATATGAGGGAGCTCAGAGAACATATGAGTGAAGAATGTGTCATTACAAGTGAGCAATTAGGGCATTTTAAATAAAATTTGACAGAGTGTCGCGACACTAGGGAGGAGTGTCACAACGCTTCGCACAATGCTGCTCTCGGGTCCCAACACTTGAAAGATGCGCTTCAACCCTTGCTAAAAAATTGAAGCTACTAAAAAAACGTTGAGCAGTTCCCGTGGTGCCAGGTCTGATTTTTGTCCACCTAAGCTTCTTGCTCTGGTATTGCCTTTAAATCATCACATAATGCTCGAAATGTTCGAAGATTAATGTAACTGGCCAATTCCACCTAAATTATGCTCAATACCTACAAAACATAGGACCAAACGTGTAAAATACTAGATCAATCACGAGTTAAGCTAGATAAGATAACACTTTTTTAGAGCTACCAATTTTCTCAAAGATTTGAAGACTTCAATAAATTGATCGTTTCTTCAGTACCTAAACAGAAGGTTGATCCTTAAAGAAGATCATCAAGCCCAAAGATTGATCCTCGAAAAATATCATTAAGTTTAAAGGTCGATCTTAAACAAACCTCAACAAGCTCAAAGGTCGATCCTCAAAGAAAATCAGCAAGTTCATAAGCCGATCATTGGAGAAGATCATCAAGCCCAAAGATTAAAACTTATGTATTCGAGGGAAAAATTAGAGATTGTAACATTTATATTGCAAACCAATAAATACAGGTACCTGTCCACCTTTAAGATGGTAGGTCGTGTCAATTCCTACTAAGCTAAACTCTTTTTGGCACCACTTTTAGAGTTAATAATTAAAGGAGTGCTTGGGGTAAGGAGTGGATTATTATAATCTTAGGTTATTATAGTTGAGTAATACTAGTTTGTGTTTTGGTGTAGATTATTTTAATTTGAGTTAAAATAGTATGTGTTTGAGGTGTAAACTATTTTAGTTTTAGAAGAAAATAGTAAAAATTGTAGCAAAGAATGAAAAAATGATGATTGAATATCATATAGTAAAGTTGTAGCAAATGAGAGGTTTTGAATGAGTGTTTACTGTAGTTAATTGAAGATTTTTAGATAGTATTTAGCAAGATGTGTTTATTATAATCTTACTCAGTCCTTGCCACAAACACTCGCTAAAGGAACGTTTTGGAGCAAGGAGTGGTTTATTATAGTCTTGAGTTATAATAGTATGTGTTTGGGGTGTAGATTATTTTAGTTTGAGTTAAAATAGTGTGTATTTGAGGTGCAAACTATTTTACTTTAAGAAGAAAATAGTTAAAACAAATAATAAAAAAAGATTAATGTAAAATAGTAAATATTGTTGAATGAAAAGTTTTGAAATAATGTTTACTGTGACTAATTGCAAACTTTTAAATAATATTTACGGAAGTTAATAGTCTCGGATAGTCTTTATCCCAAACACCCCCTAAGTATTTAGAAACATTTTTAAAAAATTGCAAATATAACAAAGTCTAGAAGTAATCAATCCTATCGTTTATAGACGTCTATTAGTAATATGGGTTATCACTAATAGACTTCTGCTAGTGATTTGGTTTATCACTGATAGACTTTGAGAGTTGAATCTAAATTTTGCAATACTTGCAAATTTTTTGCATTATGTCGAATTTGCTAATATTCTAAGTATGATCAGTATATTTGCAACTACCCCAATATATTATTTTTTATGGTGCCAAAATTTCGATCGAAGAAAAAACATGAGTTTCATGAGATAGGAATGGTGAATTTGTAATTTAGAGAAGACGTAACTTTAAAAAACAATAAGAATTTGGCACCAATGTGGTTTGCCACGATACCTTTGACGCCTGTAGGTCAATTGACCTAAGGTTACATTGTTTTTATTATTATTTTTTAAAATAAAGAATCACTTATCTTTTTTTAAAAAAAAAATTATTTAAAAGATTGAAAAAAAAACATGACTTTCCTAATTTTTTTTTCAAAACTATTATTGGTAATTTTGGACCATTAAATGAACTTAAATAAAGTAGAACCAAGAGAGTTACCTTATCCTAAACAGATTCGAGAATGTTTGGAAACGGACCCATACAAGTTCATTTAAAGTGTGGAAAAAGAGATTGAGTCATTTGGCTCAATTGGCTTGCCAAGACTGAGGCCAACATTTTTTACGCATGTGGCCCATTATACCCTTCTTGGTCTTGAAAACAAGGTTGAGGTAAACATGCGTGCAACCTAATAGTAGCCTCTTCATCTTAAATCTCTATTGTGGCTCGATCCAACCCTCAAGGGTCTTGTTTCCAAAAGGATAAAAGAGATAAGATCTTAATCTAAAAAGGATGAATAGAGCAACATCAAACCAAAATAAGGTATGTTTATCTTCATACTTCTAGCTTGCTGACCCTTCGCATTGGAGGTTTCATAGAAGTAATCACAACGATATTCTCTTTTTTGTTGTCTTACACGTCCTCTCTTATCTAAATTATAAAGTTATCGTTGAAGACATGTGAAGATCATGTGAGTCCTCTTGTTCAAATTTTTCCATCAACAAAAACAATCATTTTCTTCTTTTTCTTTTTTTCTCTAGAAAGTGGATTTTGTATATGAGATTAACCCACCCCCTTGGCCTTGACCCACCTAGCTTCAAATAGAAGAACAATAAAGAAGAAAGAATTTATCCATACTACGACTTCCACTTGGCTCTGGCTTGGCAACGTCAGCACCACCAATCAAACAAATTGAGAAGAAGAGCAATTTGGTAATTTGATTGGAAATCCAAAGGGTATTATGGTACTTTGAAGATGTCCTCGGTTGCATCGACGTCGCCCCCTCAGTATTCCCACGGAAAAAAACAGAGCTCAAAATCGACAGAGAGAAAATTAAACAGAGAGTGAAAGTTAAACACACAAACTTTCCTCTACCAATCTTAGACAGAGAAAATCTCTTCAACCTCCATTTCCACTCCTTTCTTTATCCTCTCTCTCTCTCTCTCTCAGATATGTTGAAGATCCCTTGCAATGTGACTGACCAAATCCATCTCCTCTCCCAATGTAGATTCCTTCCTCCTTCTACTCCTCTCTTCTCCTCCTCCTCCTCCTCCTCCTCCTTCCCCCGCCGTTACCCCGCCGCCGTCCCCAGACCTCCCGTTCTCTCTGCAATTGTCTCCGATAGAGGTGAAGCTTCTCTTCACACTGCTTCTGGGACCTTGGCGGATCGCCTTCGCCTTGGAGCCTTGGTTGAAGATGGTCTGTCTTATAAGGAGAAATTCATTGTCCGATGTTATGAGGTTGGAATCAATAAGACCGCTACTGTTGAAACTATTGCTAATCTCTTGCAGGTAATCTCATACTTACTTTCATTTTCGCTGCATTCTTTTAATTTCATTTCTTCGCTTCTCATTTGCTGTGTTACTGAAGCTTCTGTTAGCTCATTTGTTATTACCTTTAATTGATTTGTTAATTGGATTTCTTTATTGATATTTTCGAGGTATAGAATCGGCGATTTTTGCTTGCTTTCTCATTTTGCATGTTTAGTTGTTTCGCTTTTTTGACATTTGTTTTTCTGTAGCTTTTTTTGTTTGATTCCTTTTTTTTTTTTTTTCGGCTTTTCATGGATGCACGTGTTCTTTTCTTCTGGCAACTGAAACTGACAAAATTCTTTCATCTCGTCCTTTTGTATGATTATGGCCATCTCTTACTTAATTACTTCTTTTGAATTCTTTAATCTCTATTGTACAATACTTATAGCATTACGTTTAATGATAATTACTCATAGATCCCACCTATATATGTACAGAGTTTGCCTTTGATGAATTCTTCATGCAGGAGGTTGGTTGCAACCATGCTCAGAGTGTTGGATTTTCCACGGATGGTTTTGCCACAACCCCCACCATGAGGAAGTTACATCTCATATGGGTAACAGCACGCATGCACATTGAAATTTACAAATATCCAGCGTGGTGAGTCCCTTACTTCCCTATCATTTTGAATTTGACTTTCAATTTCTGCTTATTTTTAATTTCTCTTATTTTCTTGTATTAATTTGCATCTTGTTATTTGGCGTAGGAGTGATGTGATTGAAATTGAGACATGGTGTCAAGGGGAAGGGAGAATTGGAACTAGACGTGATTGGATACTTAAAGACTATGCCACTGGTCAAGTTATAGGAAGAGCAACAAGGTGCATTATTGGCTATTTTTCTTTTATTCATTTCTATTGAAAACTGAAAAGTAAGAAACTTCAGGAGTTAGAATACCCCAAAGTCAGTTAGACATACTGTATAGTATGCATGAACTGCTATCCTATCTGTTTTTAAAATTATTTATTCTTTGACCGTTAGTTTCTAGAATTTTCCTGCTTAGTTTATTAAGATTACAATTTGTTGCAAGCCTTGAAATTTTTAAATGCAACATCCAATCACGTCTAGATATGAGTATTTTTAAATGCAACAAAGTTTGAAGGCTTGCATGTTCCAGTGTATCTAAGGGTGAAATTAGCCCGCTAGTCAGTACCTAGAATTAAAGGACTACCAATCACTTCATAAAATGACATTGGTTATTAAAATATGTATACTCACTACTCAGATACATGGTAGGCCTGAACTAAACTTTTAACTGTTGGGTCTGCTAATTTTTTATTGGGTAATTGTCCAAATCAAGGTACCGGTAACACAGATTTTATTCATGTCAAGGTCGGTTCTCTTTTTTTTTTTTTTTTTTTTTTTAATATGAAACAAGATCGAATATATTATATACCAAGGCAAAAGAATAACAACCTAAGGACAAGGGGTTGAGTGGACCCCTCCCCAAACAACTAACGGATTAAAGCCTTCCAATTGTTGAAAATCATGAGGAGGCTGTAATTACAAAAGAATTTAGTGTAGTTAGTACACCACCAAGAGGCTGTATGTTGAGCAAAAGTCCAAAAAGAATCAAAAGATCGGTTCTCTTACATTGTAAACAAAATTTCGGATATTTCCTTACAGTTCCATGCTATAATTGTGAAGTCATGATATCATAGCTGTTGGAAGTGTTCCACTTAAGGAATAATGAAAGAATGATAGAATTCCACAAAAGGTTCCCTCTAGATCTTCACTGCTATTGGGAGATGCTAATCTGAATCTGGCCTGACCATGTAAACCCAAGTTATCATCAGGGCCAAAGCAACTTTTACCTCTATTTATGCGCAAGTGTACTATCTCTAATTGTGGTTGCCCCATCCCGGTTAAGGTTTCTGGCTGATGATGGGCTGCATGGTGTAGCATCCAGATGGATGGGAAGGGCCAAGGGCTTGTTAATAATAATTGTGGCATATGAACACATTTACCTTTGTGTTCTTATCTCAATTTTTAGGAATGAACTTCCAGGCAGTAACATGGTCTGGTCGGGTGACTGCTCGGTAACAGCCCAATATATACGCAGTCTATTTCATTTATAGGAATTCTTGTACAGTACACTTTTGTTGGTCTACATTACACAATTACAATCCCAGGCAAGAGATGCTAGTGTATGAGGGAATTTCCAGTTTTGTTTTCTTCATTTCCTGAGCCAAATTTTCAGCCTCCCTCATGTTACACGCATCACTTATGTTCATCTTGATAAGGAAATAAGTGGCAATTACAAGAGTTAGAGCTAAAAGGTCCTACACATGGTGAATGTTTGCAACCTTTCAAGCTTCAGTAGACACCTTTTCATCCAAAAGACAATGCATCTCATATTCTAGATTCATTCTCATCTTCAATACACTATGTACCTTGTTTCATGTATGCATATTGAAGCTTCATGTATGAACTTGAAGGGTTGTGGTTGAATCTAGACTATATAGATGAAAGATTTTGTCCTTTCATATGTCCTTTCATATAGTGTAAATTTTGCTGTATTTTTCACATTTGAAGTTGAAGTTGAGCTTCAATAAATATTTCTCATATAGTTTAATCTCTCTCAAGCTTTATACTTTCTTTGCATGTCTAGAACATTCAATCTAGTTTGACCAATTAGATTGTGGAGAGTTTGAAATCTTGAAGATAGGAACAAGTTTTTTTCTCAATGAAAGTTTTTTCAATTTTTTTTGCAAGGGAAACAACTTCTTTATTAAAAAGTAATTATAAAGTTTTTTCAATTATAAAGAAAATCTTCTCTTTTTGATCTTTGATCATCTTCTCAAGCCAAATCCGTTTAACTTTTTTGGGATTTCTCAAACATAATTAGTAAAATTCTTTTATCACCATGTGTAGGAACTTTTAGCTCTAGCTCTTGTCATTTCCACTTGTTTCCTTATCATCTCTACTTGGCAGAGGAGTGACTACGTGAGGAACTATCTTCACAATCCATAGCTCATCCAATTCTTTTCTTAAGAGCTTCATCTTGTCACCAAAATAACACTTTATTATGATAAGATGAACTCATAGTCCGACCAGAGTATTGGAGTTCAGGAGTGTAATTACGAATATCTAAAGTGTCTTTTGTCATTCAAAATTCGTTTTAATCTATTTTCACCATATCGCCTCCAAATTCATCTTCTGGGGGTGATTTTGTCCTGAAAATAAAAAATAAAAGTCATGTTGTATTGGAATAAGGGTATATAGACATAAAGACTGGATTCAGATGATCCGTCAAGCCTACGTATACAATCTTAATTTTTCACAGCTGAGAAAAGCTGATAATCTTGACTTTCTTATCCACATGTGCCCTTAAAATTACCTCTTCTGAACAAGTGCACTTTTATGTGTCACCTAAACCCTATACTATTCTGCTCATCATCAAGAAAGTGCAACTATTGTCATTCTTATGTGTGTGTGTGTGTGCATGTTTTTCTTTCTTTTTTTGCTTTTAAACCATTTTTATGTGTCATTTTGCATTTCATATCATTGTTTGTATTCTACCTGATGGCTGGCTTATTAATGTTTTTAGTAAGTGGGTGATGATGAACCAAGACACTAGACGACTTCAGAAAGTTAGTGATGATGTTCGTGATGAATATTTGGTTTATTGCCCACGAGATCTCAGGTAGGTGCCTTTTTTCTCTCCGGTGAACTAAATTTTGAATAGCCATTGTAGCCAATACAATCATGCAGAAAAAAGTTTTGTGGAAGTGTGTCTTTGTAACATGGCATGTTTAGGTTGATTTGGTTTGATTTTCTGGAGTCAAAATGTTAGCGTAATACTAATAACTGTTTGTTATGCTAGAATTGTCAAAGTCTTCTTAGCTTGTAAAGCCATGATTATTAGTGAGGCATTCTGTTAAGAAACTGCAAAGAAATTGCTGATAGAGTAATAGGCTTTATATTTCATTTTGTCCAGGTTAGCATTTCCTGAGGAGAATAATAGTAGCTTGAAGAAAATTCCAAAACTGGAAGACCCTGGTCACTATTCCAGACATGGACTAATAGTAAGATTTAAGAATACTAGGTTCAAACGTTTCCAATTGTTTTAGTTTGTGAAAGTTCTTTAAATTGCAGCCTAGGAGGGCAGATTTGGACATGAATCAGCATGTCAATAACGTCACCTACATTGGATGGGTTCTGGAGGTTCGTATATGTGTTCCTATTTTCTCTGTTTTTTTTTTCTTTCTTTCATGCTGCAATCTAAAAATGGCCCCAAAAGTTCTGACCTATTTCTTCCTCAAGTACTATAGTGGCCAAGAGTAGGTTTTTTTAATTTTTTTGTTCTCTCTTTCGAATGGTGATACGACATAAGGTTACATTACACCGTTCTTATTTGGAAAAAACCAAAGTTGTTGGTTCCTGAGATATTGTAATTGTAATGACACCAAATAATTTTATTGACATAATTGGATTCTCTTTGTTTAATGATAACAACATAGAATAAAGGAAAAGAAAGTAGTTGGGCATGTTGATGAAGCTCACTGATGTTTTGGTTTGGATGGTGATGATCCATCCATGAGATTCATTCATGACTTTAGTAATCAATGATCAATTTATGACAGAGTATGCCACAAGAAATCATCAATAGCCATGAACTTCAGACAATCACATTAGACTATAGACGAGAATGCCAACAAGACGATATCGTGGATTCCCTTACGAGCGTGGAGGAAGTTGAGAATGGAGGCGGAGCAGTTCCAGAGCTTAATGGAACAAATGGTTACATTTCCAGTGACAAACAAGACAGCCGTCAGTTTCTGCATCTACTAAGATTGTCCAGTGATGGACTAGAAATCAACCGAGGGCGCACCGAGTGGAGAAAGAAACAACAGAGATGAGGGTAATGATTCTATGATCTATATTATGGTTCACTATTTGGAATAAGTTTTGCTTTCTTTTGTTTCCACTTTCATCACTTCCCTCCTTTCAAATTTTGTTTGGTTTCTGTCAATTTGTTGGTGCTAAAACTGTTTGAAGTGTGGAGTCTAGAATCAGCCTAGTAGAGTCAGGAAGTTGAATGTATGTACTTTTAATAGGATTGTTGATCGTAACTTTATAACTTATTTTTATGTCCTTTGAAAAGTCTTATTTGTGTTGTGATGTGGAATTTGTTAGCAGGCAATAAGATTCAAGAATCTGCTGCCTTTATGGTTATGGTCTGTCTAGTTGTGCAACAAAGCTTCTTCCCAATATTATTGGCAGCATAATCAAAACTTTCAATTGAAATTCAGTGCCCATATTAGGGCCTCATTTCTTTTCCTTCTATTCAAATTCAAAATTTTATTGAGATTTAAGAGATTGATTTAAATAAATTTCCTTATTTCTCGATATCTTATTTCCAATTCTCCAATTATTTACTGATAAAAGCAAGGCCTGTTTTTGTTTTTGTTCTAATTTATGTTTTTGAAAGAAGCAGAGTGCCAACAAAATAAAATTTGCACACTATTTTGGAAGCGTATCTTAAAATTGAAAAATGGAAAATGGAGTTGCTTTTTTTTTTTTTTTTCTTTCTTGAAGTTGAAATCTAATTGGCGTTACTCTCTACCTAGAGAGAACTTAGACTTCCCTATTTTCTCTCTACTTGTTCTTTAATTATGTTCAAACTGAACTATCGAGAAATTATATAATGAGACATTTAATACCTGCATATTCTTAAAAAAAATAAAATTTACCATATGTGGAGTGGAGGAATTGAACAAAACTAATGTCAGCTACACTTATTTGGATTATTACTAATGTCAGTTAAGCTACACTTATTTTGATTATTATTGTTTTAGCGCTGTTAAAGTTGCACCATCTTAATTTCTAATTTCATGAAACCCTACTAATGTAATTGCATAATGTAACTGCAAAATACACCTATAGGAGTGCAATTGAAGTCATTTCTAGAATAGATAGGAAATTTTTTCAATTTTTACCCTAAACTTAGGCAATTTTCATCCAATTTTACTCTAAATTTTCAATTGAATTTACCTTCAACTTTTATAATCTTGCAATGAAGTGGTTCTTGTCATTTTTACAATTTAACTTTCATTTGGAAAAAGAAAATTGTCAATGAAAATTTTTTATATGCATTTAATGAAATACAAAATATCCATGAGTCTGCTGCAAAATTAATAAAGCTTCTAAGGAGATTCTGCTTAAATTTTGTTAAAAATTGTGAATTTTAACATACTTATTTAATTATAAATCTCATGCCTCAATTAAAAATAATTTAGTGCAAGCTTGATTTTTTAGAACTATACAAGTCTTGTTTGATAATCATATTAGTTTTTTGTTTTTTTTTTCTAAAATTGAAAATATTTGTTTGTGTGTGTATATCATAACTTCAACTTTTTCTTGATTGAGTTTCAAACTTCTTACTTTAACTTAATGTATGACAACTAAATTTAGGTTTAGTTAGATGGACTAGGAAAACAAATATTTTTCTAAAAGAATCATTTTTATTTAAATGTTTATGATTAAAATAAAATATACTATAAAAGTTTCAAAAACTATTTAAATAGATATCACATAATTTAAGTTTTTCTGAAATTACTTATTTTCAAAATTAAACAGTAAAAAGATTAAAACCTCAAAGCAATAGCGTGCATGATGAGATCATCAACAGAATCACAACTCCAAGGGTACAGAAAATATACACAAGACGGACTCCCGATTATAGTTTGAGGGGAAAATTGAATCTAACATCTGAAATTAGTACAAATAATTTATACTCAATAATCTAGTATGCAGAACTAAAGTGAAAGATGAAGTTACATGAAAGCTCTAAGAAAAGGAAAAGAAAACAACAAGTAACAAATCAATGGGATTTTAAGGAAATTAAACCATCATCACTGCAGTTTTTAGAACTCAAGACCACAGTTGTTGTATAACCTATAGAGCATATCCTGTTCAAGTAAGATCGTAAACCATCATCACTACAATTGATGTTAAGCTGTTGGAGATCAGAATAACTTCATCTCGTTGAACTGCTAAGGCATTATCAGTTATTGAAATCTTCACAGATATGCCATAGAAATGGAGGAAAAAGAGGAAACATACTTGATAGAAGGAATATGGAAGCCATTGTACGTTACAGCTTCTGAGTCAATCTAACCATGAAAGAGTTCACTGAAGTTTTTTCAAGAAGAATCCATGAAGATTCAAACATCTCGTGGAAAAACTCCGAGCTAATTTCCTCCGCCGCATCTCGAAAAGCTCTCCCAAATGCATTGCCTTGGGAAGCTCCGAGTCTAGGCTTCCCACAAACTCCAACAATCAGTACTTTGTTGGGCTCTTGAGATAAGCAAGCACATAACAAAGGCTTCATTCTTGCTCCTCTCTCTTTCAAAGCATCCATTATAAAGTAGCAAAATTTTGTGAGTGCTTGAGGATATCCCAACAATTTGGTGTCTACAGAATCTTCAAGCTTCACCCAACGAAATTTTCTCCCACTTCTTATACAGCCACTCTTTGTAATGGCAGAGCTCCCCTGTCTAAGAATTGATCTCTGGACTTTGATTGCCTGCTGCATTCCAGCTTTGAGCTTATCAAGATTGTTCAACGACAATGCATCATAAGCCACTCCGAACTGCTTGGAAGCACTAGAACCATCTGATTTGACGAAGGACTCCAACAATGCAGTGACCCCATATACCACATCTGCTGCTGACACTTTTGAGCTATAACCATGTAACCTCAAGAAACTTCTGTAGTAGAAATCGGTTAGGCCATATTCAGGAAGGTATCGCTCGAATTCGTCCTTCATCTTTCGTTTCACTTCGATATCCATGTATTGGAACTTTTGTTGGCAGTCCACAAGTGCAAACCCCATACGTGCTAGAAGCAATTTGAGCTTCTTCATTCCATTGTCACTCCATGTCTTTAACTTGGTTGCAATGTATGAAGAACAAAGCATTGAATCAAATAAATTCCACTCCTGCAAGAGCATTAATCTGGGTTCATCATCATAAGTAATTCTAGATGCATCGGGGGCTCGGATCTTGGTGCCATCTTTAAGAGTAACAGAATTAACAGCATTTAAGTTCCCTGAACTGTTAATGTGTTGTTCGAGCTCCATAACCCCAGCTTGATACCTCTCATCCGTCAATCTTTCATGTACAAACTGATCTGTTAAAGACACACAAGCCAGCCATAGTAGTTCATTCGTGTTCTTCCTTAAAGAATGAGACAGATCATACATCAGACACCCTGACGGCCTACCATGGAAGGTACCCATTTGATAGTATCCCCTTTTCAATTTCCTATAAAGCTGAACAGGATCCTCTTCATTATCCTTATCAACTCTCCTCCTCTTCCTCGACCCACGCCTGCCTTCTTCATCACTTTCGCTATCATTGTCGTCATCGCTATCCAATACATCATCAACCTCATCATCACTGTTCAAATCGCTTGCATTTGCCAAGGCAGAGACATCAAAATCGTAAGCCAAATCGGCCTGGAGCTCGTCGTCTTTCGTATAAAGCACAACCACTTGTTCATTCTCACTACTCAGATTATGAAGATGAATCGGGCGATGACTATCAACAACAAACACACGAGCAGCCGGACCTAAACTCAAAACCTTCCTAAGATCTCGATGGCATCCCCAATTAATCAAAAGAATCGAAATTGGATCAGCAGACGAGGAAGTCAAACTAGGGCCAGCATATTTATGAATTTCTTGAAAAGAAGACACAGGGTAACAAGCGTATCGAACAGAATCAGATTCAAGAACTTTAAAAATAATTTTCAAGGCACAGAGGGAGTCTACATCAGAAGTGGAAGGAAAAATAAGAAGAGGAGACAAAGAAGAAGCGGCGACAGAGTGACGAAGTTTAGTGTAAAACGATTCAACACGTTGTTCCCTCACCATAATCTCTTCAATCAAACATCCAGAAACAAACAGAAACAAAACCCCACCTCAAAACTTCAAAAACCCAGATAAGAATTTCAAATTCGCATCAAATACTAACCGAATTAGATTCTTGAAGTCCACCAGAATCAGTACGTCCGCAAATATAGAGACGAAAACAGTGAAATTGCAGAATGTTTGAGGAAAAGGGAAAAGATTGGAAGGGGAAATTGAAGTACCGGAGAGTGGAAGAGAGAAAAAAGAGAAAGATTTGACTCTGTGAATGCGATGAGATCTGAAAGTGAGAAGAGAGGGAAATTGAAGATTTGCGATGTAGAAATGGTTCCAAAGTTTTCAAAACATTGAGATTTTGGCTTTTGCTTTCTAAATGAAAATTTTTAAATTTTTTGAAGCTGCCGCGAAAATTTGGCGCTTCCAAGGGAAATTTTATAAGGAAATATTCCTCTGCGTTCGTTCCCATTTTAAAAATCGGAATGTCGCTGTTGAATCTGCAGTGAGTGATGGGTGTGGAACTTTTGGACGGTCGCGATGGGGCTTAAGTCTTGGTAAGTTTGAAGCCTCGTGGTGATGAAGATCAATGGTCAAATTTTATGTATATCACCATCGGATTTTTTTTTTTTTTTTAAATTAAAGATGTTTTTTTTAGAAGAAATTAGAAGTTTTTTGCTTTGATTTGAAGACCCTAAATTTAGAAACAAGAAATACCATACCATCAATACTTTTGATACTTCTTCCATTAGCTTTCTTTTATCTGACTAATTGAACAATTTTTTTACTGTAAAAATGAGACACAATCGAAACACATATATCAAAAAAATATAATATTAAAATAAATAAGAAAATATAAAAATAAATAAAATTTTCAAGATTATCCACTTTCTCTAGGATGTATGAAAATTTCACCAATATGTGTTTTTCTTACAAAACCCATAAAATGTCATTATTTATAGACAATTAGGCAAATATGATGTGGATTACATGAACACTAATGGTTAGTATCTCCAAAACACGTGACAATCTAAATGGAGTGTGGAGGGAGTGACACATAACATTTTGATCCTGAGCAGAGTGGATTTTAATGGAGCATCTATCTTTTATTATAATATTTATAAAAAAAAATTAAATTGTCATGGTTAAAATATATTACTTTTATATTTTCAAATTGCTAACAAAAAATTATTATTATTTTAAAAATAAATATAAATCTAAAATAAAATCAATTTTTTGTATTTTACTTTATTCACTCAAATAATAAAAAAAAAATCAATTCATATTTGCGAAATCCCCTTCGTTCGATCCTTTCAAACAAAGGTTCATTTCCACATTTTAAATAATTAGTCGGAACCATGTGTTTGATAAAATGTTTTGAAAATTAAATGTACATGTACAAGTTGAAAATATTATTTCATCTAAATTTCAATTTCACACAAACGTTAAAAAAATAAAGCTTACGTTAAATGATTAAGAAAGAAAATTAAAAAAGATAGCATACATTAAACAAAAAGATGTGATTTTTTTTTTAATGTTCTAGTTGTTTAAGGTGAAGTATGCACTAGTTAGAGATAAAATGTTATTAAAAAAACTCCGATATAAATACATTTTATCTTTATAAACCTCGTGCTTAAAAACTTCGATAATCAATACATTTTATCTTTATAAACCTCGAAGTTATAAAGATAAAATGTGATTTTTTTATTAAAAAAATATTAGTTAGAGATTATTCACACGAGACTTCTAAAAAAATTTAATTCGTGAAATTTAAACTTTGTATTGATTTCAAATTAGTGTAATGGATACAGTTTGTAATATTTACTCCTTTGATACTTTCTCTCTAACGTAAAATAAAAGTTACCAGTTCTTCGATCTTCAAGAAGTTATGGATATAAGTCAACAATTAGAGTCTCAATCTTCTGTAATTCAACAAAGGTTTAATCTTTCAAGTCTTCAATTTTTCAAAAGGTGGTAATCTCGATGTTGATATGAATTTTTACCTCTAGAGAGCTTCAGAGGTTGAGTCTTCAATTCTTCAAAACTTCAATTCTTTGTTTTTCTAAAGTTCTCCCCTAAATGAATGACAATGCCTCGATTTATAGAAAATTTTCATGGACTTTAGTTGCTTTTAGACCCATTTGCTTGTCAAACTTGGACTTGGCATTATTTTGCTTACATGGCCTGGACTTGGGCTCAATTATCTTCTTTGGTCCAATTTTCTATCATGAGGTTGAATCGAATTGAGTAGAAATTTTAATTACTCAAACCAACTCAAAACATAATTGTGATGACGTGACGAAATTTAATTAATTTAATTAGCCAAAATTTCTCGTTCAACAAATGTCCCTTTCGAGATTTGGCACGTATATGGGTGAATGAAACTCGAAAAACAAAAAAGCACGATTCGAATCAAAATGCAAGCTGTACATTCTTGGATTTTCACTCTACTTGACATGTCAATTAAATCAAGCTATCAATTTGGTGCATAAGCTTGACTTGAATTTGAAACTAAATTTGGATTGTACCCAAACTTAAATTTTGGAATGTGGCCAATTTTAATTTGAGATGAATTTGAGGTTTTATCCAAATTTCAATTTGAAGCAAACTTGATATCAAAATACAAGCAACCTATTATTGATTTTGACTTCATTTAATGTATCAATTTTGAAGATGAAATTTGAACTTTCCTCAATTTTACTTTGGGATTTAATGTAGGTTATGCCCCCAATCTAAATTTGGGATAAATTAGAGGCCATATATGAAAGTTAATTTGACTTGGGAAGAAACCTGAATTTGAATTTGAGGGAAAATTTGGAATACAATTTATTGTACTGCCAAATTTTAATTTAAAATTGGGAATAAAATCTAAACTTTAGACGATTTAAAATTTTTAATTCTGTGAAATTCAAAATTTATCTCAAATAAAACTTTTTCAAATCTTCAAGTATAAAAATAAACTAATGTTGATTTTGTTTATAAAATATAAGATTTGAGATAAATTAGAGACCATATCCGCAAGTTAATTTGGCTTGAATTTTAAATTCATGGTAAAATTTGGAATAAAATTTGTAGTACGTTTAAATTTTAATTTAAAATTGAAAATAAAATCTAAATTTTGAACGATTGAAAAATTTTAATTTTGAAATGTGAAATTCAAAATTTATCCCCAAATAAAATCTTTTCAAATCTTTTAAGGTTAAAGATAAACTAATGTTGATTCTTTTTTTTTTTAAAAAAAAAGAAAGATTTGATACACTTTCAAATCGAATTAGAAATTGGACTTGAATCATTTTTTCTTCATCGGGTAGAAAAAGAAAACATTAAGGTATGAAAATTTTATATATCTTTTCTCGCTCTTTTTTTTTCCTTCTTTCTTTCTTTTTATCTTATCTTATCTTTTTTTCTTTTCCTTTTCTTGCAACGGTTTATTTATTTATCTCTCTCTATTCTTTTATAGGCTTAAGTTGCTGGCAACTTGCACCTAACTAAAAGACATTGATTTGAGCTTATCAAGAGGCTTTTTTTTTTTTTTGCAGCAATTCCTTAAAGGCCATGTAAGCATATATAAGTTGACTCTATTGTGCCTCTCCTTGATCCCTTATTGTCATAGTTTGGTTCATATAGAGATGACCCCAGAAAGGTCTAGACAACTCTATCATTCCACTACTTGACTTCCGACGATATCATGGTTTGGTTCATATAAAGATGACCCCAACAAGGTCAAGACAACTCTATCATGCCACTCCTAGACTTCCGACAACATCATGGTTTGGTTCATATAGAGATGACCTCAACAAGGTCCAGACAACTCTAGCATGTCATTCCTGCGAAGCTGCGTTTTGGAGTATATGACCTTTTCAGTTGCGTCTTGGAGTATAGGACCTTTTCAGTTGCATGTTGGAGCATATGACCTTCTCAGCTGCATTCAGGTCCGAACTATACGTCGTCGACCAGATCTTAAGAGGTTTAAGTTATACGTCGTCTTGACCCAAAGAGGTCTTAATTATATGCTGACCTAGACAGGTCTGAACTATTTGTTCGTGCTTCGGCACCGTCTATGGATGGCGACATTATAAGGTCAACATCTATTCAGATGAATGCTTACTTTAGTGTCTCCTTTTGTTGGTCTCGAAATATGATAGAGCCTTCTGAAGTTCACCCTTTTTTTCTTGGCTTTCATGCCCCCGTTTTTTAAGAGATCATTTTAATGGTGATTTCTTTTTCAGAACAACAACTCACCCAATTGAGCATATTTTGTTTGAAAAAAGGCATATTGACTTTGAGCTATCTATATTTGGCTTCCTGTCTTCCGCAATAGGTTTAAGCTTGGTGAAGCGTTGATGCAATCCTTCAATCTTGAGCTTGAGTAGCGTCGATAATTTTCTTTTCAAACTTGAGTTTTAATGTAGCATTGATTAATCCTCTAAATTTTAATTATTCGAGGAAACGTCAACAAAACCTCCAAAATTGAATGTGATGAAGCGTCTAAATTTGAGTATGATGAAACATCAACGAAGACACCAAATTTGATTTAGAAGAGCTTTTTTCGTATACACTCAACTTGAATATAGTCTTCGCAAAGTAGTGTACGTCTTCAATTTATTGCATCGCCTCCTTACTAGGGATGAACATCTTGAATTTCCAAATTTGCCCTCAATTTGTTGTTATGCCCACAGTAGAGATGAACATCTTTCAATTTGAAATCTCATTACTTAATGAGATGAATGGTATCAACTTTGTAAAACCACATGTAGGTGATTATGGTACTTCTATTTTTGTGGAAACATTCTATGGACTAAACTTAAATTTCCTACGTACCCTTAAACAAAGAGATCAAGTCATAACGTAGTTAAAAACTTTTTTGTTGATGGACTGAACTTAAAGTTTCATTCAAGCTGCTTATGTACCCTTTTATAATATAGGGATCAAGTCATAACGTAGTTCAATTGAATTTTTTTTACCATTAACTTTTTAAACGAATGTGTGCTTGCGATAAGGAGCTTCTTACATAATGAATTCAGACATAAATTTTGTTTTTGAAAAAGTTGTCGTTGATTGAGTCAATTTTTAATCCATCTTGATCAACGATTTTGTATGCCCCATTTGTGTAAACCTCTTTGACGATGTAGGGTCCATCCTATTTAGGTGTGAACTTATTTCTCATGTCTCATCGTGATGATAGGTCTTCTTACAACAAGAACTAAATCACCTCTGATATAATCGAGGCTTTACATGTTTGTCAAAGGCTTTAGCCATTTGTGCCTAATAACATTTGAATGCCTTTTGAGCTTCTAGTATTTTCTCGTCATCAGGTAGAAGAACCTCTCCTCTCCCAAATTCAATGAACAAGACTTTTGTTACATTTTCAGAAAGATTATCAAGAGAATTCTTGGAAAGGGCCAGAGATTCAAAATCTCAAGAAAGGGAGGCTAAAGGAATACTATCTATCCCAAGTGCAACATCCCATAAGGTTTGACTCTTACAGTACTCTTCATTTTCACATAGTGAAATTTTAGTCTGAATTGCATTCACTTCTTGAATGGTAATTTCTCCGGCTTCCTGGTCGCAATAACCAAAACAATGACCTTTCACATCAACTGACTCATTCTTGACCGTGTCATCCTTTTTTTTTGCATACTTTCCATAATTTTTGTGTCGAAAGAAGCTCCTTTAGATGTTTGATAAAATAGTTCGCCTGCAAAGTAAAATAACTCCCTTTGTGAATGGAATCCTTAGATTTTTTTCTAAACCACCGACTCCTTCATGATGGTCCTGTACAACACAGTTGGTTATTTAACTTTCTTATGGTTATCTGAATCTTTAGACAAAGCCTTAGGACTGTCTAAAATGTTTAAGTCACCTGACACAGAAGGTAGATGGACATTGTCATTCTCTCCATTTATTATATCAGACTCTAGTGAGTTGTTAGAAGTGCAAGACTCTAGTTCCTTTCGAGGATCAGACGTCACTTGAGTCAAGTCAATGGGTTTAACATCTGAAACAACCACAGTTTGAGGTTTAACTTCTGAAAGAACACTTTGGGGGATTTCGAAATGAATGGACATGTCATTGCCTACCACTAATTGAAGAATTCCAACGTGTGCCAAAGGATCTATAGATATCCCAACAGTTTCTTCCATTTTTTATGATGGCTCAGATTCATCACTATCAGTTTTTTCAGATGATGCTACAATTTTTTTCGAGTTCTTACATGAGTCAAAGTCCTCATCATTACATATACTATCAGAAGATGGCAAGAAACATTGAGGTTGTTATTGTGGTTTCAGGTTCATTTGGGTACAAGTCGCCTGTAGTAGTTGTTGTATTTATATGAACAATGGTTCGAACCACCAAATTTTCATTTCTAAATTTAGTCACAACATTTCCATATTCTTGATTAATTATGGTTTCTCGCCTTGTTTCTACAACAACTGATTTTTCAACATTCTGGTTCTCTATTGAAGAGCTTGATGTCTTGAGATCCACATGTTCTCGATTAACTTTGGTTTCCTGCTCATTTTCCAACTAATCGATGTTAGTTTCCACAACAACTGAACTTTCATCTTTTTGTATTTTCAGTTGATGAACTTGACAAAGTTTTAGACTCAGTCTAAAGATTCACAAATTCTTGATTAACTTTTCTTTCAAGCTCACATCCTAACTGATTGATAGTAGTTTCTGCAATAACAAGAACTTCTTAGTTTAGAAGCTATTGATGTCATCCTCCACCACCATCTTGGCCGCGTTTGAATCCAAAGCATCTCCCATGGATTTGTTAGATCCTACGCTGTCTAAAAACTCTGCAACCACATCTGAAAACACTTCATCCTCAGATTCCTTTGATTTTGTTTTTATGCCATCAACACCGTCATCATCGCATCTTCCTTTCAAGAATTTTGAACCTATGCAACATTTATGAAGATTTTGTGATCAACATAATCATCAGAAACAAAAGTCAAATGGGTATTAGCTTCAGACTCAACCAACTTGAAATCTTCAATTGTTCCACAAACCCTTTAATGTGCACGCCTATGTATGGCACTCGAATGAGGGTTTGGAAAGGGCCATCCACATTTGTTGCAAACATGAACTATATGGCTCTCTTGCTTCTAATCTCAATGCTCCATTTATTTTCTCCTATCTCGCCTGATGTCTGATGGATATCTTGCAAGAGAGTTAGACTCATTTGCAATCTTCTTGTTTACCAAATTTGAGGTAGATGATTACAGTTGCATAACAGAGTCGACCTTTTTCTCAATGGAGTCATTTTTCGTCGCTTTTAATCTTTCTAAATCATAGAAGCCAGATTATATTTTTGGATTGGTGACGATTTCTACTTGTTTTCAAGTGCAACATCATCCAAAAGGTTCTTGAGAGTAGTGTGTGGCTTTTATGCAATCCAGTTCGTCACCTGTAGTACTAGTTGTATTCATATGATCAGTGGATGAAATCACCGAATTTCCTTTCTAAAATTAATCCTAATATGTTTCTACAACAACTGAATTTTAAACATTCTAGTTTTTCGTTGAAGAGCTTGATGTCTTAAGTTCCACAAGTTCTCGATTAACTTTGGTTTCCTACTTATTTCCCAACTAATCGATGTCAGTTTTCGCAACATCTGAACTTTCATATTTTCGATTTTTAGTTGAAGAACTTGACAAAGTTTTAGACTCGGTCTCAAGATTCACAAATTCTTGATTAACTTTTTGTTCAAGCACACATCCTGACTGATTGATGGTAACAAGAACTTCTTTGTCTTTTAAAGTTTGAGAGCTACGAATTTCATCCTCCACTACCATCTTGGCCGCGCTTGAATCCAAAGCATCTTCCATGAATTTGTTTGATCCTACGCTATCTAAAAACTCTACAACAACATTTGAAAACACTTTATCTTCAGATTCCTTTGATTTTGTTTTCATGCTATCAACACGGTCCTCAACGCATCTCCCTTCCAAGACGTTTGGACCTATGCAACATTTATGGAGATTTTTTTATCAACATCATCATCTGAAACAAATGTCAAATGGGCAGTAGCCTCAGACTCAACCAACTTAAAACCTTAAATTGTTCCACAAACCCTCTTATTTTCACCTATGTTTGGCACTCGGATGAGAGTTTGAAAAGGACCATCCACATTTGTTGCAAACATGAACTCTATGGCTCTCTTGCCTCTAATCTCGATGCTCCATTTATTTTCTCCTCTCTCGCTTGATGTCTAATGGATATCTTGCAGGAGAGTTCAAATCCTTTGCAATCTCCCTATTTACCAACTATGAGGTAGGTGATCATGGCTGCATAACAGAGTTGAATTTTTTCTCAATGTAGCCATTTTTCGTCGCTTTTTCATCTTTCTAAATCATACAAGCTAGATTATATTTTTGGGTTGGTTAAGATTTTTACTTGTTTTTTAGTGCAACATCATCCAAAAGGTTCTTGAGAGCAGTTTGTGGCTTTTTTGCACATCAATTAGTCACATGTAGTAGTAGTTATATTTATATGATCAGTGGATGGAATCACCGAATTTTCTTTCTAAAACTAGTCTTTACATTCCCATATTCTTGATTAATTTTGGTTTCCGGCTCTGTTTCTACAACAACTGAATTTTCAACATTCTAGTTTTCCGTTGAAGAGTTTGATGTCTCAAGATCCATAACTTCTCGATTAACTTTGGTTTCCTGCTCATTTTCCAACTGATTGATGTCAGTTTTCGCAACAACTGAACTTTCATCATTTTGATTTTCATTTGAAGAACTTGACAAAGTTTTAGACTCGGTCTTAAGATTCACAAATTCTTGATGAACTTTTTGTTCCAGCTCACATCTTGACTGATTGAGGTAGTTTATGCAATAACAAGAACTTCTTTTGTCTTTTAAAGTTTGGGAGCTACTAATTTCATCCACCACCACCATCTTGGCCACGCTTGAATCCAAAGCATCTTCCATGGATTTGTTTGATCCTATGCTATCTAAAAACTTCGCAACAACATTTGAAAATACTTCATCTTCAGATTCTTTTGATTTTGTTTTCATGCCATCAACATCGTCGTTATCGCATCTCCCTTCCAAGACTTTTGGAACTATGCAACCTTTAGGAGATTTTGTGATAACATCATCATCTGAAACAAAAGTCAAATTGGCATTAGCCTCAGACTCAACCAACTTAAAACCTTCAATTGTTCCACAAACCCTCTTATGTGCACACTTATGTTTGGCACTCGGATGAGGGTTTGGAAAGGGTCATCCACATTTGTTGCAAACATGAAGTCTATGGCTCTCTTACCTCTGATCTCGATGTTCCATTTATTTGCTTCTATCTCGCCTGATGTCTAATGGATATCTTGCATGAGAATTCCACTCATTTGCAATCTCCTTGTTTACCAACTGTGAGGTAGGTGATTTTGGTTGCATAACATAGTTGAACTTTTTCTCAATGTAGCCATTTTTCGTCGCTTTTTCATCTTTTTAAATCATACAAGCCAAATTATATTTTTGGATTGATGAAGATTTCTGCTTGTTGTCAAGTGCAGCATCATCCAAAAGGTTCTTGAGAGCAGTGTGTGGCTCTTCTGCACTCCAGTTCGTCACCTATAGTAGTAGTTGTATTTATATGATCAATGGATGGAATCACCGAATTTCCTTTCTAAATTAGTCTCAACATTTCCATATTCTTGATTAATTTTTAGTTTCCTACTCTGTTTCTACAACAATTGAATTTTCAACATTTTGGTTTTTCGAAAGAGCTTGATCTCTTAAGATCCACAAGTTCACGATTAACTTTGGTTTCCTGCTCATTTTCCAACTGATCGATGCCAGTTTTGCAACAACTAAAATTTTATCGTTTTGATTTTCAGTTGAAGAACTTTGTCTTAGACTCAGTCTCAAGGTTCACAAATTTTTTATGAACTTTTTGTTCCAGCCCACATCCTGACTGATTGATAGTAGTTTCTGCAATAACAAGAATTTATTTGTCTTTTAAAGTTTGGGAGCTACTGATTTCATCCTCCACCACCATCTTGGTCGCGCTTGAATCCAAAGCATCTCCCATGAAATTGTTTGATCCTACACTATCTAAAAACTCTGCAACAACATTTGAAAACACTTCATCTTCAGATTCCTTTGATTTTGTTTTCATGGCATCAACACTATCGTCACCGCATCTCCCTTCCAAGACTTTTGGACCTATGCAACATTTATGGAGATTCGGTGATCAACATCATCATCTAAAACAAAAGTCAAATGGGCATTAGACTCCGACTCAACCAACTTAAAACCTTCAATTGTTCCACAAACCCTCTTATGTGCACACCTAGGTATGGCACTTGGATGAGGGTTTGGAATGGGCCATCCATATTTGTTGCAAACATCAACTCTATGGCTCTCTTGCCTCTGATCTTGATGCTTCATTTATTTTCTCCTCTCTCGCCTGATGTTTGATGGATATCTTGCAGGAGAGCTCCACTCATTTGCAATCTTCCTGTTTACCAACTGTGAGGTAGTTGTTTTTGGTTGCATATTAGAGTTGAGTTTTTGGATGCATATTAGAGTTGACTTTTAATTCAATGGAGCCATTTTTCGTCGCTTTTTCATCTTTCTAGATCATACAAGCTAGATTATATTTTTGGGTTGGTGAAGATTTCTTCTTGTTTTCAAGTGCTGCATCATCAAAATGGTTCTTGAGAGTGGTGTGTGGCTTTTCTGCACTTTAGTTCCTCACCTATAGTAGTAGTTGTATTTATATGATTAGTGGATGGAATCACTGAATTTTTTTTTTTAAATTAGTCTCAACATTTCCATATTATTGATTAATTTTGGTTTCCTGCTTTGTTTTAAAACAACTGAATTTTCAACATTTTGATTTTCTGTTGAAGAGCTCGATGACTCAAGATCCACAAGTTCTTGATTAACTTTGATTTCTTGCTCATTTTCCAATTGATCGATGTCAGTTTTCGCAACAACTGAACTTTCATCTTTTTTATTTTTAGTTGAAGAACTTGACAAAGTTTTAGATTTAGTCTCAAGATTCACAGATTCTTGATGAACTTTTTGTTCCAGCTCACATCCTAACTGATTGATAGTAGTTTCTGCAATATCAAGAACTTCTTTGTCTTTTAAAGTTTAGGAGCTACTATTTCATCCTCCACTACCATCTTGGTCGCGCTTGAATCCAATGCATCTCCCATGAATTTGTTTGATACTACGTTATCTAAAAACTCTAAAACAACATTTTGAAAACAATTCATCTTCAGATTCCTTTGATTTTGTTTTCATGGCATCAACACTGTCGTCACCGCATCTCCCTTCCAAGACTTTTGGTCCTATGCAACATTTATATAGATTTTGTGGTCAACATCATCATCTAAAACAAAAGTCAAATGGGCATTAGGCTCAGACTCAACCAACTTAAAACCTTCAATTGTTCCACAAACCCTCTTATGTGCACACATATGTTTGGCACTCGGATGAGGGTTTGGAAAGGGCCCTCCACATTTGTTTCAAACAAGAATCCTATGGCTCTCTTGCCTCTGATGTCGATACTCCATTTCTTTTCTCCTCTCTCGTCTGATGTATGGTGGATGTTTTACAAGAGAGTTCCACTCATTTGCAATCTCCCTATATACCAACTGCAAGGTAGGCAATTTGGGCTGCATAACGGAGTCGACCTTTTTCTCAATGGAGCCATTTTTTGTCGCTTTTTCATCTTTCTAAATCATAGAAGGCAAATTATGTTTTTGGGTTGGTGACGATTTCTACTTGTTTTCGAGTGCAACATCATCCAATAGGTTCTTGAGAGCAATTTGTGGCTTTTCTACACTCCAGTTTGTCACCTTAGCGATTGTTGCTTCTTCTCCTTTTTTCCAGGCGAGTCATTTGCAACATGAGTATAAGATGGAAACTAGCCAACTTGTAGGGATGTAGGATTTGGCTGCTCTTGGTTTCGTGCAGTCTTGTTTTCGATAATGGTTGAATTTAGGATCCCACCACCATTTGGTTCAACCAATGTCATAAAAGATGGTGGCTCAAACAAATCAGATCTATTGGAATGTTGTCTCTTAGGTGCAACATCCGCCTTCCTCAAATTGGTTTCCTCTGCTTTGGCTTGGGCTCGCACATTGTACCTTTTTCGAAGTTGTAATTCGCCTTTGGAAAGCTGAAAGTCGGGTGGAATTAGAAGTTGAATTCTGATTTTTGTTTTTCACTGTCGGTGTGCTTAATCTTTAGAAAACCAAAGAACGTGCAACATGAGTAATGTGACTGAATACAGAAATTCTCTGAATTTTATTTTTTTCGTTTTCTTTAGGATCGTTGCTCTCTTTTATGATAATGTGTCGTGTGTCAGCAACTTTTGCTTTTTCTTTACTATTTATGCGTCGGTTCGAAAGACTTATATCCAAGTCCAGCTCTCGAACTAGGTATAAAATGTCCTTGTTGTTGAAGCTTCTTTTAAGTAGAGGAAAGCTTGTGTCTTTACTTCAAATATATTCAGGCTTTGAAGCTCCGTACAAGTTGTAAAGTCATAACCTACCTTTGCCAGCAACTTATATGTCTTTGGATCAAACTCATCCATTGTTTGTTTTTCTAGAAGGAATGCTTCCACACTTTCTTTCTCAGTTCTTTTTATTTCTCCTTCATGCATCTTGGTAAGTGGTGTGGTGAAGCTTTCCTTCAATATTTTGATATCTTCAACTGTTAAGTTTTTTGAACATTTTGTAAATGGTGATTCACCCTTCTTACGTAGAGATAAAGGAACATAGCGTAAGACAAGGGGTTTTAAGATATTTTCCTGTGGGATTACCATTTTTTTGTTCTCTGACATTTCAGACTTGATTTAGGTTGGTGGTTCATCATTCTCTTAACCGCTGAATGCATCCACTTCATTTGACTTCTTTTGTTGTGATCGTTTGTTGCTCGTGCTTATGAGTGTCTTTGGCCATAGGAACTTCAGTTGATATAACTTCACTTATATTATCATTTTTTATGTAAAATTTTGCATTAGAAAAGTGAGACTCAGCCTTTGAGAATGACCTGGTGTCAACATCAACCTTCTTGATTCTCTGTTGGTAAATTTAAAATATTTGTGGAGCGTGGAGGTTATTACTCCATGTTCATGAATCCAGGAATGCCCTAATAACAATTTGTAATTGGTTCTTAAATCGATCACGTAAAATATAGTGCTTACCTGCAAATCTCCTATGGTAATCTCCAAACGAAATTTGCCTATCGTCTACTGTGCTCCTTGATTAAAACCTTGAATCACCAATTTACTACTTGAAACCTCCTCAATTGAAATGTCCAACCGATTCATGTTTAACTTTGACAAGATGTTGAAGACAAAACCATTATCGATGAGAATTCGATTGAGTTTTTGCTCCTAGATATATGCTGACACAAATAAAGATTTGTTATGAAGCTTTGACCCAAGTAACAAATCTTCATCAGTGAATGATAACGATAAACAACATGAATCACATGTTTTTGTTCGTGAAGTATAAATAGTTGGAACTATATCATCTTTTAGCATCTCAACAAGTGTATTCTTGGTCTCTCGCGGGAGTGACAACAAATCATTCATACTAAAAGAAGGTAATTCCTCCAGCTTAATTGTTGTTTCTGCAAGATCTGAATGAGTGTCATCATCTTCAGTCATACTGACAGCATGACATGAAACGATTTCAACTAGAAAGCTCTCTAGGAAGAAGTCTTTCAAAGTTATCGGTTGCTTTAGTCAAGGAAGCTCCTCATTTTCTTTAATGGCTGGTCAGAGTCTTCTTATATTCGTTCTTATCTTTCTTCATTGAGACTTTCTCTTCCTCTTATAACCCCGATACGAACAAGATTCCTTTTGAACTACATTTTGTTTACTCTTCTTCCAACGAGTAACCAATGTCCATATCCCATATGCATCTTTCATCTGCTTATCCTTTTCTTGGGAGTCAATTTTCTGGAGGCCAGTATTTTGTGAGGCCTCCAATAAAAAATATATGACAACAGGCTCAAGAGATCCAAATTGGATTAGACTCTCTGTAGTAGATAATCTGATATCAGGATGAATCATTACTGCGATATGATTTTTCTGTGTCACATTATCAAAATCTAGCTCAATCTTTTTTTCTAGAGCTAACTTCAAAATTAATTATTTCAATACAAAGACTTTTTCTACTGGATGACTAACAACTCGATGATATTTGCAGTAATTGGGATCGTTTACTTTCCCTATTTCTGTAGGTCGTTTACATTTTGGAAGTTTGATAAGTTGTTTTTCTAGTAACTGCTCTAACATATCAGGTAAATCAAAGTCTGGAAAATGATAAACTTTTTCCCACCTCTCTTTCAACATCGAGCGTCTTTTCTCATCTTCATCTTGGTGTTTTTCAATCTTTTTCTCCTTGAAGATAAACTTTAAAGGGATCATATTGACGACCATAACTTCTTTTCTCGCTCTTCACTTCTTTCTTTTCCTTCTCACTTCTAGGACCAGTAGATCATTGCTTCCTCTATTAGTAATGCTTAGTTTCATATTATGAGCTTGGGTTGCTAACTCTTCAAAGGTGTGAGGTTTTATCCCTTGCAAGATGTATAGGAGCCCCCAAACGTTGTGCACATTTCCACCACTGACAATTCTGTTAATCTATCTTTGCAATCAAGGCTTAATGCTCACCAACGATTAATGTAGTCAATGACTGACTCACCTTTTCACTGTTTGGTGGCGATTAGCTCTATCATGCTAACAACACGCCGGGTGCGGTAGAAGCGATTTAGGAATTTCCTCTTAAGCTGCTTTTAACTATCAATAGTTTCAGGTTCAAGATCGGTCTGTACCAGTCGAAGGCATTTTCTTTCAGAGTTCGACCAAACTGTTTGACTATCAATTCTCCCCGTGTACCAACATTTTCACATGTTTTGATGAAGTACATGTTGTTTTGGGTTGTCTTTTCCATTAAATTGCTGAAATTTAGGTGGCTGATATCCATTCGACATTTGCAGGTTGTCAATCCTATTTGTACATGGCTTGAAATACAAAAAAAAAGTTTGAGTAGGCCCGCATATTGGTTTTGATGGAATTTGCGATCATTTCTTGCAACTGCTGAACAGACAGTGAAGCAATTGAGGTCGACTTTTGTGGTTGACTTTCTTGTAAAACTGTCTTCCCTTTGTCATTATTCTTGATTGTATGTGTATGACTTGATTCAGTAGTGTCACGACTCTCGATGTGATTCTTAAGAGATGCAATCTCATAATCCATTTCTTCGATTTCCTTCATGAGCATATTAACTTTCTTTTCGAGCTTTGTCATTCTCTCTTCACTTGTTTCCTCACTTAATCTCATAATCCATTTCGTCAGCCATCATAATTGACATTATATTTGGGTGAGGTGTTTTACTTGATTGTTCAAAATACGAGATATGCTCGTCGAGTGTAAGATTTTTCTTGATTATAATTTCACCCTTTGGTGGCTTCGACAATTATTCCCATATGTTTTTCGTGACCTCAAAGATGCCCTTTTCAGACGATTGAGATTCCTTTGAGCAGCTGCGACTATTTGGTCTCCTGCCAGTGTTGCTTAGAACTTTGGAAGTGTTGCGTTTGGATGTGATGACTTCTTGAGATATTTTCTGTAAAAGAGAAAGAGATGAAAGGTAGAGAAGTCCCACTGGACGTGCCAAACTATTCACATGAGATTTCTAGAAAAATTTAATTCGTGGAATCTAAACTTTGTATTGATTTCAATATAGTGTAGTGGATATAATCTCTAATATTTACTTCTTTGATGTTTTTTCTTTAATGTAAAATAAAACTTAAAAACTTCTAGCTCTTCGATCTTCAAGAAGTTGTGGATATAAGTCACCAATTCGAGTTTAATTTTCTAAGTCTTCAATTTTTTAGAAGGTGGTAATCTCGAGGCTAATAAGAACTTTCATGTCTTAAGAGCTTTAGAGGTTGAGTCTTCAATTCTTCAGAGCTTAAATTATTTGTTCTTCTAAAATTCTCCCCAAAATGAATGACAATGCTTATATTTATAGAGAATTTTCATGGGGTTTAGGTGAGGTTGGGCCCATTTGCTTGTTGGACTTCGGCTTGAGCCCATTTTGCTTATGAGGCTTGGACTTGGACTTGAACCTATTTTATTTATTGGGTTTGAGCCTATTTTGCTTCGGGGTTTCTAAGGCTCAAATAAGGGACCTATATTTCAATAATGTTAATGTTTTGGATTATTTACAATAATGTCTAACTTTCTTCAATAATTACAAAAACATTTGTCAAAATTACTATTTAGACCCTACCCTACAATTAATTACAAGATTTTCTAAATTAGGAATCCCTAAAAATCACTTATTTTTAAAATCTTTTAATATTTTTTAATTTTTTAAATAATTAACTTGATTTTGAAAATAAACATATAATTTTTAAATTAAAACTTCTATTCCATATGTTCCTCGTTAGGTTATAAACATATCTTTTCAAAATCTAATATATTGTAGTATATTTATGATATATAATGTAGTCAAGTTAATTTAGTATATGTTGTCGTATATATTGTAGTATATTTAGGGTATATAGTGTAGCCAAGTTAATTTAGTATATGTTGTCGTATATTGAGGGTTATGTTGTTTGGGTATATACTATTTGCACGCTATATTGTTTGAGTATATACTGTTTGCATCACATCTATGCATCCAAACTGGGGTATATTATAATGATCTATATATCATAAAATATAGGAATTTATTTAAATACTAGAGTATATTTTTATAATATAATGTGTGATATACACCACGGTATATGTTTGATAAAATTATATTACATTTGTGCATGTAGTATATACACTAGGGTATATTATATTCTAGGAAAATATAGGAACACATTATCAATAGTAGAGTATATATGTAATATAAACTTCTTACAAATTTATATTTTGCATCCCAGTATATTTTAAATAATATGTATAAAAATCAAACAAAAAAACATAGTTGTGACCACATACTCATCAACTTGCGAAAACGAAAATTGAACTATCCCGAAGAAACTAAATTGCTGCAGAAACTCAACGGAGAACTAGCACCCTGGAAGATGTTCGAAAAATGAACTATCCTGAAGAACTAGCACGCTCGAAAATGTTTGTAAGATTTTGATTCGGGTCAAAATGATATTTTTGAAAGGAATAAAATTACAATTTTACTATATTGTTTATCTCTCCAAATGCAAAAGGAATACATTCATATTAATTATTGCAATGAAATAATTAAACCTTCTCTCTCCAATATTAGAAAAATCCTTTAAATATGGAAAATATTATTAAAAGGGTATTTTAGACTAAAAATCACATTAAATACTATTAATAAAAATATTTGAATATTTAAACATTTATGAAAATAAGTTTTGAAATGATATTCAATGTATAAATATCCCTTTTGGTTATTGAGCTTGAACTTGGTCTTCATTATATTTTTGGCTCAATTTTCAATTATGAGTTTGAATCGAATTGAGTAGAAATTTTAATTACCTAAACCAATTCAAATTACAATTGTGATGATGTGGCATAATTTAATTGGCTAAAATTTCTCGTTCAACAAAAATAAACTTTGATTTTTTTAAAAGTATTTTTTTTCAATTAAATAAGTAAGATATTCATCAGAGATAAAATGTGATTTTTTTTTAGAAAAAAGGAAATTGTTTATCTAGGATGAGGTTAGATATTAGTTAAAAATAAAATGTTATTTTTTAGATTAATCATCTCTTAATTTAAAACATTGATTTAAACCATTTTATTTTTTATTTTTTTAAATTGTGATAGTTTATATATATATATATATATATATATATATATATTACCCCTCTACTTTCAAACATCATATAATGTCAAAATAATTATTTCTAGTTTTTATTTTTTTTTAATTTCGTGATAATAATCTTAGTTAGTCTTTTAATGATTTAATTACCTTGTTAATGTGAAACTTTAAATTAAACCAAAATATCTTTTTAAAAAAAATATCATGATATTTTTATTTAAATAATTTTAAACTTTAATTAGTTTAAAGCAAATTATTATTATTTTTTGTTATGATCTTATCTACATTAATATTTTTTTAATTTATTTGGACAATATGGTTATCCTTTTATTTTAAACTATAATGAAAATAAAATATTATTGTTTTCATTTTTATATAGATTAAACTTTTAGTTGAAAAATGGATATTTGATTATTTTCCTATAGTTTTTTCTATGCAAACATAAACCCCAAAAAATTTAATCTCGTTTGATTTTCAAGGATTTTCTTCTTGATTTTAAATTTTATTTCAAATTTCTATGGATTTGTGTGTACTTACACCAAATTTAAAAAGAGAAAAAAGAAGTACAAAGGCATGTAAAAACAGTAAAATTATTATAAACCCATGCACTCATTGGTTGTAACAAGAAAAGAAAAGTATAAAAGCATTAAAAGTTTAAAACAATCACTTTATACTCTATCACTTTATCGGCGTCTAAATTGCTTGAATTTTGAGAAATTTATTCGAACATTGATGGAGTCATGTGCATAGTATCGAAGCGTTGTGGCGCTAAGCATTCCACCATGTGGTGCTTCGACAAAGGTCTCAATAGCCGAGACACTCCTTCCAAGCGTCGCAGCGCCCTCGTGTTTTGTATAAATATGTCTCTTCTCCCGTCTAGGGTAGGGGAGTTCACCCATTTGGGGCTTCTAGCCCCCATTCCCCTCTCTTCTCTCTATTTTTTTCCTTGAGTATTCTCATTGTAAGTAATCGAGTAGATGTTGGATTTTCGCCTCATCCTCCATGGGAAGATAAGGTGGTGGTTTCCTAGCTTAGGGACTTGGAAAAACTCTTTGTAATTTTGGGAGATTTTGACCTTTTGATGTATATATATATATATATATATATATATATATATTTGTTTTTAGCTTTCAATCTGAGTTGTATGTTTATGGTTTGTATGATTTTATTGTTGATTGACGACCAACGATATGTTGTGGGATTTGAATGGAGATTAATTTGTGTTACGTGAGATATATTTATAGGTTAATCTTGAAAGAAGCAATAGGTTAGTTAGGCTTGCATTGTCTATAATGAATCGTTGTTTGTCTTTTCAACCTAGAGAGAAACCGTAGTGAGTGTTTGGCTAGACGGTGGAAGTTAAGCGTGGTGGGATAAAACCCATCACAACGGAAGAAATACAGAATCATTTTCAATTTTAATTTGGAAAAATAAAATACCATACATTGAAAAAAAATATAGGAACTATATACAAGTTTTCTAAAAATAAGTATTTACTTCTAAAAAACAACTTCGCGTCTCCCACTGCACGAGCTGAAATGACATCTTTCGTTCCAACCTTGAGCGTCATTTCTTCTTCGTCGAGCTGCTGGAAGGAACTAATTTTCTGTAAAGAAGAACAAACATGATTAGTGGCTCCTGAATCTAGTATCCAGGCATTTTGGTAATTTTTCACTAAACAAGTTTCTAAAACAAGTAAATCATATTTA
>JBBPDJ010000008.1:12069113-12087819 GCA_037974625.1 Cucumis cinereus | reverse complement strand
AGAAGGGATCTGAAGGGTTCGAATCAGATGAATAAGATTGAGAGAATGAGAAAAATGGAAGAGATTAAGACAGTGATGTATTCTGGAGGAGGAGCAGAAGAAGAAGAAGAAGAAGAAGAAGACAGTGATGTGTTCAGAAGAAGAAGAGGAAGAAATAATCGGCCCCTAAACCCTAAATTAGAAGGGGTAATGTTGGTATTTTTTAATTTTAAAGATATGTCTTCTTTTTTTTCTATAAGTTGTAAATATTTTCATTCTTTTTCTATTTTTAACAATTACCCTTTTAAATATTCATCCTTTATCAAACCTCATTTATCATGTACTAAGAATAATTTGGATCACAATTTTTTGTTTTCAGGTGAAAAGAAAAAGAAAAGAAAAAGAAAAAGAAAGCAACTTTGAATCTTATAGTAATTATATCTTAATCTTGATGATGCTACATTATATTATTATATAATTAAAATTTGCATAAGGCTCACACACCTTCCAATAAAGTAGTTTTACCCTAAAACTATTTGGTGGAACCTACCAATGCGACAAAAACCTCTCTCTCTCTCTCTCTTATCTATTGGAACATCTTAGATTCATTAATGTTCCACACTAAAAAATTAATTTTCATGAACATATGTGATAATTTTATAAAATTCTTTTAATGGATTTTTAGGGTCATTCAATTACTTTTAATACAACAATTGAGTGAAGAGAGATTTCAACTATATATCTTCGTGCTTATCAATACACTCAACTATCAATAAAATTAAATTTTGTTAACAGACATCTAATTTTTATTTAGAATCATCCTAAATTTAGACAAATGTTAAATTTAAATTTAAAAAATATATTTTCCTTTATTTTTTTTTCAATATGACTTTGTCGGATGCCTAAACTCATTGTCACAATAAATATTTATTTTACATTTATAAAATTATTTATTGGTATATCATTTTGATAAATTTTATTTAAATTATAAGAGAGATAATAAGACATTTATTTTAACTACAAAACATTGAGACTCGTTTTAATTGACCTCTCTATAAATTGAATAAATATATATATATATATATAAGGAAGGAGGAGGACGTGGCTTTGTTTTGGCGCTTCATGAATTTAAAGAAAAAGATAATAAAAATATTAATTTTTGGTGTTGGTAGTACAAAATATATATATATATAATATATATATATATATATATATATGGGAAGATATATTATTAGGCAGGGGAATATAAAATAATTAAGATTGGGTTGTGTGACACGCCCTCTACCGATATTGCCACCATATAATCAACATTATTAATAATATATAAACCAAGATTTCGCAATCTTTATAACATTATAATATGGATCAAATCACGTTAGTGGAACCCTATTTAATTTTATTACAATTTTAGGATAAAATTGATTAGGGGATGCTGTTACTGTTACTGTTACGTGATTATTATTATTATTATTATTATTATTATTATTATTATTATTATTATATCATTTTAAAAATACAAATACAAATACAAATATTAATTATTCAATTCATATATATGCTACTGTTTGACTGACATTGCTTCTGGGATACGTTTGGGAATTTATTTGCTTTTTATAATTCTAAAAAGGACAAAAAACAAATTGCATTTTGTTTTCTTTCATCTTTTTCCCCATTATTTTCCCTCCAAACAAACAAAAACAACATCCTTTTGTTTCATTTTGGTAATGGAAAAAAATTGAAATTAAAATAAACCTTCATTTACCAAGATATTTTTCGAGTGATGTATATTCACGCAATAATATATCTTTATTGAATTTGTTTGGTAAATGTAATTTATATCCCTATCAATTCAGATCTTTTAACTTTTATATAACTATACTAATTCACATGTTTTTATGGACTTGTGTTCCAAAATATCATATAACACTTGTACTTTTTTCAATTAACATCTTAAGACTTGAATTGAAGTGAGTTATTTTTTTAAATTACCAATACATTAACTTTTACTCATGGTGTAGACTCCTTTAAATGACAAACAAAATGAATGATTATAACTAAGACATGAACAAATTGTAAATGAAATTTTGATTAAGAGTCCAAATTGATTCGTCTATAAAAATTTAAGTATTTAATTGATAAATTTAGAAATGTCGTGTAATGTTTATCTAAACATGTATAAATTTAATGTAGTTATGCAAGTTGAAATTTTAAATCGATAAGTTTATTAAGTTGATAATTTTAATTGATAATGTGCATAGAAAGTTTCACGTGATCCATCTTCATATGCTCAAACAAAATCACACAACCAAAATGCACCACAGAAAACATCCCTGGTGATGGAATAGAATAGACTTGTCTCGAGTTTGGCTAAGACAAAGGCACACAATTCTGTTGGTTAGGCTCAATTGTCTCATTCTATCAGTTTGGTTGGAGTGCTTGAGTTGGGGTTTTAAGCTCAAGTTTCTGTTCATTTCAAATTTGGATCACATTAAACTTACTCCATATCAATTTTATTTTCATTTTGAATTTATCTTTTCTTAGTCATTACTCCATTTTCTCAACTCAAAATTCACCCCTTAGGTTATATAACTAAAACATACTCAAAACAGTTGAAGAACCAATCTAAATCCATGTATTTACTTACTCCCATACATATCAACATCGATTCCATCAATGTCTGCCACCTCAAGAACATGTGATATTCTATTTCAAGTGCCTTTTCAACTCCATTCAAGCTTAGAGAGGAAACCAGCTAGTTCAACAAATCTTTATTTATTTATTTATTTATTTTTCCCGGTAACCAAACAGAAAGTGATATATAGGAAAAAGGGGAAATGAAATGATATCTCAAATCGTGAAGGATTGATTATTAATTATTCATATTCATTTATATAATTGTTGTTTGGTTAAAAATCCACCATTATTGCCGGGTCATAAGCTATATGAATTACTATGCACTTTCATAATATTATATTTTATTATTATATATATTATGCAACACCATCTAACCATTAATTTAAAACTATATATAAACTTCCCCTATAAATCAACTTTATTGGGATAAGAACACACAATAATAATACAATATCTATAGCTTTCTAAAACTATAATGGGAGTTTGATATGATTTTGATCAAACCTTCATAATATTTCTATACGTTATTGTATTATTAGATAAGCTTTTTTTTTTTTTTTTTTTTTACCTAATGTGAAGATGGTTAGAATTTTTATTTGATAAAATTATAAATTTATATAGTCAACAGTACAAGTGTTTATGTGTGGTACATAAAATGAAAAAAAAGATATATTTTTAAGTGAATGAAACATATATAGTTTAACACCCGAGATGCTTTTAAACGATTTGATTTAGGTCTAATTTCACTTGTCCGTTTACATCAAATTTAATTAGAAATTTTGTTTTGTTTTTGAAGATGGAAAACCCTTTCTACAAGTTTGACATATATAATTCAAACCCTTTTTGTATTTCTTTTTCATCTTCTTCTTCTTTTTTTTCTTTAAAAAATTGTTTTTCTTTAAATAAAATGATTAATTTATAAATGATGCCATTTGAAGGCTCTCACGTAGTAAAGTTGCACATGGGAAGAAGTCAATAGGTTTGTGATTAATTATATAAAACTAATAATATAAAGAGATTATTATTAAATAGAGTCAATCAGAATGAGACAAATATCCCAATTTTTACGTATGCATGAATCCTGCCGACATGATGTGTCACCAAATCTCCTCAATTTATCTTCTCTGCTCTCTTCCCATTCAATTTCTTTTTTATATTATACCCCTTTAATTAATTTATTTAAATATTGTTGTTGTACAAACTTATTAAAAAAATATGGTTGTTTTGAAACTATTTGGAAAAATATAGTGAATTAGAGGGGCGAGTGTACAAAACTTGTCTCATTAAACTTAGAACTATAAATATGGTTTATTAAAAAAATATGGATTTTTTTTGTTTTATCACGGTTTCTCACTCCTATGGGCGAGGTTTGCCCTCACCCTTTCTCTCTTTTTTTTTCTTTTTCTTTTTTCACATTCTCCCTCCTAACCCTCGCCCTTCTCCTTTTTTTTTTTTCTTTTCTTTTTTCACATTTTCTCTCTTATGGGCGAGAGTTCTTCTATTTTCGACAAAACCAACCATAATTTTTTAAAAATTTTCAAAACAATCACATTTTTCTAAATACTTTAAAAATAACAATAAATAAATAAATGATTCAATTAATTCCCCTTCATATTCTTAATAATAATAATAATAATAATAATAATAATAATAATAATAATAATAATAATAATAATAATTATTATTATTATTATTATTATTATTATTATTATTATGATTGTTCGCACGCGATTTCCAGATAAACATGTTTCGTGGAGTTGAACTTGTGCTGATGTTGTGTTTATGTGTCGATCTCTAGAACTTGCTTCTCTGATTCTCTCTCAGTTGAATGTGTATAGCATGTTTGACTCTTTAGAGTAAAATTTTATGAACACCACAAATGAAGAGAGCTCATCTATTCATAGAGTTCTCTGGTGGACTTTATGGGCTTGAGTTTGGTTGATTCATGGATTTGGCTCTTTGGGCTCAATTATATAGATTTGGGCTTGGGGCAACGGAAAAAATAGCAAAATTCAAGGTTTCATTTTGAAAAATAGTAAAAAAAATTTAAAATTACAAAAATAGCAAAATGAATTTTAAAATTATTAATTATGAATTAATGATTAGCCAAAATATCCCTAACTAATTCCAATTATCTAAAATTCAAATTCTAACAACCCATATTTTACTCCTATTAAAAAACAAATATTTTTAAATTCTAATATTCTAAAATTCAAATCATACCTATCAAATCTTAACCATATTCCTATAAATAATAATTATTAAAAAATCTAGAAACTATAAAAAATATAATATTTTTTTAAAAAATTATGTTTTTAAAAAAACCTATAAACCACAAACATTTAAAATAACAATTATCCTAGTAAGTGTACAGTAAATTTAAAATTGGACAACCAATATTCTACATGATAACGTCCTATAAATACCTTGCAGTTGCGATCGCAAATATAGTATGATTTGCGATAATAGAAAATGCAGTATCCTAGAAGGTGTAACAAATATAGTATCCTAGAAGGTATAATAAATACAGTATCCTAGAAAGTGTAACAAATACAGTATCCTAGAAAGTGTAACAAATACAGTATCTTATATGTACATATTGACTAAAAACAATGTGCATATGCACTAAACAAATACCTTGTATTTGTTCATAAAACATACCGTTTTACTTTGTTCATAGATCACACATACCTTGTATTTGTTCCCCACAACCTCACCGTCTCTGTCACTTTACCCTAAACTCTAGAACCTTCCCGTTCTCGCCACAAAGAAAGTCACCGATAGGTTGAGAATCAAACCAGCAAATCATCACCCACTCTCGAAAATATGAATCTTCTAAACCATGTTTGCGAATCATCACCCCCAAATGCTCTTTCAACCTTTCGCCGCCATCAACACACGACTCACTACTACAAAAAACAGTTTACTTGACACTTTTATTTTAACATTACTTGATGGTTTTATACAAAACCGTCAAGTAAGGTTAAAAACTGTAAAAAATAAACAAAAGAAGGAATAATAAATTTTTTTTTAGAATTTTTTTAATACTTGACGATTTTTACCTGTCAAGTTCAATTGTTTATGCTTGACGGATTTTAGCCGTCAAGTAATATTGTTTTCATTGAATTTTTTAATCCAAAAATTCATTCTCCAACTTTTCCCCAATTCTTTTTTAGTTTCCCTCTTATTTTCTTAATTTCCCTCCCATTTCTTTCCTCTCACATTTTCCCTCAACCCTAACCCCATCTCCACGACATTTTCCCTCAACCCTAACCCCATCTCCATGATACACACCATTCTCCACAACACCCACCCCAAGATGATGACTGACGACGGTTGGTGATGACCCATGAGCTCCGACGACAACTGGTTTTCATGAAGCTTCGAACATCGGTAGCAGCTGACTCATTCTCACTCTGTAGAGGCTTCGACGAATCATTCTGACTCAGCGTCCCCGATGAATTTTTTTTACAAAGCTCATTACTCTGCTTCTCTTGAATCTTAAGACCATAAGAGATGTTGTCTTTTGACTCTGTATATTCAGCCACATTTGAGTCCTGAACCTTATGTTCAGCCACAGTTGAGTCTCCACCAATCATTTCAATAATACATATCTGGTTTGACCTTTGGACGGAGATGCAAGTATTTATGAGAAAAAGAATTCTTTTTACCTTTTAAGTATCTTGGGTTATATCTTCCACTGTTTACATATTTAATTGTTAAATTGATTATATGGATTTTTCTGATAGGAAGGAAGTATTTTATTTCTTCAGAGTTGTTTGTTATTTTAAAAGATTGACAGTGTTTTCTTTTCAAAAAAGTACTAACAGATCTCTTTGTGCTCCTATTAAAGGTGGTTTACCTCCCTCTCGCAGAAGATCAATCTTCACCTTGGCATCATTTATGCTTCTGTTTTCAGCCAGGGCAGGAGATCTCCCAGATTGGACTACCGTCATTAAAGCATCATTAGATAATAAAATGGTTAATCTTTGAACCTATCGAATAGGATAAGTACATTCCTTTTGTACTTTAGTTGATTATTTCGTGCAGTATATGTGCTAAAACTATCAAGTTGGAGTTTTGGATCTGACAGGTTGATCCTCACCTTCAGTTGGTTAATGATACTAGGCTGCAGGCTGTTCGTGTCAAGGCTGCTCCAACGAACCATTCTCATTCAGCGTCAAACAAGTTCTTTTGTGTTGTGTTGGAAAAACTAGTTTGTGTTGCTGTTGATGTTAAAACTTAATGCTAAAGGTTTGTTTTTGCTTGAGCTGTAACTGAAGACAATTTTTAGCTTTCGTGTTCCTGACTAGAGATCTGGCAAGGTACTAATAAATTTACTTTTTAAGTTATGTAATGTTAGTAGGAAAAAACAAAAGAGCCAAAAGTAAATGGATTGAATCATTATTGTGTTTTCCCTATACTTAATGAGTTTAAGGTTATATAAGTATCTGCACATTAATTTGGCTGAAATCTTAATGGGGTGGAGGGAAAGTAGAACTATAACATATTTTAAACTAACTTAAGAATTGTTGGCAATGTTAAACTAGTGGAAAAAATTCAGCACGACACTCAAATAGAAGGTTGCTATTAATATCCAGTCCTATTATATTGAACCAAAAGAGCCAAAAGTAGATGGATTGAATCATATTGGATATATGAAGCCACTGTTCCTCGAAGGCCTCCAGTTTAAAAGGGTTTTACTAGGTCTGGTGATTATCACCCATAAATTTTATATTCACTGTTTTCAAATTTGAATTTTGTTTAGAAATATGTATTTTTATGTTCATTGTTCTGAGATTTTACTACTAATTGCATATTTAACTCTATTTTTCTTTCATTGATCAGGCATTTCTAGCATATTATGTTATTAACGATTTGCATATGGCACAGTCGACCACAACTTTGGTACACCACAACCTTCATGCCATCTAATTTCTTCTAAGTATTAAGTCTTGTACTTATTCACATTGTTTTGTTGATTGTTAGGTTCCTGCATAATCTATGTCTTCAGCTTCATCATATATGTGGTTGTCCAGGTCCCTTTTAGATACTAAGTCTAAATTATTGAATAAAGATTAGTTCTAGCTTCAATATCATCTTAATCATTTAAGTTCGTTTTTAGGAGGTTGTTTGGACCGGCCAATGCCTGAAGATCTATTATTCTGCTGGAGGCATTATTTGGATGTTTTGTGGTGCAGTGATTCTCATTTTACCTTCAGACTTGAGTGCTTTTATGTACGTGATGTCCACGTTTATTGGCGTAGCAAATGCTTTAATGATGGTATGTCTAAATGAAGATCCCTTGTGTTTATGCATATCATTTATTGTGTGAGTCTCTTTGGTCCTTGCAATGTCTAAAGAGAATTTTTCATACCTGAAATAATTTATTTCATTGAGGATCCAGAATAGATGATAAAGCACTTGTGACTTGTTCATGCACACACACACATATTTATATATATTAAAATTCTAATTAGTAAAAAGTAGGGTAGTTCTTTTGTTCTACCAATCTCATTAAAAGAAAAAGGACGGATGTATTCATAAAGAAGTGAGCATGTTAGGTATGTTGATTTTATCTGCTACGTGAACACTACAATCTATTCGATGTAGCAGTGGGAAATCCAACTGGTAAGGAGTTTTTTAGATGGAAAAGCCGCATCTTTAGTTTATCTAGTTTCAATCTTTGCTTTTTTTGGGTTGTTCTTAAATCTTAATAGCCTGATGTAGTAGTAGACTATAGTTTTTTGTTGAATTTTTTGGGGTTTTAGTGGTTTATGTTCTTCGATCTACTGTTGTGGGTTTTTTCTGAATTTTTTGTGGGTCTTTTTGAGCTGGAATTTGTAGAGGACTTTCGGCAACTGGGTCAGTTCTGGTGGTAATTTTGTAACTTTTTGTTGTTGTTCTTCTCTTTCTGTTTTTAGCTTTCCCTTTTAGGTCTTTTACTGATTTTGCTTTTGTTTTCTGCTGTTGTTTATGTTTAACAAGTTCAAATTACTGTAAGATGGTATCTGTTTTTGGTAGGAAATTTGGTGTTTATGTTTTTTGCTTTTACTTCAAACTGATGTGAATATAAGTAGTAGTTTCATGTGTAACAATGTGAATCATGATTTTGTAATGCAATGGAGGAAGTTAACACCACTTTATTGAATATTGTGTTTGTTGATTTTCAGATGTGAGAAGTTGCTATGATGTGGGCAAATGAGTGGCCGAAACTATAGTCAAATATGTGGAGACCAAGTCGGGAAGATCGTCGAAGGTGAGCCATTTGTTGCTTGTGATGTTTGCACATTTATATCTTGCTAATAGCCACTAGAACGACATCATTTTGACTACAAGTAATAACTTTGTTGGATCATCTAATTTGTGCATTATAGGTTCTTGCTTCAATGGTAAACCTGTGAAGAACCTCAAGAGCTTAGCTAACATGGTCGAAAGTGGTGAACGATGAGTTAATACAAAAGGTAGGAGGTAGATTTTAAAAGGATTAGAATGAAAGATAGAATAGATCAAGAGTTAAAAAAACTGCATTGTATTGACTTCTCAACTCTTGGAAGTTTTGATTAAATGATATTAGTAGTTGGTTAGATGGATTTGATGGCTTTCTCTATCCCTCGTTGTACTCTACTTGTTGAAAATTTTATGTTATATACGGTTATGTAATCAAACAGTTGAGTAATTATATACATTGACTCAACAGTTGAATTTACGAGACCAAAATTTGAAAAAGGTTAGTGTACCCACAGAAACTAGGCCTATTGTTTTGGTAAAGAATGACAAAATTCAAGACGACATACTTTGTCAAAAATTGTCTAATTTTATCGTAACATCTAATATTGAAGTTCATGTTGACGTGTGTGAGTTAGAGGAAAAAAAGGCCAAAACAAAAGCATGTAGTTTGATTGAAAAAGAATTTTACAAGAAAAAGTGTAAGAAAGAAAAGCATGAGGATAGTTTATGGCCTAGAGAGAAAAATGAGAGAAAAGTCGAAAAGCGGAGCTTATGTGAGAGAGTTAGTGAGGTTTTCAAAACAAAATATTTTTTATCATATATACAAAATAACTTGTTTCCTAACGGATGAGCTCAAGGCATACTTTTCCAGTGTTTCTTTTGAGTTCTTACAGGAGGCCAAGACACTCATAAAGATGCTTGATTTGAGGGTTGCTTCTAAAGTCAACAATGCCATACATCATATGTTTTTCAAGGCCAAATCAAAGAGGAACCACTCAAAATTTGCATCAAAATTAAACCATGGCAGCAAGCATGCGTGACAAAATGAGGAATTGGGCATGGAAATACTTTTGGAAGAATAATTGTTGTTTTCTGAAGAAACCCAAGCGGAGTTCCATGAATGACTTATATATGAAATTCCATGACTACAAAATTAGTCTACAAGGCGAGGGAGATGAGAATTACTATTTCAATGCCACTAAATTTCGTCCATTCGATGTAGGAGATAATTCGAGGACGAATCCTTTTGAAGAGGGGAAAGATGACATGAATTGGGACCTATGAGTTGCATTAGTTAACTTTAGTTATTTCTAGTTAATTTTCAACATTTTGATAAAGGTTTTTGTAGTATTTAATTGTCTTCTAGCAATAAGTGTTAAATTTAAAGTCTAGGTAATTGCGGAGATGCATTAAAAATAGTGGTTGGATTGTTGTAAGTTGGAAAGTTTAGTTAATGTTTTATTTTAACATTTTGTTATTTACATTAAATAGATCAGAATCTCTGCAAATGCCTTTATCCTTTCATTTGTAAAGGACCAAGAACCTGAGGATTAAAATTGCATTATCAAAAACTCCTGGTTTTACTGCTTGTCATAGATCGATTTGACATTGAGAGATTCTATCTTAAGCTCCCTGTGTTTTGATCTTAGACTTGCCGCTTATACTAACTGCTAATATAAGTAAATATGATTTAATTTGAATGAAGTTTATGGTCAACGACAAACTCTCTTTCTGTCAATATTAAGGCAAAATATGGAGCAAAGCTAGAAAAATAAGAGAGGATATTACTGAAAAATAGGCCAAAAGACCAAAAATATGAAAGATGAATCTAACAAAGTACAAGTTTCTCCCACAAGAAAAAGGAAAGAAAAAAAAAATTTATATATATATAATAAATACAAAAAAAAGAAAAGGGAAAAAAGAAACAGCACACAGTCCACAAACAGAGTCCAGTCTGCAGAGTAAAATCCTTTGGTGGATGCAGATTGGTGAGTCTTTGAATTCTTCAAATAAATCAAACTTATTTTCCTCTTAGACATGGGAAGCACCCTCCTCCCTGCCAACTCAGTGAATAAAATAAATTATCATAATAATATACATATATATAATATAATAATAATATAAACTTTCTAGTTCTGATTTTACTCTAATTATTTTAAAAAAATCACGAACATAACTCAATTGACATCTATAATATATGTTATCATCACGAGATATGTGGTTTGAATTCTCTCATTTTTCTTATACTAAAAAAGTACACAAGACAATAACACTCATTTCCTCATCAGGTACATGCTCAAACTTGCTTAAATTAAAATGTAGTAAACAAAAAAAAAAAAAAAACAATAATTAAAGAATCAAAACATTGTCAACTCTACAATGATAATGCTCAAAGTAAATGTTAATGAGGAAAAACTACTTAACCAAGCATGCAACACTTGTATGAAGTGATTTTATGAATTCTTCAATAATAATATATTTTTTAAAGTTTAAAATAATTGACAAAGACACCAGAAATATAGCCAATTAAGAAACCAAAGTTTAGTTGAAAAGAAATAAGGACGACAATAAATCAAGTACCCAAGAACACAACTTGAATCAGCAAATTCAATACAATCAAAACTCCAAAACTTCACAAAACCTTTCAAAAAAAAATTCCTTTCTCAATTTGAAACTAGAAAGACGAATAGGATACCATATTTTTGTATCTTTTTGTTAAACAAATGAAGAAAAAAAAAAGAAGAAAAATTTGTCATTTATTCAAAAAAATATATCTGTAACTTCAAAAGTTACCGCATCAATCTTGACTCTTTATAAACATTTCGTAACAACTTTTGAAGGAAAAATTCTGAACCATTTTCGTTGAAGTTGAAATATAGAACGATGCAGCAGTAATCTAAACTGGAAATTTTAATCACAGTACCATTCTACCCCACCACCATACTATTTCAAGTCACATTTTTTGTTTTTTTATTGATTTTTTTCAACAATAATGAGGAAAAAAAAAGTCAGAAAATTAAAATACCTTCACACTGTCATCGGGTCTTCGGTTATTAACATTGTTGTAAGGTGAAGAAGAATGTTGCGGCGGCGGGGTTCCGGGCCCCAACCTTTCCTCTCGAACTTTACCAAAAATGTGTGTAAAACCGTCGGCCGACGCTGGATTGTTCACATCCCAAGATCCAAACTTCGGCACCGCCGTCCCTTCCGGCTGCACCACACAATCATACAAACCCAATTTAAAACTACCATTTCAAAACTCAAACAATAGATTATTGGAATTGAAATTGAAATGGAAATTGTTAAAAGGTTAGGTGTATAATTCAAACCCATCACCCTGCTAGTACACAAGAAAAAAAAAAAAAAAAAAGGGAAAAATAAAACTCACAGGCGCATTGTTCCTCGTTTTAGTCTTCCCACGGTTGTCGTAGCTACCCTCAAAGCTCTTGCCCTCTGTCATCGGACTGTCTCTTGCTGAGGGCTTAGCCTGGCGATGGAGAGGAGAGCGGTCGATGCTATATTCGGAACCGCTCTGTCTCCGACCGGGATTTTCACGGTTCCCGGGGGAGTTAGCGAAGGGGCGAAAGCCGCCATCTTCTCGACTATGTCTCCTCTCATGAGTGGTAGGTTTTGGTGGTGGAGTATCGTCCTTTGGGGTGGGTTTGGATGGAGGAGCTTCATGTGAATTGTCCATGAGAATGTCTGGATATTCCTCGGGATCGTTCGGGTTTCTGATCGGTCCGCCGCCTCTGCCCTTTCTTGCCTTGTCGAAGAACACTGTGTATGGAACATTCGCTTCGCTTTCCCAATTCCCAAATGCTGGTACATGTGACCGTTGCTGTCCCAACAAAAACACATTTTTCAACACTTCTATTAAATCATTGATTGATCTACTTGATTAGTTATGATCGAAGTAGTGGAAAAAATGATATTAGAATGGTTTAAACACACAAAACATCTTGTTTTGATACCCCATTTAATTCAAAAGTATATGCGAATAGGTTATGGTAAATTAATTACAAGAATACTTCAATAGTTTTGACTGACAATTTCTTTTAAAATGGAAGACTGAAGTCACATCCCTTAAAATTTCCATTCTACAGAAAGAAAAAAAAAAAAAAACTTTATAGCGCCACATCAATTAAATCATAGAGTGCCCTGATCATTGTAAAAGTTGCTAGCGAGAAAGCTCTTTGAAGCTGGATTTACACAAGAATTATTGTTGTTAGACACTTTTTTTTGCCTAAGACAAATAGAAATTCAAACTTTGATTGAATCTGAATCAAGATATATAAAAGAACTAAAATCTTCACACTCCACGAGACCATTATACTGTTTCAATTCAGCTAGAAAAGTCAAATCGAATGAAAAAAAGTCAAAAATAATACAAAAGAACAGAAAAACCTCATCTTGAAACAGAGAAAGAGAAGAATTAAAAATATATATATATATATTATATATATATCCGATTAATTCCGATGACTGAAAAACGGATTCATACAATAACAAAATCATACCACAAAAACAAATTCAATTCCAGATCTACCGTACTATCACAAGAATCCTAATTTTCTCAGCAACCAAGTAGACATAAACATACAGGACAGAATCAAAAGATGATGCAATTAGAAGAACTCACCGCCATTGGAGAAGAACAGAGCAGTAAGATTAAGAAAAAAGATAAGACTTTTAGGGGGTTTTGTTTGGTCGAATGAAAAAATTTTGAGAGGAGAGTTTAGAGAGAGAAAAGGGGTTTTAGAGAGATAGTTTATAGAGAAGAATGAAGGGAAATGGAGAGGTTGATCGGCCATGGACTGGCGGCACCGGTAAGCTTTGACTATTCTTCTTTGGTTCGCTCTGTTCTTTTTTTGTTTGAAACATTTTGAAAAGTCTTCGTTTCTTCTCGTATTAAACCCTCAACGTGGCTTTTACCCGGTCGCCGGGTTTGATATTGCCACGTCCTGTTTTTACTACTTCCACGCTTTAGCTATGTTGACTAGCTCTCATGTTCGCTTGTCGACTCGGCGTGGACTAAGTAATTTTTGGACCTCAAGTTGTTGCAATATTTGAATTGTCTTCAAGAGGGAATCCAATGGTAGAATAGTTTAAGAAATTAGAAGGATTATTTGAATACCACCTTTAAACTAATAATGAATTCAAACTGTATATAACTAAATTTCTGTAATTCTTTTTAGTTCGTGTTTATATTTATTATATTTTGAGTTGATTAATATGTTTGAACTGTCCAAACATTAAAGAGTAGGTTATTGAATGTAGATTTAGGATTTCATGTTTGTGCTTTGTTAACTTTTAAATTTTAATTTTTTAAGCTTAACTTATACCCAACAAAATACTCATAAACTTTGTATTTATTTGTTTTAAAGAACAATTTCAATATTATCTTTTTACCTTTTTATAAACAAATTGAAATTATTACTCTTTTGAAGTATACAGTCTCCTTAATGTTTATGGAAAATTGAATAGGTGGTGATTGAGATGCTTGCTTGATTAAAGTATGAAAGAATGTATTCATTCGAGTGACTTTTGATCCATTCATATTCATTAATGATTTGTCTACTTAAGGATATTTTTGAAACTTTTATGAAAAGTTTAGAGTAATTGTAACTTTTTAAAAAAAGAAAAATTATTTCAAATGACAAAACTACTAAAAATATTTACAAAATATAGTAAAATTTTACAATCTATCAATAATAAATACTAATAGATACGGATAGACTTCTAGGTGTCTATCAGTGTCCATCATTGATAAAATATAAATCTTTGCTATATTTTGTAATTATTTTGGTTTATTTTACTATATTTGAAAACAATCTTAAATTAATGATAATTTATTTGAAAAAAGAGCAAAGTATAAGAGTATTTTTATAAAAAATATGTTTTTGTATTATATCTCTCAACTTCTGATTTTGATTTTTCTTTAAAAAGAAAGCAAAAGGAGACCTACACAGAAAACAAAAACATCCTTCTTTACAAGATTCACATCACCCACGGGAAAAATCAAACTCCCAAAAGCCCTCAAGCTCTTCTAAACGGAAAGAGCGACCCTAAACCCACAACCAAAACAAGAATAACACTCTCATTAACTAAATGATAAACAAAAAAAAAAAGCTAAACAAATTTACTTGAAACGATGGTCAATGAGACCAAGAAGAAATGAGAAACTTGTTCCTATATTATCAACATATTTTGAACTCTCCACAGTCTAATAATCAAATTAGATCAAAAGTTCAAAACATATACATTCTAAACATAAGATTACAAAGAAATTAAAGTGTAAAACTTGAGAGTAATTTAAATTTTATAAGAAATTTTCATTCAACTTCAACTAATTGTGTTCAAATTAGAGAAAAATACAATCATATGTATATATATATATACACAATCATATATATACATGTCTAGAGATGTCGATTTATTCTGCAGAGTTAAAATTCGTAAGGACTTGTCCCAAAAAAGGTGGAGAATGGGGGAGGGAGCTTCCTCATCTCCACCTCGTCCCATAGACATCTCCCAATTTATGGTAAATGAAGATACCATGAAAACACAACGTCTCACCGTACTCTAAATTCAGCAGCCAACGGTCTTGAACTACACATGTGAAGAAGGTAAGGGGTTGTGGACGGCCAAGTGTTAGTTAACGGCGCGTTACGTTGAAGGCGGCTGAAGAATAAATTCCGAATTGTGATGTTATCAAATATTATTAAATGCAATTTCATCCTCTTTCAAATTCTTTTTCTTTTCTTTTATTAATATTATTAATATTATTTATTTGTGATGTGAACACGAAACCAACCACCAATTTTGGCTCCACTCCCAAATACATTTATTATACATTCTCGTTTTTTCTTTTTAATTTATTTAATCCAACAACTAATTCATGCTTAACACCCTAACAAAACCTCATCTTGCATATTATTAATAACTTTTATATAATAAACAAATAAGTACTACTTTAAAAATATAGAAAATACGTTAAATTTCATTTCAAAATTCAATGGTTTCATCGATTCCCATATTTGTATTTTCTTTTTAACTAAAAGAACGTTAAAATACGAGTTTGGTATACAAACTATTACATTTTTGTACTGACTTATGATAGATTTCGAAATTTGAACTTTCAAAATCAAATTTTTCATAGAAGACCAAATGTATTTTGGTCGACTATTATTCTGTGTGAGATTCATTATAGGTAGTATTACTTCTCTTTACGAAGTTACAAACTAAAGTTGTTCCAAGTTGGAGGGGTTGATATTGTGAGATATGATATATCTTTTTAAAATAGAGAAAACATTTGCATAATTGGGAGATTTTATTTTATCTTATTATTTAGAGAAAATAGATCTTTATTTCCCAAAGATTTTAGGTTTTCTTGTTTTTTTCTAAATCTTGTAATATATTATTATTGTACACAACTTTGAGAAATATAACAGTACAGTGGAGTTCTTTAGATTAACAAATTTAAATTGGGGCAGTTATAAGATTATCAAAGCATTTAAAAATTAGGCTCATAAATCAAAGGTCTGATTTTTGTAAATATAGCAAACCTAGACGACTAACACAATTTAAAAGAGGAATTGAAATTAAAAGGTCTAAAATATCATCATTGATTCACGCACTTACACATGAAATTTGATTGCTATGTAATTATCATCTGATTACCTTCTACTTTTTTTTCAATTTTAGTTAGCCTTGTGAGATAGTCATTGGTTACATTCTGATTGATTGACATCTAATTAGTTTTTATTATTTGACACGTCTAATTGTAATTTGATATTGATTGTTTTCTAATTGTCATCTATCTAATAGTTGATAATTTCATTATTATTTGATATAGATCGTATGTATATTATTTATTTGTCCCTTAGCTTCATGTGACTTTAATTTATTTCTTTTACCAAGACAAGAATCACATATCAATCAAATGACAATATATCAGTAAGAAAATAATCACATAACAATCACATGTCAATCATGTATCAATAAAATAATAATCACGCGACAATCAAATAGAAATCACAAAATATTTAATATCTAATGAAAATCACATAACAATCATAAAAGTATTGAATATCTAATAAATATCGTATGACAATCAGACAACAGTAAGATATTAATTAGATAGCAAGCATATAATAATCACAAAGTACTAAATATCTAATTAAAATCACATGAAAATTAGATATCAATAATATATCAATCAGATAGCAATCACATAACGACACTACAAGAATTTGGACATTTAATGACACAAATGACTAGCACAAAATCCATTTTCTAGTCTTTTTTCTTTGTTTATACTTATGTATTAATACGAAGATATTTGGTTGATATTAGTCCTTTTTATGATGAATGATGTCTAGTAGGCTCACAATATAATCATTTTACATTGCTCATGAATGATGCTTGTGTGTTCACTTCATGATGGTATATTCTAATTTTTAGGGGTGTAAAAAACCGAACCGAACCGTTGGACCGATTCGGTTCAATTCGGTTTGGATTGGATTATAAATATATTCGTACCGAACCAAACCGAATCGAACAGGATCGGTTCGGTTTGGTTTGGTTTTCGGTTCGTCCAATTAGGTTAACAACTTAAAGAATGAATCATCCTTTCGAATTTCGTCTTCATCGTTTTCGCGCACACGTCTCTCCCTCCCCTTGCTCCCACGTCCATTATCTTTCTCTGTCGAAGCTCCCGCCGTTCATTCTTTCGAATTTCAGTTTGTCCTCGCCGTTCATTCTCCGTTGAAGCTCTCGTCGTTCATTAATTTCTTCACTATGAAAGTTTGGTAGTGAAGAAATTTCTTCGCCGTTCATTCTCGGTTGAGTTTTTGCCTTATTCTCCAATCATTACAGGTAAACTCTCTTTCCCTTCTCAGAATTTTTCTTCATTCTCATTTTTTTGTTGAACCCATTTCTTTAATCTCCATTTTTGTTGCAAGTTTTTGGCAGATTTTTTAATTCCAGAAGTTGCCGTAAAATACATGTGCTTTGAGAGATGATTTTTTGTTGAAAATGTATTTGTGCCTATTTTTGTCACTACATGTGCTTTGAGATATGATTTGTCAAAGATTTCAACCACTGCATTTGATGTTGTTTCAAGATGAAGTAATGAGTTTGACTTCAAGCTCCTTGTTGAGGTTGAAGTACATGAATCTGTTCTCCTAAAATGGTTGATTGAATCAACAAGGGTTATATGGTTGATTGAATCAACAAGAGTTTTATCTTTGTTTTTCTTCGGCCTTCAAAATTTGATTTTCTGTTAATATTTACAGTTTTGAGGTGAGGTTGATCGGGTTAGGAGACTAGTCGTAAGAATTTTGATGTATAAAACGATGATAAATATCTAGTTCTTGTTAAATATAGAGATGTTTTGATTGCTAACATTACGTAACATGTTGACATTCATTTAACTATATACTTGATTTAGGTTCTTGTATTTAAACATTTGCAGTTAATATTCATTTGTCAAAGATAAGAGTTTAGATGAAGTAATGGGTTTGACTTCAAGCTCCTTGTTGAGGTTGAAGTACATGAATCTGTTCTCCTAAACATTCTCAGTTAATATTCTGATGTTTTTTTTTTAACCTTGTCAGTTAATTTTTCTGCATTTCAATTCTATTTATTCAGTTGAATTCTATTTATTATTTTTTTTGTAAGTTTTCTGTAAGTTTTTCCACATTTTTTATGCTAGTTTCTTATGGGTACTTTGTTTTGGTGGATATTTTTCAGTTAGTTATTGCATATAAGTTTGATTGTTTTAATGTTTATCATCTTTCACATTATAAGTTATGTTAGATTTTATTTCTATAGGATGACTTCATTCTCTAGAGACGAGACT
>JBBPDJ010000008.1:12048704-12060218 GCA_037974625.1 Cucumis cinereus | reverse complement strand
TTGTGCGTGACGAAACCCCCCCCCCCCCCCCCCCCCCCCCGAAAAAAAAAATAAAACAAAACAAAAATAAATAAATAAATAAACAAACAAACAATAGCAGATATCCTAATAACAGTACTTAGCACGTAAGAAAGTTGAAGCTTTTGAATAAACTAATTTAAGTCCAGCATATTTGAGCACTGAAAGGCACCACCACAAAAGCTGGAGGCATGGAAGTGTTAAAAGAGTTGCATAGACCTCAGCTAAGATATACCCATTACTACTACTAAATCCCATGTTTCCATCCATAGCTAAACATTTTGAGGTCCTTAACATCAATCCTTACAGTACCATTAGTGATGAAATGGAAGAAAGCAAAGGAAAAAAGAAAAGAAAAGAATGGATAAAAGGAGCAAGAGTTACAATGGTTGGTGAAAGAAAGACAGGCCTACTTGTTCATGGCAGTCTCACAGCTGGTATACAATTAAACACCCGCGAAGAGGGACTTACTGTAGCCACTTTCATGATTCATACTCTTGACTCCAGTGCCAAAAGGATCTTCTTTCTTGGCCCCTGAAATCAGAGCTGATAACTTCAGTACAAGGTTCTCGATTCAAAGCCCAAGCATTAAAAGAATAAATGAGTTAACAAAATGATAACAAACACGACAGGAGTCACTACTTTATTGAATCTGCTATAGTCATGAACACCGTTGACAATATTCTTATATTTTTAAGTTATCCTCACATGAAGGGTTATAAATTATAATGTATTCGGCATATAGATGCTTCATTTTCCTGTGATATCTTGCTATCAGGAGGATCTGAAAGCTGGCTGTCATCCCAGCCCTGTCAGGGAAGATGCCAACCATCTCTCCTTTGATCGAACACAAGAAACTGGTGGTCATCCAACCGATAACAGAGAACTACCTTTTTCAAGACAAGAAACTGTACAGAAAACTAAAAAGATTCTTCCACAAATCTTCTGCGCCGTTTGGATGGAAGTTTTGACTTAGACGAAGTTTGAAACTTCTAGAAGCGATGTTAGTTGCCTATTTGTGTCTTAGCCAGATCAGATCCACCTACCTCTTTTGGTAACTCTATAACATAACTTACACCTCACACCTCAGCATTGAAGTAGAATTAGTAAGGTGAGAGAGCTAGCATGCATTGTCTATATATGAGTCTTGCTATTTCTTTTGATTGAATAATAACTGACCAAATACATTCTTATCTGAGCAGCCACATCCTTCTATTAGTCCTAGTTGTGATAGGTCCAAATATTAGAAGTCAGGGAACTAGCTGCCTATGAAACATAAATACCTCACAGCTTCAGCATCCAATACAAGAGTGAAGAAAACATTTGAAAGTTCTTTAAATATTAATAGTTAAACACTAAATAGTGAGTTCAAACCAGCTACTCATGTAAAAACATACAACGCGAAATAGTGAGTTCAAACTGGCTAACAACATACAACGCACATAGTTAAAAAGTAAAAAACTTAAATCAAATCAAGGTCTTAAATTTACCATTGGTACTCCTAAAGCCTTGAGATCATCATCTCCCATGTGTACAAGCGCTGTCATATCAACCTATATGAAAGATAATAGAAGTTATAATCAATTAAGGAAGTCAGCTGAAAGCTTCAAAAACAGATTTTATGCTTGGAAAGATGAGATTTTCTTACTTCCTCTGCTTGAAACGTAATGGAATATTTTTCGAGACCCAAGGACTGTAGGAACTCATCCACTGATGTATCACTCTGCATCAAAACTCATGTTTATCGATAAAAGAAAAAAAATAAAAAATTAAAAAGCAAAACATAAAAGTTTCAATAGTTCACAAGGTTACTCGGCCCATGATGGCCATCAACTACAATATAAAGTCGCTTATTCCAAGTTTGATTACTAAGGGTTTAGGATGATCCAGTAAGACTACTTAGATTTTTATTCAACTAAAAGTGTTGACATAAATAACATGCATTTGGCTTACAGATAGGACTTCTCTTCAGTTCATTAGCAAAAGTAGCATTGAATACCATGATTAACTGAGGGGCTCCAAGAGAATTCAGAAGCCAACAAAGTGAGAAAATGAAAGCTTTCATCAAAAATAAAAAAATAAAAAAACAAAAGACCATACAGGAAACAAAGCTCACAAAAGAAGGGAACCACACTAAAGAAAACGCTCCAACCAAAATAGTGCCTAAATAGTTACAAAAGGTCTTCAAAATTGCCGTCTAAAGGAAAACATCGAATCTAACAAGAAATCAAACATCATTTGGATCCCTCTCCATCCCTCTAAACACTCCCTTTTACCATAAGGCTAATCTTTTCCAAACTTCATCCACCAGCAGACTCCAGAAAGATAAAGTTTTGGTCTTACTTCCAAGAAGAAGACCAAGATAAGAGAAAGGGAGACAACCAAGTTCACAACCCACTACTTCGACCTGGCTCCAAGGCTTCTTGAAGTTGCACTTGAGCCCCAAAGTATGGCTTTTGCTCCTACTAATCCTCAGCCCAGACAGACCCTAGGAAAGAGAAGCCAAAATATGATTCAAAAGTAAGATTGGCCCCTCATTTTCAGAGTAGAAGAAGATGGTACATCGGCAAATTGGAGATGGGAGAGACCCACCCTATCCTTACCAACTTCAACGGGATCAAGGACTTTACCATCAACACATCTAGTTATGATTTTGCCAAGGACATCCACCACAAGGAGGAACAAAAGGGGGGTTAAAAGGTCTTCCTGACTAAAAGCTCTTGTGGCCAAAATATTATCCCGCTAGATCCCATTACTGAAGAAGGGTTTATAATAAACCGTTTAGTTAGACAAATATCTTCCAGAAAACCTCCGAACCAATGTCAACAATAAAAAATGTCATGCTCTCATATAAGTTTTACAAGAAAAAAATTAATGCAAAATTCGCTAACCTATCATTTAACAAAATCCATATTTTATAATCAAGTCAAATCAAATAAAAATAAAAATAAAAATAAATAAATAAATAAAATAAAGTAAAAAAACTTCCTTGCCTTCTGAGCAGCCTTTTTCCTAGTAGCAGGTTTGGCTACAGCTTTTTGAGTGGTTGAAGGATGAGTTTCGATAGCATCATTTTTTCGGGGCGCTTTTGTAACTTCCAATTTTGGTTTTGGTGGATCATTATTTGCAGCTTGTGGTTTCATTGTGCCAGATAACTTTTCACGTAGGTCTCGCACTCCCGAAAAAGGTGCATTTCCACTTTGCTGTTGACTTTTCTTTTGGAGCTTCAAGCGAAGATCCCGAGCACCAACTCTGCGATCTTTAAAGCCATTAGAACATAGTCAAGAGCTTATAAAGTGGATTAGAACCATCTAACAAAAGAAGGGTTTAGATGTTCAATACAATTACACCCAATTCATACTTGAAGTTTGTGGTTCATCATTCTCATAGAGATCATGCTCCCACTTGTCATCTTGTCTCTGCCTGAAATGCATACGGTATGTCATTAATATAATCAATACATAAGACTCAACAAATAATATGTAGATCATCGACTGTGTAGATAACAAGAGAATCAAATACTCTCATAATAAGGGATGCAATATTGATGGCTGTCCACAAAGTTAATAAAACAAACTTCAGAAAACCAAAAGCCCAAACTTAAAAAGAAAGTCCATTCATATATTGCCATCTTACTTAGGGATGGACATTGAAACCACAGAAATCGAACCGAACATCAAAACCGAACCGAACAGCTTTCAAAACTGAAAAATTCGGTTGATGCGGTTTGAAATTTAAGAAACCGCTTTTAATCAGTTCGGTTGCGGTTTCTGTTTCAAAAAACCGCTTTCAAACCGAACTGAACCGTTTTAATTAAAAATTATATTTTTATTATATTTTATATATATATAATATATATATTCATTTATTTATAAATCAAAAGAAATTAAACAACAAAGAAAAAAAAAGTTGAAACCGATTGATGAAACCGAACCGACCATTTAAAATGGTTTGATTCGGTCTAAACGCACAAACGGTGCAGTTCGATTTTGTATATTTCTTTTAAAAAAAAATCGATTCGGTTCGGTTTGACCCTCAAACTGAACAGAACCGAACCGTTTCCACCCCTAATCTTACTTTTGAAAATGAAAGCAACAATAAAACATATATTTTAAAAAACTATGAAAAGTTCACACGTAAGCACCAAATTTAGAAAGTTGTGATAGTCTTATTCTTCATACAGAAGAAAAGATAACCTATGCATGCATCAATCACATTAGTTTGCAAGATGACAAGTTTAATCTAACATCAAATAAAAAGGTGTGTCTAATGCATGAGCTGAACTTTTTCTTGGATGGAAAATTGGAATTTACTTGAGATGCTGGGAAGCTATAAGAAACTATAAAAGGAAAGTTTCCAGAGAAGTAGAGGGGTAAATTCAAAACTGGAAAAAAAAAACCCCAAGTCAGCGTAGTTGGTACTGTTAATAAGTGCTGGTTAATTGAATTATACAAGTTAAAACCGTGAACACAGTTTAAGCTAGGAACAAAGCTAACTGAGCCACTTACAGCCTATTGTACACCAGATAAGCATTTTTTTTTTTTTTTTTGATGAATAACACAACTTTCATTGAGAAAGAATGAAAGAATACAAGGACACAAAAAAAACCAAGCCCACAAAAAGAGGAACCCCACTATAAGAAGGGGCTCCAACCAAGCTCATAGAATAATTACAAAAGATCTTCAAAATCAAAGTCCAATGGGAGACGTAAAATCAAACAAGAGACCATAAGCTGTCACTCCCCCTCTCAACCATGTGATGCACACAACTCAAACCAAACATCTAGAAAAAGGAGTTCCAAACACAGCTCGCTAAATCACAATGCCAAACTTCCTCCGCCTTTCAACACATAATACAGCAAAAAGGCCCAACCAACGACGGCATCTTCCTCGAAAGCCTGTCCAGCGTGCTGATGCAGCTATGAAGAACCTGCCAAGTAAAGACACGACCCTTTCTAGAGACCTTAAGTCTCCAGACCAACGAGAAAACCAACTCAACCAAAGGGGACGGATGGACGAAGCACTGAAAGAAAGACTTACACGAAAACCCGTCCAAAGGACTAGGATTCCGAACTCTCACATCTCGTCTCCCGTGACAAAAAGAATGATTTTCGAGAAGTGAAAAAAGAGAAATCACATCCAAAGTTTCCCTATCGGTAAGAGCACGATGGAAACCAAAAGAAAATGAGCAAGAACTCCCCGTCCACACAAGAAAGTCAGAGACAAAATGATTTTTAAGCAAGGACAGGTTATACAAACAGAAAAAGCCCCAAAAAGGGGATGATCCCCACCCAGTAATCACAATAATCCTATGCCAAAGAGAATTGGGCTCCGCGTAGAAACGCCAAAGTCATTTAACAGGGTTTTGTTATGAATCTTTAAATTCCTAATAAACCAGCTTCTCAATGACCTCCCACTTAATCTGGTATGAACCCTTACACTTACCTTCCTCAATCCCTTCCCAGACACCCACATCAACTTTCCATACTCTTGCATACATCAGCGAGGGCTTTAAATCCCGCATCAACATCTCCATACTTAGAACAAACTTAATCAAAGTAAGACAGCCTGCTTTAGAAAAATAAACCATTTTTCCAAGAAGCCAACCTACTTCGAACTTTACTCAACACGGAATTCCAAAAAGAAACACTTTTTGAATTGTTCCCAAGAGGAAGACCCACGTAAGAAGAGAGAAGACTCCCAACATCCGACTCCCAACATCGCAACCAATCCACTCAATCCATCTTTTAATCTTCTCCTCCTCACAGTTTATACTTATAACACGACTCTTACTCTATTAATTTTCAAACCCGACATCTCTACAAAGAAGGCAAGAATGTGGTTCAACAAAAGAAAAGAATTGGAATTACCGAAGCAAAAGAAGAGAGTATCATCAGCGAATTGAAGATGAGAGAGCTAAACCTTCTCCTTCCCAACTTCAAAAGGATCAACAATCCTACCTTCAACACACTAACTCACCAACGTACTAAGGACATCCACCACAATAATGAAGAGAAACGAGGAAAGAAGATCTCCCTGCCTCAAGCCTCTTGAAGCCCACACTTTGCCTCTAGGACTACTATTAACGAGAACGGAGTAGCTCACATTCCGAAGGCATCCCCACATCCACATCCGCCATTTGTAACCAAATCCTTTCCTATCTAAGACCTTATCCAGGAAATCCCAATCCACGGGATCATAGGCTTTTTCAAAATCAATTTTAAACAACATGCCTTCCTTCTGCTGACTCTATAGTCCTCAATCACCTCATTAGCAATTAAGGCTTGATCCAAAATTTGCCTACCCGGAACGAAGGCTCCTTGAGACTTTGAAATCGTAGAGGGAAGAAACATTTTAACCCGATTAGCCAAAACTTGAGCTGTGATTTTGTACACGCTTGTCATAAGGCTAATTAGCCAAAAATCAACCCTAGTCACAGAATCCTTCTTCGAAATTGAGCACACAAAGGTTTCAGCCATTGAATTACTTAAGATCCCCCTTTCAAAGAACTCTTGAAAAACTTTCATCAAATCCTCCTTGATTGGGGTCCAATTTTCCTGGTAAAAGGCCATAGTAAAACCGTCAAGCTCAAGCGACTTCGCACTATCACACCCAAACACCACCCACTTAATCTCCGCAACAAAGAAAGGTTCCACAAGCCTATCCTTGTCCTCCTATGAAATAGGGTGCCAATCAATCCCTTCAACAAACAGTTTAGCAAGAACCTCCGGGCTATACAACTTAGAGAAGAAACCAACCACTTCATCCTCAAGGGCCTGATTCTAATTTTGCTTCTTCTCCCACTGGCCACTCTATGGAAAAGCGAGGTGTTGTCGTCCCCATCCTTAACCCACGCCAACTGCACTTTTTGCATCTAGCTACAAGACACCTTCCGGACCACCTCAACAAATAGGATTTTAAAGAATCCCTCTCCGCTTTCAAGGGATCATTAAGAAGACCTTCAACCTCCAAATCATCCAACCTCTTAATCTTACTCAACATATCATGTTTCTGAACTTTAATATCTCCAAACACCTCTCTATTCCAACTCCTAAGTTTCTGTTGCAACCCTCTCAGCTTTCCCATGAATCTATAACCTTCCCATCTACCCTCCACGACCTCCCTCTACCAGCTCTGAATATGAGATTTAAACGAAGGATATTGTAATCACATATTCTCAAATCAAAAAGGACAAGGCCCCCACATTTGAGATCCAGACAAAAAGATAATAGGCCAATGATCATAAGTGACTCTTGGACCCAAAACCTAACGAACCTCCCCGAACAACTGAATCCAATCCAAAGAAAGCAAGACTCAATCGATCTGGCTTTTAGCTCTCCTATTAGCCCCTTTGCTTTTCTCCCTCTTGTTAGAAGCCCTTTTACTCTCATAATTCCAAGATAAAATTTTCAACGTTGAGACCGAATAACACCCACTTCCTTCAAACCCCTCTTACTCTCATAATTCACAATACTCTCAAGCTTTCGTAACTCCCTGTCCATCTTGTTAGAACCCATCCCTCCCACTTTTCTCCTTCCCCTCCCCTTCCTTTTGGGAGACTCTAGAGCTTCAGACTCAACCACATCCACCTTCTTGACACCCACAAATTCCAATGCCCCCCAACCATAAGGCCAATTTCCACAGTACTCCCCATTCTGAAACGCTAGCCTTGACAGAAAAATTGCACCCAACAGCTTTGGAGAACAGTTCAACCCTCCCTTATTGGAAAACACCCCTCTCCGACCCACTTTGAATCTGATCAAAAAAGAAGAATCCTTGACATTCACCAAACACACCGCCGGGATAAAACCAATTTCATTACCTCTTGCCCGAAAATAAACCTCCTCCCACGATTTAATACCTTCGAAAACCTCGTCGTCCGATAGATCTCCACACCACTTAGCAATTTCCATAACAAAATCTTTTGTTCTCAAAAAGGTAGGAAAGTCCAGAACAGAAACCCAACCACCTAAGCACGCTTCTTTTCTTCCTTCCACAACCAGATTAAGATCCCAATCGATCATCACAAAGTCCTCAGAACAATCGCCCAATTCACATTTTAAAACCCTAAGAGCTTCTCTTAGCAATCACACTCACAGATGGTAAGGTTAGAGCAGAAAGGGCGAAACAAGAAACCCGGGTGCACTCATCTAACCAACAAATCTTCAATCTCAACCCAGCTTACCTACGCCCTTCGTCTGTCCACCAAAACCAATGTCGAGATGTCAAAGGAAAAATCGCATTCACAATCAGAGAAAAGACAGCCCTCCTTACCTGCTTGAGACTTCATCTCAGGAGTTTGAACTAAAAATTCCTCTCCTTCCTTCTTAGACAGGATTTCAGTGAACTTCAAAGGTCCCTTCGGAACGTGCCATTTCTTATTTAACGTTTCAGAAGAATTAGAAACTAAGGAAAGCAAAAAGCCAGTGACTCAGCAGCAAACACCACCCTCTTTTGTTGTGTCCTCCAAGAATGAAAATTCGTGATTTTCTTCCTTTAAAAAATTCCAAAGACACTACCACGAAGAGCCCCCTTCGCATTTGAAAGAACTTGAAAGAAAATAATCTCCAATTCTAATTTTCGTCTTCGCCAAAACCCCTTAACAACCCTTGTCTCCACCGCCAAAATCAAGCAATCTCGAACCCAAGCTCCAACTCTAAACTACGCACCTTCTTTCCCCTGTGCTCTTCGAAGACGACATCTCCCCTTCCCGACCTTGCAAAGGAAGAAGACTTTCCTATCTACTGCAACTCTCCCCATGAAACTCACGGTGCAAAGAGCATTTTAGAAAGATAACGTGTAGAGAGAGAATAAGAAGCTAAGGTACCAGATAAGCATAAAAACCATATCCATCTCAAGATCTTTGACAAATGCAACAACCAAGTTAGTTTTCGCCTTTTCAGTGATGGTAAATTCAATTACACAACAAACCTAAATACAATGGATGTGTGACAAAGCTTTAGCATAATCTTCAAACTTGGATCATAGAAAACAAAATAACGGCCCCAAATGATGAAGCCAAAATAACACGATCACAACCACAAATGATCCACTAAATATGAGTGATGACCTAATGCAACCAAACAATCTGCATTCTAAGGAAGCTGCAACAGCTCAATGTGCCCTAAATACATACAAATCTACAAGATTCCAAAAACAACTGGAACGAGAAGAACCCCAAAGTTACAACCAAAATAAGCAAACACCTTCACTCTGAAGTAAAATCACAAAACCCAACAAGTTCAACCACAGAAAAAGACCACCACAAAAATGTCTTGGCTCTCAATTCCACCAGAGTACCAAAACATGAAAATAACACAAACTACAACAAAAAATCCTCATCTCAAAAAATTCCAAAAACCCGAACAAATGGGAAGAAGACAACGAACCTCTTCCCAGTAATGGGCCGGCGGCGGGCAGAAAGGTCAGAAGAGTTTCCATTGAGTCGGTCCTTTATAGACCTATGGTTATCGGCCTCCAATCGATCAGCATACATGCTTAGAACTACAGGAGGAGAGATTAAGAACTGAACCCTAACCCTAAATCCTGCTGGAGAGGACAATTCTGAAGGAAGGTATGCAGGTAGAGATTTGAAAAATGTATTGAAAGATGAAGAAATGGAAAGAGAGAGTGAGAGACGAGAGCGCGGGGTGGAACTGCAGTTTTGGGGTCGGAAAAAGAAGCTCTTCTTTTTTTCTTTTTTTCTTTTTTTCTTTTTTTCTTTTTCTTTTTTTTATATTTTTTTTGCTCCTTCGTTGCTAATGCAAAATCCAAAGTTTTGTCTTCCAATGAATTGCAGTCCAATTCGTATCTATTATCTTTTTGCTTTTTAGGTTTCAACATCGTTTATTTATTTCACACCAAACCAACATCAAATTCCAATTTTTAAATTTTATGTAGGGCCAAAATAAACTTTGGATTTATTTATTAATTTAAATCTTACCATTAAGAATATTTGTTTTAGTCTTTGAATTTTTTTTAAAGAAAAAACTTACTTTAGTCCATACAATTAATTTTTTAAACAAATAATAATGTGATTTTTATATTTGGATTATTAAACTTCATATTCATGATATTAATTAAATTAATAAATAACCAAGAAGTCTCCTTAATTTATTTTATAAATCTTTTACGCCAACATAAAAACATAATCAACCCACTTGAATCAAATAAACCCAAAAACTAATTTTGTTCTTTTTTTTTTATCTAAAACTCAAATCTCTCACGTTCTCTCTTGACTCCTTCACCCTCCATTTATTTATTTATTTATTTATTTATTTATTTATTTATTTATTTAAATTGGAATCTTGAAGCAAATCATTGAGTAGAATGAAACAAAAAAATAGAATTGGCATATTGGTGTTAACATCCATGACAAGATAAAATAAAATAAGTACAACACATGTATAAAATAAACTCTACAAAATTGCACATAAATATTTTCACAATAAATCACAGAATCCTAAGAAAAGAAAAAATAAAGAATTGGGAGGAAGAGAGAAAAAAAACACCACAATAAATCACAAAATATCTCAAATTTAAAGCACTACAAAAATTTGGACTTTAATTAAAAAACAAAATACCCCAAACTGAGGCACTAAAAAAATTGTACCTTTAATTAAAAATTAAAACCCACTTTTAGGTGTAATTATCTTATTTGGCACCTTAGTCATCCAAAGTACAAATCACCTCATCGTTCTGTTAAAAGTTAACGGAATCTTACGGTCGAGCCAAAATATGTTCTTTTTAAAAGTTCAGAGACTAAAACAGACGATTTTAAAAAATTAAGGACCAAAATATAATAAGATGCAAAGTTTAGGGACCAAAATAGGATTTAAATCTTTTATCTATTTAAGTTTCAAATTTAACCCCCTCTATTTTTAGAAATGATTTTGAGTACAATATGTTAAAATATAGCAAAATGGTAAAATAGTAAAATGAAATTTGTTCATTCCTTTATATTTGTAAATAAGTTAGTCATTTTGCTATATATAAAAAGACCATGTATCTTGCCTATACATATAAATATTAAGTTTTTTCTTTTTTTCTTTTTTGGCAACCTAAGCAAAACTCAACAAGTTAATACACATACACCACCCTTGATGGAAAGATAAGTTTTAATGTTCTACGTGTTATTGAACTTAAAAAATCATTTTAAATTATTATAGCATCGGCCAAAATAATTGAGATATTTGAATCCTCACCTATAATATTATGAAAAGAAAATGAAAGTTCATGAATCTATTTAACATAATTTTAAAGTTAAATTATTAGATGCAAAATAGAAAGTTTAGTGGCACCTAAAATACTGTTTAAATTCTAGAGACTTATTAGCACAACATAAACTTTTAGTATAGTTGTAAACTGTTTCTTTACAATGGAGTCTTGTTTCCCTTTTCTTTTAAAAAAAAACTCAACACTTAGATAAGAAGTAAAAACATTGACACATTTAGTGTAGGAAACTCAAACCACCCTGCAATTTTATGCTTGTTTAGCT
>JBBPDJ010000008.1:12029068-12048604 GCA_037974625.1 Cucumis cinereus | reverse complement strand
GGTAAGAGGCAAGTGTAACATGTCTAATAGATTGACGTGATACAGGAAATTATGCCTCCTTGAAAGGAAAGCAGACAACGTAGGCAGGACTTAGAAAGGATGCGAGATCCTACTCAGGCTCAGTTTGAAGGGGAATCTAGTACCTCTAGAGAACAAGCAGATTTAGAGAGTCGTATGTTTTCGCGATTCGCGTAGAGATTGGCGGAATCACTTGGATCATTATCTCACGATCCAGAGAGGAGATATAGTATTGAACGGCAAAAAGCTTTGGGAGCTACAGTATTCGAGGGCTCGAGTGATCTAGCAGATGTAGAAATTTGGTTGAATCTGTTAGAGAAATGTTTTAGTGTTATGGACTGCCTAGATGAGAGAAAGATCAGACTGGCAACATTCTTGTTGCAAAAAGAAGTGGAAGGCTAACAGCTCAGCTTATGTCGTGACAACTCGGTATACTTCCGCTCATACTCTGCAACTGACAATGCACCCTGTACTAATTTGAGGAATTCATCCCTCTTGGCTTCACAGTAAGTACTAGGATAGTACTTATCTTCAAAAATTCTTCTGAAGGTTTTCCAGCTCATGGTACTGGTATCCCTTCGTCGTGATTCTATTGATCTCCACCAGCAGCCTTCCACTTCTTTATGATTATAAAATATGGCAAATGGATGTCAAAACAGCTTTTCTGAATGACAATCTTGATGAGAGTATCTTTATGTCTCAACCCGATGGGTTCATAACTCAAGGTCAGGAGCAAAACGTTTGTAAGCTAAATCGATATATTTATGGGTTGAAGCAAACATTCAGATCTTGGAACATTAGATTTGATACTACGATCAAATCCTATGGTTTTTACCAAAACATTGATGAGCCTTGTGTATGCAGAAAAATCAACAAAGGTAAAGTAACTTTCTTACTACTTTATACGGATGATATCCTTCTCATTGGAAATGACATAGGATACCTAACTGACTTAAAACCTGATCTAGCAACACAATTCCAAATGAAAGATTTGGGAGAGGCGCAGTTTGTTCTTGGGATCCAAATCATTAGAGATTGTAAGAACAAAACGTTAGCATTATCTCAAGCAACTTATATCGACAATATGTTGATTCGATATTTGAAGCAGAACTCTGAGAAGAATTTATTATCTTTCATGCACGAGGTTCACTTATCTAAGAAACAATGTCCTAAGACACCTCAAGAAGTTGAGGATATGGGACGTAATTCCTATGCCTCAGTTGTGGGCAGCTTGATGTATGTTGTGCTCTACACTAGGCCAAACATCTGTTATGTTGTGGGAATAGTCAGTAGATACCAATCCAATCCAGAATTAGACCACTGAACAAAGGTTAAAATTCCTCAAATATCTAAGGAGAACGAGGGACTACATGCTTGTGTATGGTGCTAAGGATTTGATTCTTACAGGATACACTGACTCTGATTTCCAAACTGACGAGGATTCTAGGAAATCCATATTAGGATCAGTGTTCACCCTGAATGGAAGAGTTGTAGTGTGGCGTAGCATCAAGCAAGGATGCATAGTAGACTTCACTATGAAGGCTGAATACATCGTCGCATGCGAAGGAGTAAAAGAAGTAGTTTGGCTCAGGAAGTTTCTGCATGATTTGAAAGTAGTTCCAAACATGAAATTGCCCGTCACTCTATACTGTGACAACAATGGGGAAGTAACCAATTCTAAATAGCCTCACAGCTACAAACGAGAAAAACACATAGAGAAAAAGTATCATCTGATACAGGAGATTATGCAACGAGGGATGTGATAGTCACTAAGATCGCTTCGGAGCACAACATTGCTGATCCATTTATGAAGAATCTCACAACTAAAGTGTTTGAGGGTCATCTAGAGAGTCTAGGTCTACGAGATATGTACATTAGGTAATCTAGGACGAGTGGAAGATGTGTAATGGATATGATGTCCTAGTTTATTGTATTTGTATACATACATTTTATGTAATATACTTGTACATTTTACCATTTTTTATATTTGTGGATTACTTTATTATGTACATCTCATAGACTACCACACTAGACTAGAGTTTTAGTTCAAGTGGGAGTTTATTGGGTTTTATATTCTAAAACTTGTAGATGGTAAATGTAATTCGTTGATTGTTTTAAATAAAAAGTTATTATTTCAATTTCCATAAATAGTTATTGATTATTTTTGTCTAATTAACCCAAATCCAATAAACTAACATCCTAAATTGTTTTATAAGTCTGGAACTATATGTGGGAGACATACAAGGATCAATGCTCGAGATACAACTTAAAGGGTCTATAGTATCAGGATAAGGTTGGGTACCTTATCCTAGTAAAACTATGGATACGGTCCACTTTGTATTTGATACAAACACAATGATCCAACGTAATCGTGTAGGTGACACGCGGTGGGGGTATTATGAACTCCTGTTCACGAGGAATTATCCTTTGAATTGCATGAGTGAGAGTGGCCAGATTGTCGACTCAATAAGCCTACCATTTTTTGGACAAGATCGAGTGGGAAGCTGGAAACATAATCACACAAGATGAAATTCACTCTTTTTCGACTTTAGGGTAAGTAGATGAGTGTTTCCTTAATTGGTGTCTTCGAAACTTGAACAAAAGGTCCTACCCTCTCTATAGCATGAGAGGGATTTCTGCTTATTGTTTAGACCATAAACAAGTTGTTCATTAGAGGAGCACTGGTGTTTAAGGACTAAGAAGTAACTCATGGATAAAACGGTAATTTGACCTAGCTGGAGTTACGAACACTTGTGAAGGACTAATTTGTTGTTAATGGTATACATCCGTGGACACAGAAATATATCTACAGTGAGAAGAGTTCAGTTGTGTGTCTTTAGTAGAGTGTACACACAGTTAACGAATATTGATTAATGTGGTTAATGAGTTTAGTCAATTAATCTCATATCGTTGTAGTTTCTGATCTGTAGATCCATGAGGTTTCCTTGCTAGCTCGTAAAGGGTAATGAGATTAATAAATCTTGGACATAATTTGAAATGTCCATATTAACTTAGAGAGTTAATATAATGTATGGTGATACATTATAATATAAAGTTCATATTTTAATTAAACTTTATAATATAAATTTTATTTTGAATGTGATTCAAAATTAATTAATGAGAGAATAAAATATTTGAATGAGTTTAAGTATTGATTTAATTTGCATTAGATTCATATTAAAACTATAGATAAAATTTAATACGTATATGATACACATTAAAACTATAGGTTACGAGAGAATGTTATATTTGAATATGATTGAAATCTGAATTAAATTAAATATAGGATATTTAATTTAGTAATTAATTAATTGAATATCAATTAATAGTTTTATTTTATTTTATTTTATTAAATTAAATTAAAACCATAGGTTATATGAGAGATATTCATTTAAATATGATTTAAATAAAATATTAATTAAATATGATTTATATTTATTATAAATAAATAAATAAATAATTTATTTATTTATTTATTTATTTTAAATTAAATTAATAACTTCCTAACGAGGGAGTCATTATTGGAGAACATGAGATAATCCCACGTAATCCAATTTTCTCTCTAACTTCCTCTTCTTCATGAAGAGCAGTACGACTAAAGTTAAAGCTTGACGTCTCAGTTCCAGAAGGTTTGCAGAAAAAAGCTTTCTCTTACACTCTCAATTTCTCTCCAAAAATTTCCAAAAGTAAATCTCAATTGGTTCCCACAAGCCAAACCTCTATTGCTTAGAGGTTAGAAGGGGTTCCAAGTAGTGGTGGCTATACAACTTTGAAGTTTGGTAGAATTTAGAATCAACAACGAGGGTGAGTTTCTCTTATCTCTAAATTTTGTTTTTTGAAAAGCATGTTTAGCTTTAAAATGTTTATTTTACGTTTCTGTAAAATTTTGCCAATGTAATAGTATTTTAAATTTTTCCAAATTAATTTGAGAATGGTCTTGAAAATCTTCCGCTGTGATGAGTTCTTATCCCTTTAGTTTTAACAAAATATCTACTTGTCTTTATATGATTTATCACATTCTTTACGACCATGCTTATAAAATTAGCAAAATGTTAAAGCATTTTCAGTTTTAAAGGATTTTAATTTTTGTTTTCTTGTTGTTGAGAAGAAAGAGCAAAAGAGACATAGGTATTACAAGGGGAGCGAATATTTAATATTAGGGTAAAAGTGGTATTTCACAGGTCAAATGGTCAACAACAAACAAGTTTTTAGAAAGATACCAGTCCTAGAAATTTCTTTGCTTTTTGGGTATTTTTTTACAATTTTCGTTTTTGTGTTGCATGAGACAATCAAGAATTAAGTTAGGAAAATTAACACTTTTCAAACACTAACAACACCTCCATTTGTTAATATTCCTAGTTTGATAGACGTCTATCTTGACCTATTCTATCATAAATTAAAAGAAAAAGAAGTAAAATTTTGCTATATCTATAAATAAGTTGGTTTATTGTACAATATTTGAAAACATTACTTAAATTTTAAATATTTAAAAATATATAGAGTTGATTAAAATAGAAAAGTTTGAGATTAAAGTACCCTTAGTCACAAATAAAATAAATAAAAATAGTAATAAAATCCGATTTTTTTTCCTTGCTACTATAGCAATGATAGACTCATATCTTATTACCATTGATCCATCATTTGTAGAGTCTAAGAACTAATCTAATTACACACACATATATATATATATATCTTACATTGTGCCAATAATTATGTTCACAATATTTAGAAAAATTGTCAGAAATAGCATTGTGTAGTTTTCGTATTACAAAACTAGCTCGACTTTTGAAAACCTCTTTCAACTAGTTTTTCTCGGTCCATCTCGAACGAGATCGACCATCGAAATTTAGTTAAAAAAAATAACTTTTTCTAACTTATCGATTGCTTTGAGTCTTCTCGATATATCAAATCATATGTTAGTTTATCTATTTTTTCAAACCTTTCGCTCAAATATCAAATATCAAATTTACAAAAATAATAATAATAATAAGATTTTAAAATGATAGAGAATGTCGGTGTTATGGCTTACCAAATTAACACCAAGTTTCAATTATATTTTTTCAAATCTTACACATTTTTGGCAAAACATGATCTCTTCTAAAATTTAAAAATCAACATGCACTGAAATCCATTTGGAAAAATCATAATTAGTAAATTCATTTAGAAATTTGGAAATTCACATAGAACACATAAATATGGCTAAAGATTTAAATCATTAATAGAATTTCGATGTTAATATTGATCGAGATTTCATTAAGAAAATCAAATCAATTAATAACATTGAATAACTTCAAATTTAAAAGTACCTAAAAATTTGAGTTTGAAGAAAAAAAGTATTACAAGGAGTTCAAAGGTGTTCTCCGACAGAATTTGACGGTGTTATTTCTTGCAAATTCTTGGATATTCAAGCATAATTATTATATTTGCAACTAAACCTAAAATTTAAGAAAAATAGCTGTGTTGCTATCTCGTCGTGTCTCCACAAAAGCCCGAGAGTCCGAGACACTTCCAGAAACCATTAGGAAGCAAATTCCGCAACACACTCCATCGCCATCGCTATACAAAACAATATGATAAGACCCATTTGGAGCTTCAGATTGCGATGGAGAAGACAGTCCAAAAACTCTCCACAATCCATTTATTTTGCCCTTCACTCTCCACCTTTGCTCCATTCCTAGCTTACCACGATCATCGCATCGATATCGGCTCCATAGCCGCCATTTTTGGCCTCGACCCTTCCTCGCTGAAGCTCAATGGTCACTTCCTCAGCCGCGGACGCGATCTCATCTCCTCTGTCACTTGGAACTCTCTTCTCTCTTTCTTCTCTACTAAACGCCTCCCAATTGGGACCTCCAACCATGATGCTCTTGTCGTTGATGGAAAGCTCTCTAAAATTGGCGCCAAGAGTGAGCTCTCTTCGTTCTCTTCGTTCTCTTCTTCCTTTTGCTTTTGTTTTGGTCGAGGACTCTGTTTTTAGGGTTTAGGGTTTCTGTTTGTTTACTGAGAAAGCTGAAACTCAAAATTAGGTGTCTTTTTTTATTATTATTATTATTAATAAAATGTTTATTAGTTTGTGATTTTTTTTTTTCTTTTTGTTTCTCTCTTTAGGAGCTCATGGTTCTCAGGAAATTGTAAGTGGAGATTGTTGCGAGGCTGATGAAGAAGATGCTGATGTTAATGTTAGAAGGATAAAACCAGAAAGCAACTTGGTCAAGAACAAAAAGATGAAGTTTATGGACTTAGGTAAAACCTGTAATCCTGTACGAAAGAAGCTTAATTGGAATGAATTTCACTTGGCTTATTTTCTGACTTGAATTATTGCTAAATGAGTAGTAGGGACTAAACAAGAAGTTCAATAAGTAAGTTTACCTTACAATGTATACAAATTAAGGAAGGAAAAAAAGGCAACCTTTGGAGATATAATGAGTTTGAAGAACTGATTACTTCGATCTGGAACTTATTTGTGTTTGATCAAATACAGGAACCAAACATATGGATTCTCCATCATCCAAATTTAGTCCAAATGGTTGTAAAAGAAAACAACAAATGGAAGAAATCATCTTACTCAAGAAATTGAAGTTAAATGAAACCAAATCAGGTACTTAGTTAAGACTTAAGACTAGTTTTGTGGTGGCTTTTCCATATGTAAACAGTTTGCCAAGTGTTGTAACTTGTATCCTTTTATGCCCTCGACACTTGAATGATTGTATAATAATGCAGGTTTCGATGAATTATCAAACGGAGAAGTGAGCGACACAGCCAATGTTGCCCAACGGACGGCGTATTCGTGTAGCTTCAATAGTAATATGAAAAGAATGAGAGAAGAAGAAACACTTGTTTCTGCTTTATGCAAGAGAAGTAGATGAGCACATGGTTTCCCCAAGCCAGTCCACCCTATTTCTTAACTTTTTCTTCGTTGAGGTTTGTAAATATGAACATGGTTACTGTGTTCTATTGTGATTCTCAGTGTGTAAATCTACTGGTTGGTATAGAAATGTAGTTTTGTACTTTTGTTCACCAATCTGAGGTCTCATTTACCCCAATGAAAACGTTATATGAAGAATAGATCCCATTTGATTAGTTTAGTGTTATTTATTGGCGTTCCGTAATCATATTTTTAAATCTGTAATCAAAACTTACAATGTGATTGAGCAGTGGAGAGTGTTCAATTCGATAGTGGTTGAAAATTATATGAAAATATCGTTGTTATTGATATTGTCACTCTTACAATAAGAATCATGAAAATCAATAGAAGAAATATGAAATATCATTATGGATTTTAGTGTAACTATTACCACTGAAGTGTTATGTTGTTATGGTAATGGTATAAGACCAATGACCTTTACAAATATTTAGGTAAATGTAATAAAAAAAAGTTTACGATTGAGACTTATTATGAGAAAATTGTTAGAAATAATGTTATGAGTTCTTAATTTACAAAACTAACACTCTCTTTTAAAAATCATTCAAACAACTTTTCTCGGTTCATTTTGGACGAGATCGACCACTAAGATTTGATTTTTGTTTTTTAAATATTCTACTAATATTTAAGTAGAGATTATTCCGAGATTTTACTAATTTTTCAAATATCTCAATTTTTTTTTCAAAATTTGATTATCTTCATCAAATATTATATCAAATTTTTAAATAATTTTATATCAAAATCTTAGTAACTTTTTAAATCTTTAAATGGATTTGTTAGATGGATCTTACCAAATTTTATTAAGAATGGAATATAATATTTGATAAAATAATTGAATTTGAAATTTTTTTAAAAAAATATAAGATTTTGAAAGTTTGAAAAAATTGCTAGAATATTAGTTAATTTCTACCAGATGCACCGAAAACGCAAAACAATCCAAACTCATTGATTGTTTTGGGCATTCTCGATACATCTCGATGGAGATTACAGTAAGATTTTAGTAATATTTTACAAATATTCTCAAACCTTATATATTTTCAATTTCTTTTCAAATTTGTTATCTTACCAAATATTATATCAAAATCTTAGTAATTTTTTAAATCTTTAAATTAATTTGTTAGTAATTTTTTAAATCTTTAAATTAATTTGTTAGATGGATCTTACCTAATTTTATATCAAAATTTCAGTGATTTTTTAAATATTTAAATAAATTTAGATAAAACATAAGAATTGAATATAATATTTGGAGAACCAAATTTGAAACTTTGTAAAGATATATAAGATTTGGAAAGATTTGAAAAAATCGTTGAAATCTCGATTAATTTCTACTAAGATGTACCAAGGTCCAAAACAATTTGGCCCAAGACAATAGATTAATTTCTACCGAAATGCACCAGGGTCCAAAACAATCTAGTCCAAAACAATCGATAAGTTGAAAATTTTAATTTTTTTTTATGGCAATCTCACTGGTCAATCTTGTTCGAGATTTTTTGAAAAATATATTTTGAACCATTTTTCAAAAATAGTGCTAATTTTGTAAAACAAAAACTCAACTACTTTATTTCAGACAATTTTCTCTTATTATGTTTGGTAAAATAAAATCTCATTACAGTTACACAATTCATCAAGGAGAGATTGGTAAATGTGCCTTATGTAGTTAAGTCTTTACTTGTAAAGTAAATTTAAAGGTTGTGGACTAAATTTCTTATTAAACTTAAAACATACTAACAAAACTGGCCCAATTCGGATCAAATCTAAAGCTTGTGTATTTGGTTTTGTTCACATATTACAAAATCGTATCTATCCTTCAAATTTATCCCTAGTTATGTACTCAATGATGAACCTCCTGTTGCTTAGCTTTTGGAAAAGAATATCTATTTATGTTCCCTTATTTTATCCAAATACATCTCTTTTTTCAGGCTCTTTACTTTAGAATCTCTTAAATGATAAAAAGGGTTGATCTCTCTAATGGCTTTAGCTTCTGGATTATGGAAAAACTCTGCCAAAAACAACAATCATTATGTGCTCTTGAGTGCCCTCGTTGTGATTCTTCCAACACAAAATTTTGTTACGACATAAGATGTATTATTATGATAACAATTCGTCCCCTCACTTTAAAATTTAACACCATCATCAATATAAATCTAACTATAACGGTTTAGAGAAGAAATTGAGAAAAAGATTATATATCCTATTTACAATTTATAATACTATTATAGAGAATCACCGTAGACAAACAATATGAAATCAATCCCTCCTCTTTCTCTTCCCCCTTTGAATATCTAAAATGCCAAAAAATAATGTAGTTACCATAACAAAAAAGTCCTACATACGTATTTTGAGAATGTCGTATTCGTGAGGGAAAATGATCTATACCCAAACAGACTAGTGAGTAAATTTACCCTTTCAATAAAATTAGGGGGTATAGTTAGCAAAGAAATCACAATGTACATCAACAAACACCTAATCGACAACTATGGTACATTGAACATCAAAACTTGAATTCTTAAATACCTCATCCAAAATAATATTGCCAAGCAGCAGCAAGCCCAGCTACCAAAATTACTTTAACCAGTAGCTTTGATTTTGAGTTGGAGACTGAAGGTGATTGTGACTCGGAGGGTTCCCACTTCCTTCCTCTAAGTTTGGCCAACAACTTCGATACAAGGTGCGACGCACGAAACTTTTTTGTAGCTGCCACAAGAAATAAAAGTAAGAAACGAGTTCAAAGAAAACCTAAAAATGGCGGTTTCACCATAAATCCATGGGTTTAGAAGGAAACAACCAAGTTAAAAAAAACAAATATAGACGGGAGAAAACGAGATGAGAGGGTGAAACAAGTTTTCTGGACGGATTTCATTTTCCAATCGTGTATACTATCATCTACGTTATTTACTGGGAATCAAACATCCATGGCCATTTTTATATTTTCAACAATTCATTGTACGCGTGTGTGTGTGTGTTTTGATAAGAAACAGAAATTAATGACTGATCTATAAATCTATAAATCTCCTAACAATAAGATCAATGACTGATCTACCACAGGAATAATTTTATATATGTTTCTTGATTTCTACCCAAAATATTCATTGGCATTGGTATTTTATAGATATTTCATTAATCTTCGTAAAATAGAGTATTTTTGACAATTTCACATTTTAATTCTTGCTTGTTAAATGCTTAGGATTGACCATTGTTGATTCCATCTATTGAAAATGAAAAGTAAGGCTAGACTAAGAAATCTTGGTTTTACCTTTGCTCTTCATAAATCTTTCCTCTTCACCGACACGCCTTCGAAGGACATTGAGCAAAGATCCAAAATACAATGCAAGCACCGTGCATGTGATAGTGATCACATTATAGGGCATGCTAAAATCAGGAGTAGTAAAAGGAACGAGCAATACTTCTGTGTAAGACAGAATGGGATTCGGCCCCTGCGTTATGGATGAAGATTTATTACGGAAATCAGTAATCAAATAAAGCATATATCACATCACAAACAGTAGCTACCAAGATCCAACAGGAAACATCACCTGCCATTTCAACAAGATTGGTGATTTCGAGGAGTTATTTTCCACGAACTGCGTGCTTGTGAAAAAATCTGGAAAACTTATTACGGCTGATGGGATATCTAATCCCTGATTAGCATCTGGTGGGTATTCATCAATGTGCAGAAAACCCTAAAGAGACATCAGGGAAACAGAGATCGTCAAGTTCAAACACCCCACACCTTAGACTGTACAAAAAAAATATCTAAACAATAATGAGAAATTATTGTAAATGACAAAAACTACTGAAAATATTTATAAATGAAATATTGTTATATTCGGTAAATATTTTGGTTCATTTTGATATATTTGAAAATAGCCCAAGAATGATTGTGCTAAATCAAAGTTTATATCTACTGTGGAGTTCAGGAACAAATGTGTCGATTTCTAAATAAGAAAATTTTAGTAGTTTTCAAGAACAACAATCTAAAGATGATTACTAGCAAAGGATAAAATGTAATAACAATCAAGAAATAACACAAGAAATGAAACTGTTTAAATAAATAGAGGAAAAAATTCCATATCCAACTAATGGCAGCTGGCCGGAAAAGTTTATTAGACATGCTGAACTTATGCTCTTTACTTTTTTGTTTTTTTTTTTTAACAAGACGAGACTAAATATCATCGAAAAGAAAGGTGAGGAAACAAAATAAAACAAATGGCAAGGAGTTTATGAAAACTCCCCCAAACTCTAACGGAAGGGGTTTAGACAGACTTCCTCTCCCTAACTTTCCCTTTCCAATCACATTTATCTAAAGGAAGGGAGAGGGAGTTTGTCTATTTTTCCAATGTTGGGGCCTAGGATGTACAAACACTCCATAGAGTATCTGTGCCAGCCAAGTGTTTGGACGCATAGACACATGCCTAACATGCCCAATACAGTGTCAACACAAAATTGAAAATTTATGGACCTACAAGACACTTTTTAATATTCAAGGATTAAGGATCTAACACAACTCCAGGAACTTAGAGACTCAACTTAACAATTTAGCCATAAATTTGTATACCTAATAAAAGAAAACACAAGCCCAAAAACATTAAAAGTGGTGAAGTACACGATAACAGTAATTTAAACATTAATAAACAAACAACCTAGCATTCAAGAATCTATGCCAACGTCTAATGAATGAAGATCCCAAAATCAATCCCTTCTATTAGAGGGACTAAATTTAAAACTTATTGAATGTACTGGACTAGAATTGGACAATTGAAAGTATAGTCTAAAACTGAACAAACTTCCTTTAAAGAATAGGGACTAAAATAATATTTTAACCTTTATTTTAATATCTTTCTTCTTTTTCTCTAAAGAACACATTCTCCATGCATCCTAAGTTATATAGCATGTCTTCAACATGTCGTGGAAAAAATACTCCATTGTTTTCGAGTCCACCCATATTTGCTCTTAAAAATCAACTAAAAAATTGGGCACCACAAATCACCTAGCTAGTATGTGTCCTGGGCATGCTAGTATATGTGTCTAACAATGACACCTACACTAAACCCTGCTCATGGTAGAGTTCCATGTTTCCTAGGTTTTGACCCTTTCAAAGATCTCTTAAGACAACGTGAGGAAAAGTCAGATTAGCAACATCATTTCAAACTAGTTGGGGAAAATGATTAAAAATACCTTGTCAAATTCTATGGTTAGAGCAGCTGATTTCAATCCACAAGGAAATTTCAGGAGCATCTCCATCACCCCTGGTGAAACCTTGTCTTTAGAAGGTGATACTTGCATCTTCTCAACTACATTAGTAATTGTATGGGGTTGGTTGTCGATAAATACTTGAAGGGTATGATAATACACCTTTATATACCAAGGAACAACTTGAAAAACTCTAACAAGCAAGCTACAGCTGTCTGCGAACACATTATCAGGCATCAACCGATCACTTGGTTTTGTAGATTTTAGCTGTAAGGCAATAGCACCCCTTTCATTCCCACTACCCAGTAAAAACCTGGTCACGTGTAATGGTGCTTGTGGAATAGACCAAGCTACAGGAATTTTCCATGTGAATCTCAAGTCAAGTGGTTCAGAGTAATCGTACTTCTCTACCATAAACATGTAAAGAACAGATACGTGCTTGTCATACCTGCTGCTCATCTCCATGTGTACTCTATCAGGATTAGTTGACAACTCAAAAGCAGGGTTGCTTCTAGAACCTTCAGAGCTAGCTCTTGTAATTGCAAACATCTCTTGTTCCCCCAACATTCCTTGCAGTTCTGCCATTAGACCTTTGTCAAGTTGAATGTAAACATTACTAGATCTCGCAAGAGCACATTTTCCGATGACTCTCCTCCCAAAAATTGAGCTGAGAGACCAGCTTGGTTGTAATTGTATTGCAGTTGAATAACCCAAAGTCCCTCTGTGACTGTGAGGCTGAAGAACAACTGTGAGTGTCTGGTCAAGTACAATGGCCGAATCCCCAACATTTGAATCAAATTCAGATGACAGTAAATGCAATCTCTGAGAGTGATAGTATCCTTTGTAGATAGATGGTCGATCCATCAATACTGAAAGCCCTGATTTGTCACGACAAGGAAGGAGCTTCAACCATGGTGTGAGATTCTCTGTGCAAACTGCCTCACGAGGCAATGTACCATACCTCATATTCTCAGAAGCAGGATGAAAGCTCCATTTAGGGGCAGAATAAGAAGTTGAAGACTCCAGGAAGTTAATTGAAGCACAGAAAAGACCTGAAAGTGAATGGGTCAAATTTTTCCAAGTTGCATCAACCTCATTTGGTGGAACGTCAAAAACAGCCCACAGCTCTACCCCTGAAGGTTTTGCATTGCTGCTTGATATCGAATCAAATCCACCCCAACGATCATATCGCCAACGACCTTGTGTGAAAGACAGTTCCATTTCCTTAATGCGATATTTATGAACCTGTACAAGCAATTATACTTTAACTCTCCAAGTTCCAACAAAGCTACTTAGCAAGAGTTGGCAGGAATCCATGCATTAGTACTAGTGTAATTACACCCATTAAACTTATTAGTTCATAGAACCTTACTGATGCGAAGGGGAAAAAATAAAAGATGGAAAGAAAGACAGAAAAAACAATCAGAGGGAGACTGAATATGGTTTTCTCATGCAAAGAGAATTAGGCAGGTTTATCAAGCTTTTCCTTTGATATGAATGGAAAATTGTAATAATATTAATATGAATAGCTAATGCAAAAACTAAAATAATAGGGGGGTGACACATCACCAAGGAAACCAATTGATGCCAATTTTTGTAAGTCTTTATTTGAATATTTCAACAAAGAGGTATAATTACAAAAGAGCTTATCAAGGTCATTTCATTTTGAAACATGACATTACAGGTTCAATGCTTATTAGTCTCCTTCTCAGCTCATTCAGAAAATCTTCTAGTTATTGTTATCCGCGCAGAAGCCAGCACAAACCAGCAGCAGTGTAGGAAAAATATGTTCTACCACAACCTTGAAAAAATGTGCACTCAACCATGATTAAGCCTTCTCATATGCTTGGTCCATCCTATGGCACCTCAACAAAGTATTTATATGAAAATGACGAGTTGAAGGGGGGATTATTCTAGGTGACACCAATTCAGACCAAAATGATCAATAAGCAACTACCAGTTGCATAAAAAGGAAAACATCTGAAGGATTAAGATCTTCCGCCCTCCTCCTACAGAAACCCAATTATTGTGAGAAAAGGGTTTTTGCAAAGTACACTGCCAAAATAAAGAAATAAATTGTTTTTGTAATTTTTCTTCCCCTTTTCAAATATTGCTACACATGGACACCCTTGCATCAATTTGCACAAATATAACCCTGAACTCTCTCAATTTCTTCTTCCAGCGCTCAATGTGGGGAGAGTAAAGAGCTCCCAATGCAAAGTGGCAATTCATTCTTTTTTCTTCATAGCATTTTCCCACACAAACACCACCCGGCTACGCCTTTGATTTTACCCAACTCACCGGCCCTTTTGAGGCCTTTGATGTTTTTGGAATTAGAGTAATGCCCACTGTGCCTCGCAACACTAAATTTTGACCATATTTTGACAAAAAACTTTAAAAAAAATCACTGCTCTAAAAATTTCGAGGAACTCAACCGAAACGGCATAGGAGAAGAGAGTTGATACATCACACACACACATACAGAAAGGGAAAAAGAAAGAATGAAATTCTAAAGTACCAGCTGAGAAATGGCCTTGGGGAATAGGTGGTGGTGGCGGCCATAGGAGTTGGAGCGGGACGAAGGAGCTGTGCTTTGGAAGTGAAAATGCGCCAACACCTTGCGGTCAGGCAAGGGTTTAAGCAATAAGTCTTCAGAGAAATCTTCTTCTGCACCCTCAGATACCGATCCAATGACTGAGATAGCAAATAAGATTTGCAAACAAAGCAAAGAAATCAGTCGCAGAAATGACGCCATTGCTTTCAGTACTGAATCCTGCATATGAGAAGCAAACCAGAGATCTAAATTAACAAGAAAACAGACAATCTTCAAGTCGTAACTTAAAATCTCAGCTTAAATAACTATCTTCATCGAAAAAGATTACCTGATAGCCTCCGTTGACACAGAAGGGGGAGATGTCAGCGTTTTCATAAGAAAAATAATCAGAGTAGGGGAAAGCGCAGAGGAATTCGAAGAGAAATGAGCGGCGGAGTGATGGAATCGGGGGGCGAGGGATGGCGATCAATTTCTAAAAGACAGAGCTCCGGCTTGGATTTCCCGGCGGCGGCGGAAGCAACGACGGAGAAATCCAGGCAAGGAAGAGTAATTTCGGGCTGCTTTTTCAGTGAAGTATGAATTTGAAGTTTAATGTTGCATCTTCAATGGCATCCGGAAAGGAGGAGGCAATGAAGATGCGAAGTGGAGAGTTTTTCACGTTGAATACTGCAAAACCTCCATCTTAGCAAATTTCTCTCTCTCAAATTAATTTAACATATTAACCCAAAAATTATTTTTATACGGATGACCTATTTGGAAGCATCTATGATTTGATGATCCATCCCTCTTGAAAGTAGTGAAACCGTGATAGAGCTCCACAGATGACCATTCCGATTAGTTTTATGAATATCTCTGTAGAAATTCTTAACAAAGTGTGATCTAAACAAGCTGTAATAAAATATAATATATGCTTATGGCTATCTATTACGATTGAGATCCCTAACTTAAGATATCGAGCAAATTTTATCATCCAAATAACTATCTACCATGAACTAGTCTTAGTGATAAGATCGAGTTAAACTCATGGAGCATGTAAATTTCTCGATCAAATAGTTTAGAACGTCGAGGATAACTGATGGGGGTCGTTTTGTTTGAAATTGTTGCAGGAAAAAGTTGCGGAAAACTTAAATGGAATTGAACTCAAATGATTAAATGGTCTAGCCTAGGTTTTTGAGTTATTTCCCGAATTATAGTTTAATCATAGATTCATCAGGTTACTTCTATTTTATCTATGCTTAACAACTCACGTGGAAAAGCCAAGTGAGAGTCCTAAGTGATCAATTAGCAATTTAATTAGATGAAAGCATCATAATCAAGTTAATCAAAAAACATTAAGAATTGGGATTAAGCAAGGGTGATTATCAACCAGGAACAACCTAAATTAACATCTATTGTTCCAACTCACTTGGGTGCTTTGGAAGTATAAACTAGATTAGGTACCTGTAAGTCCAGGGTCGAACACAAGGACTTTTTTATCTACACTAGTGAATTGGTTACTGTTCTTTTGGAGAAGTGATAATTTAAGAGATGAGTGAATTAACTAATTAAGAAGTGATTAAGAAGCTATGCTAATCTATTCATAAACATGGTAAATTCATACACTCGGTACTAATTAAGACAACCAACCTTTCGGTTCCTTGATGCCACAAATATTCTATTTCTATATATAAATGATTCACTGACAATGTGATAGGTTACTCTTATTTCTAAGTTACTCCCTATCTTTGCTCACCGTGGTCTAAGTTACTTACTTTGTCAAGCAGTTGACGACCTTTACTTTAAAGTACTCTTTCAATGCGTTCAAGTGCATGGCTTGGTAAAGATCATACAAAATGAACAACTATCATGCTTACCTACAGATTAATTCGTACCTCCTAACCCATTAGTGACTTTAGCTACTCATAAGACTTAAAGAACCCAAAGACATGAAAATGGATACAAAATAGGTATTCATATTAATAATTTCAGATGTTTTACACGAATTCAAATAATAAATATAAACACATGAATTGCATAAATAACACAACAATAAAGAGAAATTTTGAATCACACTTTCTTGCTCTTCAAGAATGAGTGATGCTTGCAAAGCTCCTCGATTTTGTGGCGTGAATGGATAGAGAAAGAAAATATGGACAGAGTAAGTATGAAAAAACAACTTTTAAGAATTCAGTCTTCGTTTGTATGTGTGTCTCTCCCTATGTCTATCTTTTATGGATGTCTCTGAGTGAGGTATTTAAATGCTTTTGACACTCGCCGCCCACTACACATATTTCATTTTTTCGGTACCTACTTCTGCACGTAGTGGGTCTTGGACACATTTCGAAAATCTTGCATCGCCTAGGACCTTCAGCGCATCATCTGCTACACAACAGATTGTATTGTACTCTCAACGCCTCTTTGAACGCTCGATTATGCGTCAAGAGATACATTTTTCTTAGCACTGCTTCTGATTTAGGCGTTGAAGAGGTCTTCAAATCATTTACTCTATCTTTTGTTACAATCCTACGATAAACAATACCAATAGATCAAAGAATCCAAACAATATAGTTTTGTAAGATTAATCGCATAACATGCACAAAGTATAAATTACAAGTATAAATGATGTGTTTCTTATGTGTTTCTCACCATAACCTTAAAATTGGACACATAATAACACATATTTTAGATGCTATCACATTCCTAAATTTAAGATAATGTTTGTCCTCAAGCAATTACTTATACTCTGGGCTCAAAATTTCCATGATTAGATACAACACCTATACTTTTCAACGTATAGCTAACTCCTAGTTTCATCTAACCAATGTATCATCTCAAAGTTAAGATATCATACTTATAAAATTATTTCAAAGATTCAAATGCAAGCAAGTTTGACCCTGAAAAATCATTTGCTCAATGCACAGATGTTCTTATGCGTTTATTATATAATGGTTTTTTACTATTACATGCAATGATATAAGGCCTTACAATACTTGCCCATATAATACAACACTTTTTAACTAAGACGCTGATTGGGACATCTCTGGTATTCTATTAATTTGTTTCTCATCACAACTATAACTCTTATCACCGTCTCAGACATGAGAGCTACGCTCTTCTTTGTGACCACTTATTACCAAGTGTTGTCCATGTCTTAGCAATAACATTGGAGTTCAAATATTGTATAACAACATTTTTTACTTCTTTTTTGGATGGTCAACGCATTGGTGAACCATGAATCACAACAATACTCAACTAAAACTACTTTACAACAATATTTTTAAATTTGACCATTTTTTGTCGCATACCCCTAAATTTATGAGGCAACAAGGTTCTCATTTGTAAAGCCCCAACTTTTAAACCTTAACCTAAGGTCTTTACTCAAATAAAAACTCATAGGTTTAACATAAAGACTGCCTAACAATCGTTCATCTCATACTAAAATCATCAAAACATAAAAAGTACAGGAGAAGCATTTGTCATAATAGTCCCCAATGGCATGGTCACATGTGCTTCTTGTCCTTCCCTGACTTTCTTTTACCTTTGCCTAAAAAATAAACACGGTAAGGGTGAATATATAAAATACCCAGTAAGGGACTCACTATTGAACCCACTAAGTGAACTGTTTGAAGGGATAAGAATTCATCGCAGCGGAAGATTACAGGACCATTCTCAAATTTGAGAACATTTAAAATACCAATATATTGGCAAAAAATTTTACAGAAACACTTTGAGTAAAATAAACATTTTAAAATTAACCATGTCTTTTTAAACAAAATTCAGAGAGAAGAGAAAAACTCACCCTCGTTGTTGACTCTGAATTCTAACAAACTCCAAATTGTAGCCACCACCAGGTCGATCCTTTCCTATTCTCTGACTAATGGAGGCTGAAGGATTGTGGGAACCTTTTTGGATTTTGGGAATACTTTTTGATAGAGCGAGATATTTTTCTTTTTTCTCTCTCTAAACCTTCTGCAATTTTTTTCACAGAAAAAACTTTTTTTTTTCCTCACAAAACTATTTAGCTTACCCCATCTTCATCTGAAGAAGGGGAAGCATCCCACGTTTCCCAAAACTAACTCCTATAAGGGAGTTATTTAATTTAATTTATTAAATTAAAATAAATAATTAAATTAACAATTAATTACATCATATTTAATTAATATTTTATTTAAATTATATTTAAATGAATATTTCTCACATAACCTATAGTTTTGGTTTAATTAATTAATTAAATTAAATCAAATTAATTAAATATAATTAAACTAAACTATTAACTAATTCTCCAATTAATCAATTTCTAAATTAAATATCTTATACTTAATTTAATTAATATTTGAATCATATTCAAATATTAAATTGCACTACTACAAAAACAGGTTTACTTGATAGTGAAAAATTGTCAAGTAAGGGTTTACTTGACGGTTTTCAATCCGTCAAGTAAACCAGTGTCAAGAATAAGTTTTTTTTTTACAGTGCAAAACTGTCAAGAATAAAGTTTACTTGACAAAGAAAAACTGTCAAGAATAAAGCTTTACTTGACAGTTTTTCACTATCAAGTAATCTAGTGTCAAGAATAAGAAAAGTTTATTCTTGACGGTTTTCTTATGTCAAACATTCGTTACTCTTGACGGTTTTTACTGTCAAGTATGATGTAATTCTTGACGCTTTTCAAATGTTAAGTAAAGTTGATTATGTAATTTATTTTAAAAAAATAATATTTATTGTACCCTGTATTTGCTCCTGTTTTGCACCTGTTTTGCAATCCTAAAACTGTATAAATACACAATGTAAACATCAGAAAAAAAACATACATTCATTGTTGGAAATCAACCAATAAGTACACAAATCAACCATTAATTATGTAACAAATGTT
>JBBPDJ010000008.1:11999351-12023061 GCA_037974625.1 Cucumis cinereus | reverse complement strand
TTGGCTAAACTCATTAACCACATTAATCAATATTCGTTAATTGTGTGTACACTCCACTAAAGACTCACAGCTGAACTTTTCTCACTATAGATATATTTATGTGTTCATGGATATAGACCAATAATAGCAAAGTTAGTCCTTCACAAGTGTTTGTAACCGCAGCTGGGTTAAATTATCATTTTATCCCTAGGTTATTTCTTAGTTCTTAAATACCAGTGCTTCTCTAATAAACAACCTGTTTTTGGTCCAACCAATAAGTAGAAATCTCTCTCGTGCCATAGAGAGGGTATGATCCTTTGTTCAAGTATCGGAGCCACCAATGAAGGGAACACTCATCTACTAACCCTAAAGTCAGAAAAGAGTGAATTCCATCTTGTGTGATTATGTTTCCAACTCCCGACTCGGTCTTGTCCCCAAAATGGTAGGCTTATTGAGTCGGCAATCTGACCACTCTCACCCATACAAATTAAAGAACAATTCCTCGTGAACTAGAGTTCATAATACACTCAGGATTAAGACTAAGTTGCCTAGGTCTTCCTATTTGAGATAGAAACCTAACTAGTCAATAAGGTTACATCTAGTGGTTACTATTTCATGGTTCAATCTTAAACAAACTCGCTGCATAGGATATCCCCGCACGCGTGTCATCTACACTAACACGTTAGATCATTGTGTTTGTATCAAATACAAAGTGGGTCGTATTCATAGTGGTATCGGGATAAGTTTTTTTACGAGTTCAAGAGCAAACTCAATCGTTTTCCTAGATCACGATCAAATCGTAAAAAAATGATTCTTTTTAAGGATTAAGAGCAACCCTTTTAGAAATGGATTTTAAAATGAAGAACAAGACGAGGAAAACTCTCTCAAATAGTAGATTTACAAATCAAAGCACTCAACAAATTAATCCTCACAATACGATATAACTCTCTCAAGAATTAGATAAAAAATAAATAATAACACTTGGAGAGAGCAACAATGAAAGCTTTGTAAGTTATGGAGGATTGGAAATAATGAAAGTTGTTGTTGTAATTTTCGAGAAGAAGAAGTCATTAAATAGAGAGGAGACGTTGAAATCTAAAATCAATTTGGTCCATTGGATCTTATAATAGAAAATTAAATGGTGGAGATTTAAACCCAACTAACTATTAGACACAAACAAAAAGAATAATATTAAAATTGTTTCTTTTAAAACCCAACAAAAACAAATTCAACATATTTCAAAACACTAGTCGTTAGACACAAACAAAAATAATAATATAATAATATATGTCTTTATAAAATCATTTCTTTTAAAATCCAACAAAAAAACAAGCTCACTATGTGTCAAAAACTAGCCGTTAGACACAAACATAAAATACTATTAAAATCATTTTACTTTTAAAATAATATTAAATTCATTTCCTTTAAAATGATATTAAATTCATTTCTTTTTAAAACCGATCCAAATAATCAACCATGTCTTTCTCCTCCACAAGCTTCACATGTCACTCCCTAATTGAATCCAATTTGATGATTTGGTCGCCACGTCATTGCCTCGGGTATTTGTTTTCATTAAGCTTGTTTCGGCTAGAACTTCTTCATTTGAACTCCGATTTGCACAATTCAAATTGCGTTGGATTCATATTTTTGAGCTTTACATAATCGACTCACCAAAACACTAGATTGTTATTAAATAAAATCAAGTTTGTTTTCATCAAAACATTGATTAATTAGTTAACTAAAATTAATTAATTTGAGATTAGGGGCCAAAAAGCCAACAATAATCAATCAGCTAACTCTCACATAACCAATCAGTTAACTCATCATATAAACAGTACCTTACTTACAGTTGAGGATCCGGTAGTAAACCCCTTACCTCAAGTTACTGAAAATTCATTGGCTTGAAATTTAATCCTTAATCATAGTCCTAAACATAAAACATTTAATTAATAATTTTTTCATTAAAATTATCAATCAAAATCAACCTTAATACCTTTAATCTTCCAATTTCGTTGTCGAAATTCCAATTAATTCGTAAGAAAAAAATCCACGAATAAATTCCAAATAGAAAGCTCCAATCCAACCTTCAACAATCAAGAAACTTCCAATTTAATTCCAAAACAAACCCTCAATTTATTCTTTATTGGGTATCCAAAAACCTCAAATTAAAATCACCAAAACTCACCAACCAAAACTAACCAAACAAAATAGAGGCGACGGTGGCTAGAGACAAGTCGGGCGGACAGATGCAATTGGTCGAAACCTGACGCTTGCTATCGGGGTTCGTGGCGGAGACAGTTGCCTTAGTTGGGAGGAAATGCGACATAAAGACAGACGTGTGAGTTCATTCAAGACTGTCAGAGGCGCATCATTAGGGGAAGACCGACGATGGTAGCTCGTCGGCAGGCTGTTATGTGAGGCAGAGGGCTGCTGGTGGTCGAACAAAAGAAAGAAAAAAAATTGGGGGGTGGTTGCCGACGTTCGACACGTGAAGAATGAGGGAGAAGAAAAGTTCTTTTCTTTTTTAACTCAGCACACGAACCGATGCAACCCTAAAAGTTATATTTATAATAATAATAATAACTTTATTATTATTATTTCTTTTTGCTTTTCCAATAATAATATATACATAACGATATATATATTTTTAAACTTCATTTTTCCTTCTTTTTTCCAAATAAGTCAAATCTTCTGTCTCGCTTCATTAAATTTCATCTTTTCACCATTAATTATATAAATAAATATATAATTATAATTCACTCTCACCAATTATCACTTTTCAATTAAATACATATTTAATTACTTAATCCAAATTTTCACCAAATCATAACTTTCCCCAAACTTTCAAATTAAATTAAATTAGCATCACTAACCAAATTAAATAAACTAACTTTTACTTAATTGATTGAAGATAATTAATTTAAAATTACCTCAAATTTGGGATGTTACATCATTGTTGAAATCAAGTTATAAGACTACCTTAGACAGTTTATGAAATATAGGTTTGAGGGAAAGCTTGCTCATAATCACGATGTATGAAATATTTTTAAGTAAAATGGCTTAAAGCTAAGTTTCAACATCCATCAAAATTAGTTTAACTGTTAGCTACCCTTAAGTAATCATTGAAGTCTAAGGTCATCGCCTATCAAAAAAGAAAAATATAGTCAAAGAAATAATAAAGGCATTCAACATTGAGACCACGAAGTTTAGACCTCAAAACCACTTGTACATTTATAAATTCTGAAAGGTTGATGCGGTACAAGTTGTTTACAAAATTTTCCTAGTCAAAGGAAGAAAAATGAAAAAAAAAAAAATCAAGAGAAGAACCCTTCTATCGTTGTGCTTCACATATTGTCCTTTTGACGTGGCAGGTTGTCATTGCTAGGAAACTGAAGTGGTTGGCGAATATGTCATGGAATATTTGAGGTAGGGACATGTTGAACATAGACATCATGAATGTAGTTCATCAATGTGTAGAACTGGACGTCCTGCCTCTCTGCTTGGTGCCTCGTTAAAATATTTTTCTTCATTGACAAGTTGCAAGATGTCTTGTTGTTGTCGTTGAAGCTCATTGATTTGCTCGCTCTGGCGCAAAACAAGTTCTTGAAGCATTTGCCTTTCTTGTCCTTCGACTCCTTGATTTTAGACAAATACATCATATTTGCGCTCCAAGCTTTGCTGCTGGAAGAGCATCGCATCCTGGTTTGCCTTTTTAAGTAAACATAGCATATCATATCATATCATATTTAAGTAAACATTTAAGAATATTATGTAATGTGATATCTTGAATTTTCACAGTAGGGTCAGCCTCTTTATTGGGAAAGCGTTGAGAACGAGTCGCTCGATATTTGAGGCCAGAAACAAGTGGTCTATTGTCTTCTCAAAGCATCCTCTTCTTTCCTTTGATAGGATGCGACAACGTTCAGAAGGATGCATCACATGATGTAGTAGATAGCCATGACTCGATCTAGTGACACCCATTTGTCATACGTTATGAGTATCATCTTCTTCTTCACAAAGTATAGCCAAACATTGGCTTCTTGAATCACGCTCCTAGGTTCCAATCTTTTGCATCCCTGTGACGTTATATCCCACTCAACGTCTGGTTCACCCACGATTGTCAGCGCGCCATTTATTTTTGAGTCTGAGGGCTTCTTGATAATTTTATTTTTCCCATCCTCCTCATCACTTGGCAAATCGTAAAGCTAGTTTATTTTTGTCGTATCGCAATTTACACATTTCTCTTCCATTTGCACATAGTCCTTTCTACAATGGATGATGCCCCCATAAAATTTGTGAACTAAGTGCATCCTCAACTTCGTCTGTCTCCTGCAAAACTTATTGCATCCCAGTGCTTCCACTGATACGATGATAGACACAGGGATCACCGCATCATCTGGGTAAAAACCCATCTCCAACAACAATTTTGGATTTGTTTCTTCTTTAGGAGCCTTGGTAGGCGTTCCTTTATCCTTTTTCAACAACTCTTCTCTTTGGGACGAGCCTCTTCTCAGACTCATGCTCCTCTATCCAAATTGTTTTAGGCAACGACTTTGGCTTTGACTTTAGCACCTTGTCATCTTTAACAGTTTTCTTCTTGCCACCCTTCCTTTCCTCTTCGGTGACTTTCTTCTTGTCTTTATTTATGTCTTCTTCTTCAACCTTTTTATTCTACTCTAACTCTCATTCCTTCTTCTCTTCCTCCTTCAACTTCTTGTTTCTTTCAATCGTTCTCCTTTGGCACTCTTCCTTCTTCATGTTCTCCTCCTCTAGATCACTGATCTCAGCATCCAACTCATCCTTCAAAACTTTGACAAATGCTTTAAGCATTCTTGCCTTTTTTCTTTCTTGTGAGGCGACGAATGCAACTGCCATCTTGGCTTACAGCTCCTTGAACTGTCTCTTTGGTTTCTTCATTATCTCCATCAACTCATGGGCTAGTCGGTCAGCTGAGTTTGTTGCATGAATTCTCTTCTCTTCTCCTTCTATCTCTTTAGTGATAGCCACAGGTGCGGTCACATCTCTCATCATAGACACAATCACCTCCTCCCTAGGATGATGCGTTCAGGTGCTCCCCCTCTTGACCTGCATCTTCTCCTTCATCCTCTACTCACAATCATCGAACATTTGTCTTAGGGACTTCTTGGAGATGTTCTGGCCATCACCTTGCTCGACGGAGAAATCTCCAATATTTTCTCATGCTTTTCCATCTGCTCCACAAGCTTGGTGGTCGATTCTTTCTTTTCTATTTTCTTTCTTATCAAAGGTACTGTGGAGCTAACGAAAGTGGACCTGCCATTTCTTGATCCCATTATGATTAAAGATGTTCAAAAATCTCGTCGAAAAAATGAAAGAAAGATTTGGGAAAGTAAGGGAAATCTTGAGATCAAAGAATTCGGTTTGTTTGGCATCCAAAAGTGAGGATTCGAAATGATTTTTACTATTCTAAACATTATGCGACACCTTAATCTAGGAGTATCAGATTAATGATTTAATTAGAATTAGACAGCTGATGGTGGTCCAAAATCCTAGAAGATCCCAACGGTTAGAAACTTTCGAGTTTTCTATATGCGTTGGACTTTATCAACGCATAAAGTGTAGTTTGGGCTTGTCACCGCTTCAATCACTAACCAAAATGGTGGATGTTGCGTCCAACAAGACTATAGGACTTGTCAACGCATAATTTCTGTTTAGTGCGAGAGATTCATAGATAAAATGCAAACACTCATGAAAAACAAACAATTGATGATTTATTAATGAAATACAATAGAACAAATGATGTATGTGTCCAATGAAACCATCAGACCTATCAGCGCATACTTTTTTTACTAACAATTACTCCTACAATAAGATGAAAATAAATAAAATTCAGAATATGACAAAAGCAAAAGAAATTCAAATGTGTTAATAGAAACAAACAGAAACATAGATGTGTCCCTTTTTGAGATGATGGAAACTGTCTTCAACACTTGAGTCCACTATGCAAGCACTCTACAATGTCACTTATTGATATGTTCTTAACTTTCGTGTCCATTGCTTCTTAAGACTTCAGTGTTACTACGCAAGCTTCTTGGAGGTCTCACTTTTAATTTTCCTACTAATCGGTCCACTTGGACCTCCAAATTTCGAATGGAGGAGGCTTAACTTTGCAGCGGTGCATTATTCTTCTGTATGTACTACTTGATCAAATCCTCCAGAGGTGCTGAATTGGATGCCTGATGCGTCTGATACTACCTTTGATGCATCTTTTGGTTTTGTTGATGGAACCCTGGTGAGCCACCTTTGTTCTCGTTGTGTCTACCACCCCCTTGTTTGTAGCTTTGCTGATTTCCTCCCCACCTAAAGTTAGGATGATTTCTCCATCCTAGATTGTAGGTGTTGGAAAAGTGGTCATGCATGACAAATCAAACTGACTCAGGATTTTGTGGACACATATCATAGTTATGAGGCTCACCGCATCCTACACAACTGGCTTGGTTGATTGCTTTGAAGTGATTGGTGGTCCTAGCGCTTTGGTTAAACGTCAAAGACTGTATCAGAGAAGTCATTGTTGCCATTTGTAGTTGTAGTGTGGTCATCACTTCATTGTCAACCTTCACTAGTTTTGTCTTCCTTTTACCGGTCGGGTTTCGAATTCATTGTCCTTACATTATTCGTTATTTCTGAATACTCTATTCATAACATTCTTGGTCTAAGTATAAGTCTTGTTCATTAGGCCCTCTCTTCCAGCGGCTGTCGCATCAGCTACTTACTGCGTGTTCTTGTTCAACCTGTCATAAAAGATCTCCATCTAAACGCATTCTGGAATTCTATTATGCGGACAACTTTTGACCAACCTCTTAAACCTGTTCCACGCATCACTTAGCGTCTTCCTATCTTTTTATTCGAAATAGGCGATGTCTCTTCTCTTTTTAGCTTTCTCCATAGGTGGAAAGTATCTCTTCATGAATTGCTCCACCTTTGATCCCATGTCGTTACTGCTCCTGCATCCAGACGATGCGCCCACTTTCGAGCATCATCCCTTAAAGAGAAAGGGAATAATGTTGTTGTATTTCATCTTAAGTAACGTTGGGAAAAGAGAATATGCTATATATTTCCAAGAAACTGATCAAATGCTCATGTGGAGCTTCTCCTAGAAAACCCTAAATTGACCTGTTGTTTGGATCATCTGTAACATCACATGTTTCATTTCAAGCCTTGCTCCTGTAAAGGTAGGTCTTGCAATTCTAGACGCAAATTCATACAAACTGGGAGAGGCATAGTCCCTTATAGGCCTATTGATAACGTGGGCAAAGGGATGCTCAGGTTCTCTACATTCTTTGTTGGCGTTAAACATTGGTGCAAGATTATGTGTTGCCGCAGGATTATTAGGATTCAGGTTGTTTTGTTGATCTCCCATGTGGTTAAACTCCTCAAATATATTCTGACTCTCTAGTCATGGTTCACGATTCCTTTGATCAAATGTGCGTTCAATCTCAGGATCAAATACGAGGTAAGGCATTGAGCCATTGTTCATATATTGTTTGGAAAACTTTTCGACTATACTCCAATACTTCTTCAATTAAACCTTCAAAAGAACATTGAAATTCACTTAGTAAATAAACAAAAGTTCCCAACAACGATGTCAAAAACTTGTTGCATTCGTTATGCGATAAAAATTTATTGAAAAGGCGATGGAATAAGTATACGTTACAAGTTTTTCTAACCTATTCTAAGTATAAACTAGATTAGGTACCTGGTAAGTCTAGGGTTGAACATAGAGACTTTTGTATCTACACTAGTGAATTGGTTACTGTTCTTTTGGAGAAGTGGCTATTTAAGAGATGGTTGAGTTAATTCAATGTTACACTACTCTATTCTAACTAATCTAAACTAATATGTCCAGTTGATATGCGACGAATGGAAATGTGTAATCTAACCTCAAAGCAATGCAATTGTTTTGATAAGGGAACTATGTGATGTACATGGTTAAGAAGCTATGCTAATCTATTCATAAACATGATAAATTCATGTACTCATTAATAATCAAGACAAGCAAACCTTTCGACGCCTTGATGCTACAAATATTCTATTTCTAGAAATAACTGATGCAATGACAATGCGATAGGTTTACTCTTACTTCAAAGTTGCTCCCTAGCTTTACTCACAGTGGTCTACGTTACTTACTTTTTTGAGAAGTTGACTACCTTTACTTGAAAGTACCCTTTCAATGCGTTTAAGTGTATGACTTGGTAAAGATTAGACAAAATGAAAAACTACCGTGCTTACCTATAGATTAATTCCTACATCCTAACTCATTAGCGACTTTAGCTACTCATAAGACTTAAAAAATCCAAAGAAATGAAAATGGATGCAAAATAGGTATTCATATTAATAATTCTAAATGTTTTACACGAATTGAAATAAGAAATAGAAACACATGAATTGCATAAAAATATCACAACAGTAAAGAGAAACTCAAAATCACAATTTCATGCTTTTCAAGAGTGAGTGATGTTTGTAAAGCTCTTCGGTTTTGTGGCGTGAATGGATAGAGAAAGAAAATCTGGGTGGAGTAAGTAGGACTACAACTTTTAGGTATTTAGTCTTTGTCTGCATGTACGTCTCTCCCTATGTTTATCTTTTCTGGATGTCTCTGAGTGAGTTTTTTAAATGCTTCAGATACTCGTCGCTCACTACGCATATTTCATGTTTTTCGATACCTATTTATGCACGTAGTGGGTCTTGTACACATTTCAAAAATATCACATCGTCTAGGACCTTTAGCGCATCATTCGCTACTTGAAGGATTGTATTGTACTCTCAACGCCTCTTGGAATGCTTGACTATGCATCAAGAGATAAATGCCCTTAGCATTGCTTCTGATTCAGGCGTTGAAAGGTCTTCAAATCATTTACTCTATCTTTTGCTACAATTTTTCGATGAACAATACCAAAAGATCAAAGAATCCAAATAATATAGTTTTGTAACACTGAGCGCATAACATGCACAATGTAGAAATTACAATATAAATGATGCGTTTCTATTGTGTTTCTCACCATAATCTTAAAAATTGATAGCATAATAACACGTATTCCTGTATACTATCATCTATCATGGTTTGTTGATTAGAAAAAACTAGCTAACCTAACCTATTGTGATTTGATACCTAGCTAATGACCATACAACTATTGTATATAATCAATAATATTCATCATAGAGAAAGAACCCAAAGATAAATCATAAAATTGATGAAAAGATACTAAATCTCAGCTAGAAATAGTACCTTAGCTCCTCTTCGACATACCAATTTGAGCTTCTTTACATCAAATGTCCAAAAACAAAAGAAAAGAGTAAGAAAAACTTGAGGGATTCAGCTCTGATCGGTAGAAGATAACTTAAAATCACATAAAATATCTATTTATATATAAAACTATCGGAGCATTGTGTCGCTACGTGTATTACACGTGCATTGGATCTTTGGAGTGTCGCGCTCTAAAGGAGCACAATTGCGCTCTGCGGTTTGCTAAAAAACAACAACTACTGCCTTGTAGCATCGAGTGAGCGCCTAGCTGACACCGTTGCGCTCTTCTGAGGGGTAAATTAGTAATTTTGGCATTCTCTTTCCTGGTCGTTGCAATTAAGCTTCGTTTTGGTCTGTTTTAGCTTCGTTTTGTCAATAATACCCCATTCTACCTCTTAGGTGCTAGACATACAAAATAGACAAATAAACATATAAACCCAAGGTACAATCCCTAACTAAGCGGAGCAAGATAACACATTTTAGATGCTATCATAGGGGAAAAGATATAGCATAAAGAAGTGAAAATACAAAGAGAATAGAAGAAAAGTTGTGGGGAATTCAAATTTGCCTCTCTAATGGTCAATGTATACAAAATCATCATCTAAACACATCAAACCATACAAAATGATCCTAATTTAAGCTAAGTAAGGTAGCACATTTAATTTCAAGTCTTATCAACTATACTCAAAGAATAGCACACACCACCAATAGCTAGAACTTTAGCTGGACACAAACTTGTTAATGAATAATCTAAATTTTTTTTGTTCAGTGTACTAATTTGCTAAATTTAACTTTTGTTGATTCTGTAAGTGCACAATATTCAGAGAAGGATAAATTTGTTTGGCATTGTTTTTTTTACTCAACAAGACTTGTTTTTATAACTCAATAAGTGCCCTTTAAATGTCATGTAGGCCATTTTTTAGTTCTCTAGTGGTATTACCAAGGATCCTTCAAATACTTTCAAAAGTCCACTTTCTGTTCTATAATTTATAACCAAACTTGTTTAAAATGTCCAAGTAAATTATATTGATTTTAAAATTTGGAGCATCTTTTTCTCTTTTACATTTGATACAACTTAATCAATTCATTTAATAACACAATGCTAGTTATTTTCCATAAGGACTATTTCTCCATCCAGTCGATCAGTCCTAACCTTTGTTGCCATAATTTATGTAATTTAGATGTAATTTGGGTGATTGTAATCTTGCATTCATTAGGGTATAATTTTCTTATTTTCCTATTCATTTGTGTATAATTATCATTGTATTAGTCTTGTAAAATCAAGAAATACAGAAAACTCCCATTAAATCAATAAGGTATCAAAGACTTGTTATGTTTCCTTTATCTCTGCCATTTTTTTCATCTTGCCACCGCCACCTAGCCACAACCAAATCTCATCATGTTGATCACCAGTTTTCGTCGTCTCTATATACCTTTCTCTGCCACAGACGCACGTCAAGTCTATCAACAGTCAGATTCGCACAACCTTCGACCAAGTCCTCCACTCATATCGCTTACCATTGCTTAGATCTATCATCTCAGGCTCAGATCGTGACTTCTAGCTCAGGTTCATCCACCTTCGAACCTGATCTGCTTAGACCCAACTGCCCGTGCCACCTCTAGCTTCGATTTGAACCAAATCCATCCACATTTGAACCTGATTCGATCAGATCCAATCGTCCGTGCCACCTCTAACTCTAATCCAAACCAGATCTGTCCACCTCGGAACTCAACTCGCTTAGATATGATCGCATGTGCCACCTCTGCCTTCGATCCGGTTGAGACCGCTCCACTCCGCTCTACTTCGCTGTGATTTAGTTCTACCACTCCGTCTCTCAGGTTCGATTGAACCTGATCCACCCGATCCATGCATCAATAAGTTTGTCCTTAGGTATTCTATACAACACTTTTTCAAGGACAGTTTTTTTTGCACCAGTGAGTATTATGTCCAGAGCTTAATAAAGGAGATAGTTGTTCTTTTTCTCCTTGGCATCTGTGATCATATATTTATCATTTTCTCTCTCTTGCCATCATTTACAATGAAGAAAAATGATATATCTCGTTCTCTTAGCATCATTCTTGATGACATAAGTTATATCACTTGGGCTCATCAAATGAAGAATATTTGCATCAGTCAAAAGTTATGGCGCATTGTTACTAGAGATACCACCAAACTCATCAAAATCACTCTTTTAATGGATAACAACAATGATGACGATGCAAAACCTGTTGATAATGTCGTTGATCGAGAGACTACTGAAGAAGATGTCAAGTATATTAAACGACTTGAGGACTGAGATAGCAAAAATCATCAAATCATCACTTTGTTGGGTAAGACTTCTATTTCGGCTATTCATACTTAATTTGGTGCATTTGATACTGCTAAAGAACTTTGGGATTTTTTATCCACACGCTTTTAATCTATCGCTCTTGTTCACTATTATCACCTACACTATCGACTTGTTAGTCTCAACCATATTCTGATGAAGACGTTGATTCTTATTTCGCGCAAAGTCTCATGATGACTTTTATGTAGCGTAGATGAGCATGATTGATTTTTGCTTGGTCTAACTAAATCCAAATAGACTGAAGAGTAGCAAGATATTCGTTCACAAATTTTTTGACCTTCATTAGACGTAGTGCTAAGAAAAATTAATCTCTTGATGTATAACTGAGTGTTCAAGGAGGCGTTGAGATTACAAGATTTTCTAAAGATCTTATGCGATGCGAGGCTTTTAGAACATGTCCAAGCCCCATTACGCGTAGAAATAGGTGTCGAGAAACCTAGAACGTGCATAGTGGACGACGATTGTTCGAGGAATTTAAATACCTCATTCAAAGACTAGAAGAGGAGTTCCAGACTTCAATAGTTTCATAGTTTGACAATTTTCCAGTAGATATTCTCAAGAGATATCCAGATTCTGTCTAGATTTTCTTTCTCCATCTATCCATTCCATAGAACCAAGAAGCTTTTCAAGCCTTCAAACACTCCCGAAGAACAAGAAATTGTGATTTAGAGTTTCTTTAGTGTTGTGTTATTTTTTTTCGTTCTTTGTGTTTGTATTTTCTTATTCAGTTTCTGTAGACAATTGATTTATGAATATGAACACCTCTTTCGCATCCATTTCCATGTCTTTAGTTTCTTTAAGTAGTATGAGTGCTAAAGTCACTAATGAGTTAGGGAGTTAGAAATTAATCTATAGCCAAATATGGTATTGTTCATTTTGTTTGATCTTCATCAAGCTATATACATGAACACATCAAAAGATTATGTTCAAAGGTAGTCAATTGCTCGTAAGAGTAAGTAACTTAGACCAAGGTGAGCAAAGATGGAGAGTAACTTAGAAATAATAATAAACCTATCACATTGTCAGTTCGTCATTTATATCTAGAAATAGAATATTTTTTACATCAAGATGATGAAATGTTGTTTGTCTTAATTAGTACTGAGTGCATGAAATTGCCATATTTATGAATAGATTAGGATAGCTTCTTAATCCTATCTACTGCATTAGTCACTTAACTCAACATTTGCATCGCTTTAAGGTTAATTAACTCACATCTATTCATCGCATTACAACTGGACAAATTAGCTGAGGTTAGTTAAATTAGAATAGTTTAGTATTAAGAGCTTATCTCTAAAAAAAAAACATTGAACCACTCGCTAGTGTAATCACAAAATCCCTGTGTTCGACCCTGAATTTACCAGGTACCTAATTTTGTTATACTTGGACAAGTTTAGGAAAACTTGTACGCACATTCACTTCATCGCATAACCATTAGATTGTTAACGTATACCATACACATATACAACATCAAACAATAAACCATTTGGTCTAATTCATTCTGACATTTGGGATCTTGCTCCCTATACTACTGTTAGTCCTTATGGATATTTTGTTTTATTTATTGATGACTATTCTCTATTTACTTGGATTTACTTTCTTAAACATCAATTTTTTTCTTATCTCTAACTTATATTGATTTTGTAAATATGGTTCACACTCAATTTTCTGGCACCATTAAAATTTTTTGCATAGATAATGCAATGGAATATAAGGACTCCCGCCTTCTTTCTTTTCTTTTCCAACAGGGCATTCTTGTACAACGTTCATGCCCTCACACCTCCCAGCAAAAGGTCGAGTAGAACAAAAACAGAATCACATTCTAGACTCTGTTTGTGCTCAACTCCTCTTTGCTTCCTACCTTGAGAATTTTGGGGTGAGGCTGCCCTCATCTCAATTTATGTGATCAACCGTCTTCCTTCTTCGGTCATCCATAATGTTTTCCCCTTTGAACGGCTCATGGTACTCCTCTATCTTACTATAATCTTAAAGACTTTGGTTGTGCTTGCTTTGTGTTATTACATCCTCATGAACATACCAAACTTGAACCCCCTTTTTCGTCTATTTTGTTTCCTGGGATATGGTACTTAACACAAAGGTTTTTGTTGTGGGATCCAATCTCTTAACAATTACGTATATCTCACCATGTCATTTTTTGCAAACATCGCATGTTTTCTAGTCTTTCTTCATTTCATACCTCTCTAATTAGTCCTCATCCATTCTTCAATGATCCTTCCACTAATCTATTCCCCACTTGTGACTCTCCACATTACCTTGAACCTCGTACACTACCTGCCTTTTAGCTCACTCACTCTATTCTTATCTTTGTGCTCCTGAATCTATCATTTGCCCTTTGTGCTGAACTTGAATCTTCACCTATATGCCGCTCCACCCGGGTAAGAGAAACTCATCCTCATCACAAAGATTACCATTGTTTTTCCACGGTTATGTCTTTGGTCAAACCTTCCTCTTCTAAAGTGGCCAGTACTAACCCTCTGTGGCAGCAAGCAATGAATGAGGAACTTCAAGTCTTAGAAAAGACCCATACTTAGGACTATGTCGAGTTACTTTCTGAAAAGAAACCTATCGACTATAATTGGATTTATAAAATCAAAACTCACTCTGATAGATCTATTGAACGTTACAAAGGCCGACTAGTGGCCAAAGGCCATTCTCAGAAATATAACATTGATTATGAAGGGATGTTTCCTTCAGTTGTCCGAATGACATTGTTCATGGTCTTTTAACCATAGTAGCTGCTAAACAGTGACCTGTGGATGTTAAAAATGCTTTTCTCAATGGTACTCTAACTAAAGAAGTCTATATTAAACCACTACCTGGTACTGTTCCACCACCTCATAAAATGTGTCTTCTTCGTCATGTTTAATTCGGTCTAAAACAAGTTCCACGAGCTTGGTTGGCAACGTTCAATTCCACCAACACTCAACTTGGATTTACATCTAACTCTCACGATTCTGCCCTATTTACTTGTCAAACCTCTCATGGTATTGTTCTCCTACTCTTATTGGTTGATGACATGATTATTACAAGTGATGATCCTCAAGCTATATCTGGTTTGCAAGGTTACATGGGAAAGCACTTTTAGATGAAAGATGTAAAACCCCTCAGTTATTTCTTTGATCTTTAGGTCTCATCCTCATCTGTTGGATACTACTTATCTCAAGCCAAATATGCATCTGATTTTCTGGCTCAATCTGGTATCACTGATTCTGCCACATCCTCAACACCACAGGATCCAAATGTGCGACTAACTCCTTTTGATGGCTTTCCTCTCGAAGATTCCACCCTGTATCGGCAACTTGTTGGCAATAAGATGTATTTAACCGTGACCCATCTAAATATTACTTATGCAGTTCACATTGTTAGTTAGTTCATGGCTGCACCTTGTACTATACACTTTATTATTGTACTTTGTATTTTACGATATGTTAAGGCACTTTGGGTCATGGACTACATTTCTCCTCGAAGTCATCTTTGGTTCTCTATGGATACTCTAATGCTGATTGGGCAGGCGATCCTGCCGATAGGAGATCTACCATTGGTTATTGCTTCTATTTAGGCGATTATCTCATCTTCTGTCGAAGTAAGAAACAAACTGTTGTTTCACGTTTCGGAACAGAGTCTAAATACCATGCATTGGCTGATGTGTCACACCCCATTCCAGATCACTCCTCTAACCTGGATCAAGGCGTGAAAGTTCTATTCTAAGTACTTGACAAATGTTCTTATAAAATTCTATAAATATTTTAGCAGCATCTTCCCTGAAAACTGAATAACCCACATATGTAAAAGAAGAAGAAAATGCACTTCTAAGGTCTACTAACTCAACAAACTCCAAGTGTGTCTCACCACACACTTCCAAAGTAATCCAGAGTCTCAATAGAGTTTATATACAATCTCACAGTTTTTCTCAAACGACTTTTAACAGTTTTTCTCAAAAGACTTTTAATAGTTTTTCTCAATATACATGATAAGTTTACATACAACAAATTTTTTCTCAAAAGACTTTTAACAATATCAACATCACTGCTAAACTATCCCCATGATGCACTCAAGGTTCATATATACAAAGCTAGAAAATGCTCAACGAGAGGTGAGATGCTCAATGGTACCTAAAATGTGTCCGCTACCTGGGAGTAAAAACATTTGAAAACGTGAGCTAACGCCCAGTGAGTGACAAGTTTTACAAATGAAATTATAGAACATGTATTCAATAAAAAGATAAATAAAGATGATTCGACAACTATAAGAAAACATGATTAAAGCTTCTAAAATGCTTAACGTAAAGTAATTATAAGCATATTTAAATCTTTTCAAACATGTACATATCCAAATCAATTCCAAGGGCCATGACAAATATGCAACCGAGCATAGCTCATGTATGTTCCATGTCAACAATTAAACATACGACCATATACAGTTTACACATACTTATCATTCACCTCGTACCATATCCTAGTCCACTACGATAGAACACACTGAATATATGGTCGAGAATAGCTCACACATGATCCAAAGGAAACATGCGGCCAAACTAAGCTAATGCATATTCAGAATTTGCACAATGGTAACCTTATCGCAATACACATCGTCTCTGTCACCCCTCCTATGTGCACATAGAGCTACCCTCTAAGGGTCAATCTAGACCCAAAGACAAATCCACAACTGTATCCACATCATTACCTAGTTTCAGATTCTCAAATCTCTGGTCACGGTCTCTTTTAGCCTTAGAATTCCCTAACAACCATACTGGTGCTACGAAAATGCATTCACGTAGCCTACGGTTAATCACCAACTTTTCTCATAAAAACCATATAATTCATGAAATCTTTTCAATCATTAGTTGTCAAAATCATATTTGATGGACAACATTTAATCAAACCGTCCAAATTCACATAACATGTATTCGATAACAATTTAAAGAATATTTTCACATTTCAAATCCTTTTGTATAAACCATAGTCATTCATAATAAATCCTTTTCGTAATACATCCTTCTCAAGAAAGTTCATTTATCGTAGAACCTTTGAAATCTACGCTTTGTAACCAATCAATGAAAATCGTCATGAAAACTTCAATTTAAAACATATTCATAGAAAATATATTTCATGACAAGATTCAATCATTTCAAGCAAATCATTCAAACTCATGGAAACTTATTCATAAAAGTTTCAAGAATATTTTAAGTTCAGGGTCACTCACAATCACCAGCTCAATCCTCTAGGATTATAAGCTTTTTCTGCTTCGGTTTGCCCTGAGGACAATGATTAAAGCCACTGTGTTATCTTCACATGGCTATGTGATACAACTGTAATGCTCCGAATTTTCAACCTTAACCCGAGGTCGTCACGTGAATAAAACATTTATTTTAAAATCAAAAGCACACAAAGTTTTACTCATTTTATTAAATAAACAATTTTAAACATTCTCAAGTAGAAAACAAAATGTTTCAAATAAATAAATAAAAATGATTGAAAACAATTTAGTCGGGGTCCCCTAGTCAAAACATAAAAGAACTCACAAGTTTGGATAAAAACCGTCTAACAATAGTTCAAATTCTAAAAACATCAAATCATAACAATACTGCAGTGGAAGCATTCAGTCATAAAAGTCCCAATGAGCATGGTCACAGATTCCTCTTGTCCTTCGCCAGCCTTCTCTTACCTATGCCTAAAAAATAAACATGAAAAGGGTTAGTATATAAAATACCTAGTAAGAGACCCACTATTGGGCCCGCTAGGTGAACTATTAACTTCCTATTAAACCTATACCCCGAGTTACATAATCTAGTGAACCCGTAGGAACACTCATAACTTCTAATGACCCCGAAGGAAACGTATCTGTCTGGTGAATCCGAAGGAACACTCTTTCCTCTAGCATATATCGGCTAATAGATAAAGTTAACAACTACCATAATTCCTAACATGCATTCTTAGTCCAATCAATCATAATCATATACATAAAATTTTCATCCAACATTCGCAACATATCATAAATATTATGTCAAACCATAAATGCATAACATCATATAGTTCGAACAAGTCGTCATAACATAATAAACTTTAATTAATAATTCTCCATGAAAATTATTAATTAAAATTATTAAACTCATCTAATACTTCACTAACTCACTACATCAATCAATTCCACCAATTAATTCAACTGTCAGATGCATCCTTACTGTCATGCAACATCTTACCGAGGATCCGGTAGTAAATCTCTTACCTCAAATTATAGGAGATTCCTTAGCTTGAAATAAAATCCTCGAACCGATCCTAAACGTAAAATATTTAATTAATAATTTTTCCCATAAAAATTATTAATTAATTTTGCTCCTAAATAACCATTCTTAAACTCACCAATCAACGACGAAAACTCCAATTAATTCGTGGGAAAACTCCTATGAATTAAATCCCCAAAAGTTTCGAATTCAACCTACACATAATAATTTAATTAACAATTTTTCATAAAATTATTAATTAAATAACCATAAACTTTCAATTTGGTTCTATACCACACTTACCAATCTTTGTCGAGATTCAAGTACAATTTGTAGAGCAAACTCTACGAATTAATCACAATCAAAAACTTCAATTGAACCTAAGAAAATCAAGTAAATAAACCCATGTTAATTTCTCCAACCAAAACCTTAGATAAATTCCTTAATTTAATACTTATTGGTATCCACAAAACCCAATTAAAATCCAAAAATTTACTCCACCAAACTCACCCAAACAACCTACTGGCAACGACACGATTAGAGAACTGAACGACTTGAAGCGGCGCGGCGGCGCGGCGGAGACGTGGCTTCGCGGTGGCTTGAAGTTACGCGACAGAGTTGTGGCTTCCCAGAGGCGTCGTTCAGGTCGCGACGCGCTGGGCGTGGGGTACGCAGCGGTGCAGCTCACGATAAAGCTGCCGGCGAGAAGGAAAATGGAAGAAGATGGGAGTTGGGGGCGGCGGACAACCAGACTTGAAGAAGATGAAGAGGAAAGAAATTATTAACTTGGCACGCAAAACGGTGAATCCTAAATACTTTTATAAATAAATAATAATAATAATAACAACATTTATTATTATTATTATTATCTTTTCCTTTTCAAATCCAAATAATTTAAATATTTTCTCTTTCTTTAATCAATCAAATCTTTCATCACTCTTCATTAATTTTCCTCCACTAATTAATATTTTCTCTCACCATCTCACTTTAAATTAAATAAATATAATCCCTTAAATATATAAATTTAACTTCTTAAACCAAAATCTACCAAATCAAAAATTCTTTTAATTCTTTTCAAATCTTCTCAAATAAAAACTTAACATCCCAAACAAATCAACTCGAAATCAAATAATTCACTTAACTTAAATTAAATAAGATAATTGATAATTAACAAAATTAAAAATTACCTTAAATTTTTTGATGTTACAACAACTATCTCCAAACACTTCATAATAACCACACAAGCTATTTTATGTTTCTAAAGTCTCTAAATTCTCTTCCCTTACTCTTAATTTAAAGTATTCTCACATTGCCTTAGTTTAGCTTAAACTTTTTCCTTATGAATCCTTAGATTTCAAATCTAGATTCTAAACCAAAAGAGCATCCAAATGTTAGAGCTTTTAGTTCCTTTAACAATCTCGATATTTATCTAATGGGTCAATAACCTTAAAACTTACCCAAACTTATCTAAACAATCTTAAACGTTTTGGATAACCAGTCTAAACAAGGACCCCAAATATCATAATGAACTAACTCAAATGGAGCACTCACTCGTTTATTAACTCGAGGACTTGAACTAAGACGATGAAACTTAGAAAATTGACATGAATCACAATGCAAAGAGGACAAAGACCAAAACTCTCGATGAAGCTTCTTCAACACGAACAAAGATGGATGACCTAAACGTCAATGGACTTGAAACGGAGTTGGAACGAAAAAGGATGCCCACCCTGCGGTGCTTGGTGATGAAAGAATAAAGACCACTTGACTCATATCCACTACCAATAATATTCTCTGTCACCTGATCCTGAAACAAACAATAACCAGGAAAGAGCAGGACAACACAATTAAGGCCGTGAGTAAGTTGGCTAATAGAAATTAGATTAAAGGACATGTTAGGCAAATGTAAGACAAAAGAAAAAGACAAAGATGAAGTAAGAAAAATAGTGCCAGAACAAAAAGCAGAGGATATGGAACCATCTGCCAAAGTGATAGAGGAAAAAGGGGCAGGGGACAATGGTCTAAAAAATAAGCGAGAATTACGTGTCATATGGGTTGTGGCACCAAAGTCTATGACTCATTTGGTAGATGATTAAGGAGACATTTGGTATTACCTGTGTTGACAATGGATGCAATAGAAACAAAGAAAGACGACGCTCACAATGAATTCTGGTAGATCTGAAATTTAGCAAACTTATCTGCATAAATAGTAACTGACTGCTATGTTCTATCATTCGTAGAAGTTACCTGAGCATGCTGAGAACATTGAGTATTCTTATACAACAACTTCTGACAATCACGTTTCAAATGACTAGGCTTACGGCAATAGTTACACATAATCTCTATAGAATCGAATTTGCGATGATCATAACTATCCCTCTTAAAGGTGTGATCCATTCCTCTTGCTGATAAGAGCGCTACTGGATTGACGAATAGGAATAGGCACAAGGGATTAAGAGCTTTCAATAGAAAGCTTTCAATACAAAGGACACAAGTGAAAGCATCGTCTAATAATGGGATTTTAGAGTCAGATAGAATCTGTGCCTTGGCCATTCCAAATTCAGGGGAAAGACCATTCAAAAAGATCTAAACAACCATCTTTTTTCATTGAGCTTTTTGAACTTTAACATCTTACAGGGTAATAACAAAGCAAGCTCCGCAACTATCCTCTTAAGGCGCACAAAGTAGCTGGTAACACATTCAACTTTCTGTTCGACACGGAAGAACTGCATACAAACGTCAAACGTTTTATGGACTTGCTCTTTACCAGAATATAAGAACTTTGAAAATTCCAAAAGTTCCTTAACAGACTCACAATGATCAACCAATCCAATGACCTCACTGTCAATTTTTTATCTGAAGATATAGACAGACGTCATTTCAAAGCCAATCCTTCTTCATCTTTGCATCAGTGGGGAAATCGTCAATCATATGATCTTCCATATCAATATTTTCCAAATAACAGAGGATTGTCTAACGCCAATCATAACAATTGGAGTCATTTAACTTATGTTCGGTGATCTTGGAGGCTAAGAGAATTACATTCGATACTACCAAATTCTTTATCCCATCCATACGAACGTTGATCAGATTGCACACAAATGAAATAAACTAAATAAAACACAAACAAAATCACAGATTGAAATCACACACCAAAACGGAATCATAGATCGAAAAAAGCACGAACTGGCCAGAAAAACAAAAAAATCACAAAACCCAAACTTCACAGACTGGCTGGAAAAGAGTTTTGAGACAAGCCTAGAAGACAAAAGCAAAAATGGAAGTCCCACAAGGTCTCACGCGCTAGCTCGTGAAGACGTGCGAAAAATCCTCGACGGTGCGTGAAGCTCACATGCGATGGTTTTTGGTCGACGGTGAGATCAGATTGAGGCGTACGGTGGCGATGCTTCCTCTCAGACGAGCAGTGTCGACAAATGACCACACGAAGATGACCTTAAAGTTTAACCTTAAGGGAGAGCGAAGCCGTCACACAAATAGTTTTTTCAAACACTAAAAAAAAACCTAGATGCTTTGAGACCATGTAGACAATTAATTTGAGAGAAGAGTATTTGCTATTCACTTATAGTCATAGTACAGATACATATATAGAGAGAATGTAGAAACCCTAGATGGTATGTAAAATTACAATTAAGGGCCTATATGATATAAATATATATTATAACACTTAGAACAATCATAGATGATGGATCAAATTTTTGAACAAAAATATGAAGCAAAGGTTCTAATGAATTCAATTCAATCATTTGACTTCGTTTTCCATTTGCATCTTATGAAAGCTATCTTGGGAATCACAAATGATTTTTATCAAGTACTACAAAGAAAAGATCAGGATATTGTGAATGCAATACATTTGGTCAAGGTTTGTAAAGTAAGATTACAATCAATGAAAGAATCAGGATGAAAATCATCATTGGATGAAGTTTCAAGTTTTTGTAATAAACATGGTATTCTAATGCATAAAACGAATGATGTGTTTTTTGTTTGAGGGAGGCAAAGGTGAAAATTTTAAGAAACCACAAATATACATCATTATCGTATTGTGATTTTTATGCAATTATTGACAACAACTTCAAGAGTTAAATAATCATTTCACTAAAAAAGTATCGAGTTGCTTCTTTGTGTGGCATGTCTCAATTCGATTAACTCATTTGCTGCTTTTGACAGACAAAGACTCATTTGTCTTGCACAATTTTATCCTAAAGATTTTTCAACAACTAAACTTGTTATTCTTGAAGATCAACGTCAAAATTACATCAATGATATGCATTCAGATAATATGTTTGTTGAGTTAACAAGTATTGGTGATAATAGATAAAGATAAAGTTTACCCATTAGTCTATCGGTTGCTCACCTTAGCATTGATCTTACCAGTTACAACGGCTGCCGTAGAGAGGACAATGCAAAATGATCGATTAAAAACTAGGAGATTCTTACTTTGAATGTTGAAGATTTAACTTGTTGAAACTTCGAAAACATATTGCAAATCATATCTACTTTAAGTGGATGTTGCCTCTTCATAATAAAACTCACTCAATTTGCGAATTAGGATCTTTGGCTCTGATACCATTTGTTATAAAAACTAACCTATTATAAAGTGATCACTAACACAAAATAAAACTAGAATAAAAAAAAATGAAACACAGAAGAATTATAGTGGTTCTACCAAAGTTGATCTACATCTACTATCACAAGGAATCCATTGATGTTATTATTGGAGAAGCTTACATGTAATCTGTCCATTTTCATCAAAATATACAAAATGTCAAAATTCAACCAAGTGAAAGTCAGATAAAGAACAAATGAGAATGGGCCATGCAACTCCATTTACTATGATATCACCACAAGGACATTGGACAATGGAAAGTTAAAACCACTCCAAAGTATCCTTTTTAAGTACTTATACTCCATAATGGTAAGCCATTAGGTTGAAACTTAAAACAGAGCTCCCCTTTATGTTTTAGAAGTTGAAATATCATTATCTAATCATCAGAAAGACAATAATTAGTGGCTATTAAGCATTTGAGAACTTCCCTTTATGTCTCCAACTTAACAAAGCTCCCCTTGATCTTAATCTTACATACAAAATGAGCATTCAAAATACAAATGAGTCATTACCCATGTGATTGCAACTGCCTAATTCATGTATCATTTAAGTTTACATACTTTGCACCAAAGACCATCTTTCAACTTTAGTAAGTGATATTTCCAACGAGACAAATAAGATGGGAAATTATAAAATTAGCAAAGTTTTCAAAATTAAGGCAACAATTAAAGAGTATGAAGTATGAGTTACAATGAGTAATAGCAAAGTTTCAACAATTGAAAACAACAAAGAGAACGTGGATTGAAGAACAAGGAACTAGACTCATGAGAGTGACTTGGGTAATTCTTTTTATCCTTTTTCTAACAAAGTAGAATGAGGGAAAGTATTTGTTTGTGAGCTTAATTATTAGTCTACTTTTAAGGTAAAATACATCACACAACAATGTGAAACTAAACATATAAGTATTGTAGAACTCATAAGATGCACTAGGAAGTTTTTAACATTAATCAAACTAATTTATCAATTACAACAAAAATGACATTCCTTGACATGAATAGTAACAAATTTGGAGAAGAGAGAGAAAAAAGAGTTATTAAAGCCAAAAATACGCGTTTTGGTGGAAAATTAATTCTTGTGTAAAAAAATGGAACTTCTAAAAAACTTTAAAAAGAATATTTCTCAAATTGTAACGCCCCAGGTTTACAGCCTTGACCCAAGGTTGTTACTAAGTAAAAACCTTTAAATCCATTTTAAAAGACGTAAATAAAACGAAACAAAAACTTTTATTTAATCCAAAG
>JBBPDJ010000008.1:11982554-11995897 GCA_037974625.1 Cucumis cinereus | reverse complement strand
ACCCTTGTCAAGTAACTCTTGCAACTGCAGTTTCAGCTCTTTCAACTCAGCTGGAGCCATTCTGTACGGAGCTTTAGTTATAGGCTTAGTACCCGACTCCAGCTCAATAGCAACATCCACATCCCTCTCAAGCGGCAAACCCGAGAGGTCTTCAGGAAACACATCAGGGTAATCCCTCACCACAGGCTCAGACGACAAGGAAGCATCAACTTTCCTGGAGTCTACCACGCTAGCCAAGATACTCCAAGTACCTTGATTCAATATCTTACTGGCTTTCATAGCCGAAATAACCTTGGGCAACACTACAGTTCTCGCCCCTCTGAATTTAAAACTTGTCTCATCAGGAGGGTTAAATACCACCTCCTTACGAGCACAATCTATACTAGCATGATTAGCAGCCAGCCAATCCATTCCTAGTATCACATCAAAATCTCGCATATTCAGTACTAACAAGGTGACATCTAGCACACGACTTGCTATCTCTATCAGACATGACTTAACCTTCTTTCCAAACAACATAATTTCTCCAAATGGAGTAGTCACAGACAAGACAAAATCAAGAGGTTCAATCTCCAAATATGCATGCTCCACAAAGACTGAAGATATAAAAGAATGCGAGGACCCAAAATCAAAGAGAACTAAAGCATAGTGCCCCAAGATTGGGAGTGTACCTGTCACCACCGTGCCTGCCTTCTCTGCCTTTTCTCGGTTGGTGGCAAAAACTCGGCCCTGCTGCCTGTTTCCACCTCCCTGGGATGTGCTAGCTAATTGATTTCTGGCGGCTGCCGAAGAATTATTAGGATATTTGTCTGCTATGTGCCCTGGCTGCTTGCAAGCGAAGCAAACCTTATCCAGCACCCAACATTTACCCCAGTGCTTTCTCCCACACCTACGGCAAGGTTGTGGCTCTTTCCCTGCAGCACCGGCCCCTGTAAACTGCTCTCAACGTTCGCCTTGTGCTTCTCTGATCCTCGGACTCTCAGGCTTTCTCTTCTGTCCAGAAGAGGATTCCTTCTCAGATGGTTTCTTTAGAACTTCATCATCTCGATCACAGGCATTACTTGCATGGCGCAGGGCTTCTTTCTGCGTGGAAGGATTAAACGATTTGATAAAGCCATGGATGTCCCTCCTCAGGCCTCTCACAAACCTCTCAGCACGGGCCGCCTCATGTGCCACCAATTCTGGAGCAAAGCGGGACAACATGTCGAACTGCTGATCATAATCCTCCACTGATATCTGCCCTTGCTTTAGATCTAAGAATTCCTTACACTTAGCGTCTCGATGGTTAGCAGAGAAGAACTTCTCATAGAAACACGTCTTAAACTGCTCCCAAGTAATATCACGAGGGTTTTTGCTCAATCTCCTCTCAACAGACTTCCACCAAACAATGGCCCAATCCCTGAGCATGAACGTTGCACATTGGATCTTCTGATTGTCCAGACAGTTCATATATCGAAAGATGTTCTCAATCGATGATAACCACAATTCTGCTGCTGATGGGTCTTTCAGTGACCCATCAAACATTGCAGGATCATACTTTCGAAAATCTCTCAGGTGCTTTGCCTCTGCCGACAGACGGTCCGGCAGGTCCTTCGGTACTACTAGTGCAGCCTGATCTGAGACAGGTGCAGTCGGGACAGGTGCAGCCGGCTGAAACTGTGCCAAAGCTGCCGTCACGGTCGTTACAATAGTTTGCCCCAACTGAGATGTTAAAGCAGCAAGATCGGCTTGTGTAACAGGTGCGGCGGGATCCACAGCTGGCTCGACAGGTTGACCTCGACCTGCTCCTCGTCCACCCCGTCCATCTCGTCCACCTTCTCTAGTACTCGGACGCGGTGGCATTTTTCCTAAAACCATCACCACGTCATAAGTACGAGATCTATCCATGATCCATAAAATTTCTAGTTTTACATGCAATATATAAGCATAACCAAAAGCTTACTCAAGAAAACGTACCTGACGAGAAGAAGTGAACCTTAGTGACCATAGGGACCAAAACCATAACTTACATCGTAAGTAGTCTAAAGAACCTAAAAACTTAGGCTCTGATACCAACTGTAACGCCCCGGGTTTACAGCCTTGACCAAAGGTCGTTACTAAGTAAAAACCTTTAAATCCATTTTAAAAGACGTAAATAAAACGAAACAAAAACTTTTATTTAATCCTAAGTAAACAATAAAAGGTTTTCAAAACGATCCATCAATCAAATAATGGAAAAGAAAAGAAAAGTACCTAGACGGGATCCCTAAAATAGTTTACTAAACGAAAATCATTACAATAAGAACCAACAAACAGTTTATTCATAAAGAAAACAAATGCCCAAAAATCGTAAGTGAAAGCAAATAGGTCTCCTGGTCCCTCCTGATATGGTCAGTGGTTCTACTTGCCCCTCGTCGGTCCATTCTTACCTTTGCCTGAAATAAAAAATAGAAAGAATGAGTATAAAATGTACCCAGTAAGAAAAACCACTACGGACTCCATTGGGTGACCGTTAACTTCTCCTAATGGCTTGTACTTTACGACACACGGTCGGGTGGTTAAGTACTGACAAATATGTCGAAACAAGCCTCCGTACAGACCTCGTTAACCGACCCTATCAAAGCAAATCGCCACACGGACTTGCCCTCAAAACGATACGTCGGAACAGGTCTCCGTACATGCCTCGTTAACCGACCTTCAGTAACAAATTCGCCACACAGGCTTGTCACTGGCCTAGTCAGAATCAAGTCGTCGTACCGGCTTGCAAACTGACTCATCGTTTTCCCACCAAGTACAAATTCATTAAGTCAAGTTAACAGAAACTGTAACCAATTAAATCCAGGCCAAAACATTGTGATCACAATAACCAAACATATCTCATGCAGCAGATAACACAGGTAAACGGTAAAACGAATCATGCATAATCCACACACAAATACAATCCAAATATAAATCCAAACTTAACACCATAATGCAGGCATCCTAACCATCTTCCACACCTTATACGCCAAAGGCATGGATTCGGTAGAAGTATTCCTTACCTCAATTACAAGAAATTCTCCAAGACGAAAATAGCCTCCAAATGATCTTCAACACACAAGAACTTTAATTAATAATTTCTTTCCAAAAGAGATATTAATTCTACCCTTCACTAACCAATTCCAAACTCACCACTCAAGACGAAAACTAAGGCGATTGCACCTCAAATAACCTCGATTGAATCTTCAAGTTGATCCTTCATTAATGAAGAAAACTGAATTAATCCAAGGAAAATTCTTAAATAAAACTCCATTGGCACTATAAAACCCAATTTGAATTTTTTCCAAGCCTTACCAACAAACCAACAAAGACCAGTGGCAGCGGAGACAGGAGGAGGCAGAAGACGGGTCGGCTCGACGGCTCGGCTCGACTTGAGAAGAGAAGCGGTTGCACGTGGCTTGGGGAAGGGAGATCGGCTCGGCAGATCTGGACAACGCGGGTGGAAACCGGCTCAACTTCAACGAAGAAGGCATCGGCTGACCAGATCCGAATGGCACGTGGCTTCAGCGAGGAGACGCCTGGCGCTTCAACGCAGATGGCGGCGCGCGGCGAGGCGGATCAGACGTCGACTTCCGTAGACCCAGCGTGCGCCGCGGCTAGGCGATGCGACTGCCGGCTTCGGCGAGGCTCCCCGGCGTGGCTGCGGCGGCGATGGAGAAAAAGAGAGGGTAGGGGCGACTAGGGTTTTTTCTTTAAGGAAGAAGATAGAGATGGTGAAGATGAAGTGCACGGATACCTGTGCACTTTAAATAAATAATAATAATAATAATAATAATAATAATAATAATACCATTATTATTTTTTTTTTTTTCCTTTTCAAATCCCCACACTTCCCTCTTTTCTCATTAAATTTCTTCCCCTCTCTCCTCATTAAATCTTCTTTCTCTTTCCTCCTTTAATTCCAATTTCCTCACTCTTCTTTAAAACCCACCTTTTCTTTTCTCCAACCACAAATAAATCAAAATCAACCAAATAATAATATTATTTCAACAATTAATCCAAAATTTAAATCTAACATAACATCCCAAAATTAAAATTTACCAACAAACAAAAAGATAATTGACAAATAAAATTTCAAATTACCTTAAAAATTTGGGATGTTACACAAATAAAGAAAGAGATGACAAAATAAGTCTTCGAAATGGAATGGGAGATATTTCAAATGAACAAACAAGTTGTTACATTTTATAGACTAGAAACTTATGGTATGTTTGGTAGGGAAATCTGATAATAATATAAATTTGAAAACAAAGATTCAATGAGAATATAGTTGTATTTCATGTATTAAGATATGTGATTTATAGTAGATTTAGAAATTAAATTTTATTTAAATAATTGAGTATGTTTGTGAACTACAAAACTAATTATAGTTACTAATCACAAAATATTAAGGTTTTATTAGGTTATTGAATGTTTTCACTTTCTTGTTCACGATTGTTATAATATATTATGCAACCATAATAGATGTTGATGGCACCAAATTTTGGCCGAGGAAAAATTATCTAACCTTCACCTACAACAACATTAAATTTGTAATTTGAGGAAGAGAACCTACAAAAAAAAGTGTTAAGTCAATAAAAGAATTATAGAATAAAAAAGAAGTAAAAAAATTTTAGTTATCTCATATGGAGACATAAAAGTACATTTATAAGAGGGGTGAGATAGAGTTTACTTTTTCACTATATGATAAGAATTATATTGATCTTTCCTAATCTTAAAAGAAATTTGATTAAATATTATTATTTAAATATACTTTATCTACTATTTATCTTTCTTTATCTTATTAATTAGGGTTCTACATCGGACAAAAAGCATGCGGGCCTTACTCGGGTCGAGACCAACCGACCCAACAGTTTTTTAGGGAAACTCAAGTTTCATTCCTTTAAGGCCTAATCATGTTGGGCCTTCGGCTATTGAACCAAATCTTGGAGGCTTGGCCTTAGTTGGATCGAAACTGACAGGCCCAATACGCCTCTAGCCTATCATTTTGATTGGGGCAACAAGAAAAATAGCAAAATTCAAGGTTTCATTTTGAAAAATAGTAAAAAAAAAATTAAAATTATAAAAATAGCAAAATGAATTTTAAAATTATTAATTATGAATTAATGATTTACCAAAATATCCCTAACTAATTCCACCCATCTAAAATTTAAATCCTAACAACCCATATTTTACTATTATTAAAAAAACAAATATTTTTAAATTCTAATATTTATAAAATTCAAATCATACCTATCAAATCTTAACTATATTCCTATAAATAATAATTATTAAATAAATCTAATAACCATAAAAAATATAATATTTTTTAAATAAATTATGTTTTTTAAAAAAACTATAAACCACAAACATTTAAAATAACAATTATCCTAATAAGTGTACGGTAAATTTAAATTTGGACAACCAAATACTTAGAAAGTGTAACAAATACAGTATCCTAGAAAGTGTATCCTAGAAAGTATAACAAATACAGTATCAATATAGTATCTTATGTGTGCATATCGACTAAAAAAACAAATACCTAAAAAATAATGTGCATATGACTAAACAAATACTTTGTATTTGCATACCTTGTGTTTGTTCATAGAACAAAGACCATTTTACTTTGTTCATAGAACATACATACCTTGTATTTCCCCACAACCTTACCATCTCTGTTACTTTACTCTGTTCACAGAACAAACACAATTGTAATTAAAACAATTGAACTATTAAAAAAAAAACTTAGTATAGAAGGAAAAATTAGTATACCAATAAGTATACTGAACTATCCCCTAGACATAAAAAAAATAATATACCAATAAGTATACATAAAGTAAATATTATGTATTTGTCATATATAACTGTGTTATAGAAGAAAAAAAAACACTGTGAATGAAACTTTTTCATAGTCCAAAAAATATATTTTTTCGATAAAAATAGGCTTACTTGAAATTAACAAAACATACATACTCGATATTTGACGTGTAATTAAAAAACAAAACAGTTTTAAATTAAATTAAGAAAAATACAAATACCTAGTCATTGAAGTCCAAAATGCACCAATCATAAAAGCATAAAAGCATTCGCATACCTCCACCTCCTAGAAAGAGTTCTTCACCATTGGAACGATTGCCTTGCCCGCTTTTAAAATGAAATATTCATTCCCATTTATCATAAAGATGAAGAACTTTATTATTATACAGTTTTGAACGAGATTTTCAATGAATGCAATTTTCTTTCGCCTACCTGTAAATGCTTTTATTAGATTCATACTATGATGAATACAAGGGAGTGATATGCTATGTTGCTGTCGTTGATGGTGTGTTGCGCAAGAGGGATAAGAGTTCTTCTGCTGCCACTGGCCAAACTTATGAAGTCTTGGATGTTGGGATCATGCATCCTGAACTTACCAGTACAGAAATTCTTCTTACAGAAACTCATCAAAGTAAAACTGTTGTTGAACCCTTCCTGGTAACTTTTCATTTTCTTTTCAAAATGTTTTAGATCCCTTTTTACATTATGTGATCTGAATATTGATACAAGTGTGAGCTCCCATGGGGAAAAAAGTGGCAGCAGGAAAGAGGAAGAAGGAAAATCGCGAATCTGAATCAAACGATGTTGTTTTGTATTTTTTGCACGACCTATTTTGTCAACACTGATTCTTTCTCTTCCCATCTCTTTTTCTTTTCTTGGTTATTTTCTTGAAAAAATCTAGCCCCGAGCAAATTTTCATCTAATTTTGGAACTGCGGTTCAATCACTCTCCATAATTTCCGTTAATGAATATGGATCGGAGGAGACCTACTAGTCCAGTCTACGCCAAGCAGTGGTGTGGCGGCTCCAGCAGCACAGGATCTTCTTCTCCGCTCTTGTCGCCGACTCATCCTCAGTCTCCATTGGGTGCATCTTCCATCATCAAGCTCGCCCAGAATGTTGCCGCCAAGAAGGTTGCTGAATGTTTGGCTCTCGTAATGGCTACCACGTATGACACAGAGGACGACAATGAAGACGATGATCTCAAACATAATTGAGAATTTTGCACGTTTGAGAGTTACCTTTTTTAAAAAGATTTTTGGCGTGGATTTTTTTTTCTTTTTAAAAGTAGAGATATAACTATATTTCACTTAAAAATACAAAAATATAATTTAACAAACTTGGAGAAAGATTTTCGGCGTGAAAGAATGATTTTTTTCTTTTTAAAAATAGAGATATAACTATATTTCACTTAACAAATTTTGGGATGAAAGATTACATTTGAGAGCATTTTGGGAATAGTCATAACACTCTATCCGTGAAAATTTGATAGTTTGTCATAAATCTTATTCTCCACGTTTCTTGCCATTAATCAAGATGACTCCTCCATTTTTGTCATTTCCTTCGATTCCCCATTTTGATTTTCTCTTACTCCTTGATTCTTTTATCTTTGATCCTAGAATTCACTTAAGATATGCAAACCAATTTACGTAAGAGGACTGATACTACAATCCTTCTAGAGAAATTAGCTTTTGAGATTTGAGTTATTGTAGATGATTGGAAAGAGACATTATTGGTTTGAATTTATGTGCATATGCTCTCTATGGTCATGTCACCATCAGTTTCAGAATAGTTGAATGTTGATCTTGTGACAACCCATGATCTGACTTTTTCTTCATATATTAATATATATCTCATGAACATGATCATTATTTAACATTTTTTTAGACATTTATTAGAATTTAGATATGTATCTGCATCCCTTTTAAGTTATGTTTCTGTTTTATGTACATGTATAATTGTTAGTGTGTTGGTAATGTTGACATTGGAATTAGAAGTATGGAAACATGATGGATATGAATTAAGATCTTTGTATTTAAAAATATTTAGGGTGTAACCTCCTCAGCTCTTCAAAGGATAAGTTTTCAAATCAAAACTTTGAGTAATTCTTAACTATGATATTACTAAAATTTATAGTGGAGCAATTTTAAGATGGAGTTAAATTTTATAAAATTAAAAGAAGGTACAACGACTTATGAAACCATATTGTGGTAATTATAGAATTTTGATTATCCTGATTATTTCATTGAAAATGTAATCCATCCATGGTAATATGAAAATGGACTTCATTTTATTACATTCATTGTTGTTTACCAATGCATTCTTGAATCATAATGAAATATTGGAGCCTACAGCCAAGTTCGTAATCAACAAATTCAACTTGATTGTGGAGCTGAGGGTGATCAATATCCCATTAAGTTTGAAAAATTGCTTTAAGTACTTTTGAACAGTTTTTCAATTTTAACCCTTAAATATTGTTACCATTAATTATATATATATATATATACATATATACATACTATTACTATTACAATGGTAGAATTATAAATTTGTTACCGTTACTATTATTACCATTATAGATAACATAACTAATTAATCCTAACCATAACAATAACAAGACGATGATACCAGAGTTAAACAATCAAAACCATATTCAAATTACGTTTGTAAGAATACGTAAGTAAACATGACAAAAAACAATGGGTAAGTATACATTTAATGAAGGAATGAGTAAAGAAATGTGTTTAGAGAAGGAATGAGGAAGTGAATGAGAGTTGGGGTTGTGGTCATGGCACAGAAATAAAAGCCATAAAAACAGAGACAAGTGTAGTTGGGATATCAAATGTTATTAATTGTGAGTCAAAAATATGTTTTGTCCATTTCTTCAAAACCAAGCAAACTCCATGATTAGCTTCCACCTCAAGCCTTTTACTCAACAAAACAACAAGGGGCTCTGACACCAAAATTAACCAAATAAGCACAAATCTAGAGGTATATACATACATACACCAAATAAGACTCTTTCCAACCTTTTTACACATGTAAATCTTTAGTTCTTAAAGTTGAAGATTGGTTTAAATTTCAATTGTTAAAACCCAAAAAAAAAAAAAAAAAAAAAAAAAATTATGAGTGACTTTTTTAGTTCTAAACTTTTAAAAGATTGATTTTGGTTATTTCAACATTATTTTTTCCATCTATTATTCTTCACCATCTCTCTGATTTGAAAGTATAATCATATTAAGTAGCATGTTAAATACATATGTAATCAAATTATATACCATTAATATGTTAGTAAATAAAGGTAATAGCCAAAATGAAAAATAAGGAAATTGTGAATTCCAATAGTGTATTTGTATCTTTTCAAAAAAAAAAAAAAAAAGTTGTGTGTTATTTAGGAAGCTAGCTTTGAGTATTGGGAGCATCCCTTTTTAATATATATATATATATATAGACACACACACTATAGGTTAATTCCAATTTGAATATATATCATATAATTAGCAAAAAAAAAAAAAAAAGAACTATACCCATAAAAAAAAGGAAAAAAATAAAACAACCACAACAAACTCACTCTACATTTTCATATTAAAAAAATGACAACTATGATGGATCTTTGAGGGGATTAAAATTAATCGTGTTTTTAACCGTTTAAAATTAATTTTGTTAATATAAAAATTACATTTAAAATAGTAAAATTAAATATTAAATAAATTTTGACCAATTAAATATCTTTTGAAGATGAGAAAAGTAATTTTTACGATTTTAAAATCACTCTCAAACATGTATATAAAAGGTTGAAAATCAAAGTTAAAGATTAATTAAAATAAATTATACAATTGAGTGGGTGATGTATATATAATTTAGTTAGTAGAAGAAGAAGAAGATTGAATTTGAATAGTTAGATATTGTGCAATGATTGGTAGATGCATTATTGAAATGAATGATATAAGGTTAGAAAGTATGAAATTGGGAAAGGCAATGGAAGGTTGACCAACAAAAATTGGATTTCATCAAAGAAAGATTGATGGGGCTATGGTGTTTTAAAGGATGGGATATCATAATATTTTTATACACTAAATTTGTAAATCTTCCATTTTTCCTTTATTTATTTATTTATTTTTTGAAAAAATCTCCCTATTCTTTTGTCTGCCCTGTCACTCTTAAAGTCCTCACATTGCTATATGTTGCCATTTCCCATCTCCAACCAATCATTGTACTTCTCCACCTCATTACTTTAAAAGTTTAGCTTTAAAAGTCTCAATGACTATAACATTGTATTTTAAAACATCACATTATCCACCTTTAATAAAAACATAATCATGAAAAAGATTCAAATAGCTGTTCTTTTTATAATTTAATATTAAAGGTGAACGATAAATTTATAACTTTGGAAAGATTGGTATACCATATATCACACCTGCTTTATTTCTTAAGTTAGAGAACAAATGAGTATAGAGATTGAATACTTTTAGACCGGATAATTGACTTACTTTTTCCAAACTTCTAAGTATTTATGTTGAAGATATAAACTAAATTAATCCTCAATAAGTTTTTTAGCTGCATTAGAATAACCGTTCAACTTACAGAATTCGAGCATGTATGGGTCGTGCATTGTTTAGCATTTTGCTAGAGTCACAACATTAACATGCATCCTCACCTCATTCCCAAACTATGAAATCAATCAAATTCTACAGTCTCAAAATGGCTCAACTAGCAACAACCTACAAGAAAAAAATAAATAGAACAGTTAGCGGTTGAAATCCTATCTCAACCAAGTGTTGCTAAGGAAGAGACTTTGGAAATAGAGGAACTCAATAAACATATGTGGCAAGCACCACACGGATCTTTCTCTTTTGTATGTCATTTTCTTTTTAAAATTACAAATTTATCGCTAGCATTTTGAGGTCATTGAAACGCTTTTTTCATTTTCTTCCACAACTTTTGGAATCATTGCTTTTTGAGGGTAGCGCTTCTGCATCCAATCTCTTGATGATACAACTTTTTCGGTTCTTAATGTCAATGCTTGACATTGTTCTTTGGTTTCATTCTTTGGAGTTTATGTGTTGCTTGGTAGTATTCCTCCTTGGCGTCCTTTAAGTTTGTTGGCCAATTGCTCCACTTTGACTTCAAGATTTCTCATTGTTGTGTTTGGTTTTGCAGGAATGCATCATTTTTCATCCTATATTTCTTTATAATTGCTTTCGATGTGAAGGATCATTCTGAAGCACTACAATAATTTCCTATTTGTCGTTGCAACATAAGGGTTAGCTAGATTGAAGACTTACTTGATTGCTTTTATGTTAGATTCAATAATACATTCTTATTTCCTTCCCCACGTGAAATTTAGGCTTGGTTTTGCCATCTGGGTATTGTAAGTATTAGGGAATGGGTTGTTTCTCTGGTATCTTTCCATGTAACATGTCGATTATATATTTTAGTGGCAATAATTTTCCCATGTTTGAATTTTTCCACAACTTACGCAGGATATTGTTTCAACTTGGCTTTGCTGGGAGCCTTAGACTTTGGGTGGCCATAGAATTGATCACTGCAATCAGTGCGATGATTTGTGCCTCCATTGTTATCAATTATTACACACTGATTGCTTTCGCCCTTCCTTTTTTCTTTTTTTCTTTTTCTTTTGTAACGTATCAACGGTCATAAGAGGATTAATACATGACATCTATAACATTTCAATGGTCGTAACGCTTTAACGGTCATGTCAAATCGTAATGTCTCAACGCATTCAATGACCTCTCAACACCTATTGAAAAATAATTTTATTAATTAAAATAAATAAATATTTAATAAAAAAATGAACATTATTATTTTATTCCTCACCTCACCTTTCCACTACAAATCTACATTTGTTTATCTCTTCATCACTTTAAAACATGGATATCCCTTAGAAATAGTCAGATAATAGATTTAAGACATTTCAACCTGAGAATTTGAATTTTAACACTTTAACGATCAAAATATAATGTAAGCCTCCTGAACATCAACTTCTAGATTGAAACTATTAACAGATTATATAGTTTTTGTTTTCTTTTTTCTTTTCTAATAAAAAGGCAAGAACGACAAATAAAAAATCATTATTAGAAAATTATTGTTCCATAGAAAAACAAGAAACAAAAGGAAATAAATGAGAAACAAAAAGATAAAAAATTTGCAAAAAGGAACAAAAATGATCGGATATTTGCAAACCTTATCCATTTGGCATCTTTCGTGAATATTCACAATTTTACAAAATCAAATAAATGATAAATAAAAAAAAAAAAAAACTTGATTGAATACAGATCAGATGTTCAAAATTAACAAGATGAACATCTCAAAAGAAAAAAAAAATAACAAAGATGATAATAGTAATCGTATAGCTAGTATAATTGATCTTTCTTCCTCTCTTATATACGCTTCCGTTCGATATCAATTTAAACTTGTGACTATCTTAAATTTCAAAGTGTGTTTGATCAGACACTACATCAATATTGAGAATTTTGTCTAACAAGTACACGTAGAGCTCAGAACACTTATTGTGATAAAAATCATGCATCTAACGACTTCAAAATAGTTAAAGCGAGTTTAGCTCAACAATAATTGACATGATATCTCATTCTAGAGTGTGAGGTTCAAATCCCCTCACCTTCAAATGTTGTACTAAAAAAACTTTAAATTAATTTTCATATATTTTTTTTAAAAAAAAAACAAATTATTTACACTTCATGAAAAAAAAAAAACAAAAACAAAAACTCACTACGATTTTGCCATAAAATGTAGATATTTTGTCCACTTTGTCATTTTTTCAAACTCGAGATTTGTGATACAATTAAGCTTTTAAATTATACTCTCAAATGTCAAATATGATGGTATATTATTTTCTAAAGAAAAAATTTTGGTACACTAAAATTCTATTGAAAACATAAACAAATTGTTGGACTGATATGGCAACTCTAGAGGAGGGTGAATAGGGTTTAATTAAACTTTTTAATGAATATGCCCAAGATAAACTAATTAGATAATTTTAAAATTAAAATAAAAACTCTAACTAATTTATGCTAAATAACAAGATTGATAAAAGTGTGTAATAGAGCATACAATCAATTTCAACCAACAAAAAATATGCAACTAAAATTAAATGCAAAAATAATTAGAAACGAGTTAGAGAAGAAGACACCGTAATTTTATAGTGGTTCGGTCGAACTCGACCTACATCCACTTTTCCAAGCACCTCTTGGGATTTTGATTGAAAACCTTCTTTTGACTCTTTCCACGAATTAGAGTCGAACCGCTTCCTTGCTCCTTTTTCGGGTTCAAGAGCAAACTTGATCCTTTCCACGTATTAGGATTCAACTGTCACAATATTTTAACCTTTAAAACACTCAAAGGGAAAAACTCTATAAAAATAGTGGATATACAATTTTGAGCTTACAATTAATCCTCACAATACAATAAAAAATCTCTCAAGAACAAGATGAAAAGAATGAAAATTGGAAGCTTTAGAGAGAGTAACAATGTTGGCTTTTTCAATTTTTG
>JBBPDJ010000008.1:11967708-11982454 GCA_037974625.1 Cucumis cinereus | reverse complement strand
AGAACAAATGTCTTGCTGGCTTTGAAATTGAATTGAAAAATTGATATTCCCGACGATAAACCTTCTGGTACATAGCGGCGAGGTTGTTATCGCTGGATGGAAGATGACAGGAGAGTAAAACGAGGAGGATAACACCACATGACCACACATTGGCTTATTTCTTCTGGTTTGAAGAAGAAATTTATGTTTGACAATGAGATGTTAGGGTTTGAGAATGCAAGGGTACATACCGTCTGCTTGAAAAAACACAACATTTTGAAGATGGAATGGTGAGTTTGTGAAAAACTGTATATTTTGAGCTTGTAAAACGAAGATTGGTTCTTGAAGATGGAATATCAAAGATGAAGGATTGGAGATGAAGGGTTTACGTGCTTGAAGATGAAGGCTTGAAGATGAAGGGTTTACGTGCTTGAAGATGAAGGGTTTACATGCTTGAAGATGAAGGGTTAGCCTCTTATGTCAAGTTTTATTAAAGTGTAATTATATTTATTTTAGTTGTAGAAAGTAACTATTTAGCTATAGACTTAGGGGTATGTTGAACTTTTGCAAATTTGTATTTATTATATTTTTAATTCGATTTACCATTTTTACAAAGAAAAAGTAGGTTTGACATTTTTCAAAATGGAAATTTAAAAATCGCTATTCTTCTAGTTGGCCCAAATTTTTATGTCAGGAAGATTGACCAACAAAAAATAGAACTTAACTGATTTAAATTATTTATTACTATCAATTTTAAATAATTATTAAATATAAATATATTATTTAGACTTAATAAATTTCAACTAATATTTTTACCTTTAATATTTTATTTTATCTTAACTATTTAATATAAACTATTATTGTTAATTATTAATATTCTAATTAATTTATACTAATTTAATTATTTTCAGTAATTAATTTAATTATGTTGAGTTAAAAAGTATTTTTTTTTATTTTTTATTTTATTAACTAAGTAACTAAGTAACATCACAATAAATTATTTTATGTTAAATTTAATTTATCTTTTAACATTTAGTTAAGTATTTAATTAATTTTATTTTTTATATATTATTGAATTGAACACAAATATTAAACTTTCAAATATCAATGATCCTATCTATCCAAATAGGACCATTAATTATCCGAGACATCTATAACCCAAACATTCAAATCCTAGATATTTAATATCTATACCTACGAAACAATATTTACGATCCAAACGATCCCTCATAGATTTGTTTACTTCGACTTTTGGTTGGAATGGGAGGAGCGGGTTGTTTTCTGGCTTATCTAACTTCTTTTTAAGTTGGTCTCTACTAGCATCTACTTGTTGATGAAATTATTCGAAAGTGAATTCAAATGCATAACATTTTTGTCATCGTGAAGGCCCCAACCCTTGGTTTCACTATTACCTGCTGAATAGAAGAATCTCATTGGACTCTTTGGTCGAGAATACTCGAACAGAATGTACAAGCTTCTGATTGTCTCACATTTCAGTATGCTAAAAGTGCACTCTACTAATTTCCACGTGATTCAATACAAACTTACAAACAAAGTGCCATTAGCCACCCCGAGCCTCGCGTCTAGTGGCGTCATGCAGCAGCTCGATATCAACACCATCTGGTGGAAGTTGAACGTATCTCACCACCGATCCCCTGATAAAACAGTTTCTCACAGAAAGCTGAAAAGAGAAAATTTGAACTCCATTAGTCTAATGACACAAACATAAAACTACATGTTCAGATTACAAAATGGGTGTGTGGGTGGAAGTAGGGAGGGGGGCTAAGTAAATTTAAGAAGGCTGGATAGATAATCGTGAAGAAATTGATTTAACAGATGTTCTTGATCATGCAAAAACAAGAGTTTATACCAATCCTAAATAATCAGCAACCAACACGTCTTTCTACTACGATCTTTATAATGTAGTTTATAGAAAAAAATGTTCTTATTTTTTTTTATTTAACTAAGAATTCATGCAGGCTGTGGTAAGAATACAAGCACAACTTTTAGAAAATAGAAACATGAGGATAACTCAAACAGATAACCCTTTTACCCTCCCCTCCAAATCATCAAATAAGAATTACAACAATGATGTCAATGGTAAAGGAATCTTTATTTCTCCTAGAAGGTCGTAGGGTTCAAATGTTGTATAATATACGAAAAAGAAAATCAAAAAATAAAGGAATGTTACTGCTAGGAATTCTAACCAATCGACAAGATAACCACAAAATTCACCAAATTCGGGAACCGCAGACAAAATTATTTGAAACTTATTTTTCCTCCTGAAAAATCCAGGAGCAAAGGGAAAGGAAAATAAACATTCTCAGTTCAATATATATATATATATTAATAAAATTTTAGGGCGACGAAAACAAACAATGGTACAAGTATTCTATGAACCATAACCAGACATTCATACATCTCGCCAGAGAACCTTCCGATTATTAGAATCAAAGGAACATTAGTACAGATACTACAGAAGAAGCAGAAATGAGAAGAGGTGCCTATAAAAAATGGTAAAGACTGAAGAAAGAGAAACAATATCGAAGCTGCCCTTGCCACACGCACAGGACATCAGAATGTGTGAGGGTAAAAAGTAATCAATCAAATATATCACATAAATATAATGCATGTAACAAAAATTGTATACCATGTGAGGGTATTTGTCTTGATCAACAACCCTCGTATTTTCCAGTTTGATGTTGAGATACTGATCTACAGAATGCAGAGTTCCTCGAATTGCTAGGTCGTTCTTCAACTCAACTGTTACCTCTCTGCCCACCAAATCCTTGAAGTATGAGAAAAATAACTGCCAAACAAAACCAATCAAAGTCCAAACATATATAAACCAAATACTGTAGAAACCATAAAGGATCTGAGATACTAGAAGGAAAAAAAAAAAAGGAAGCAACACCTTGAGCCCTGAAGTAAGAGTAACAAAAACGTAAACCTTATACTAATGGAAATGAAGACTCAAATGAAAGGGGAATTACCATTTTCACTAGAGGTTTGAGATGCCAAGCTTCACTCTATCTGCACTCGATGATCGACAACCGGTAAAGGTTGAAAAGTCTTCTGAGCTATCAATTGAGGAAACACACCTTTTAGGATTTAGATTATAAAAGAAAATTGTCCAACTAGCCCCAAAAAAATAATATATAACCTACTTCTTTCATGGCAATCTATATCTCTACTATCATCTATATTCATATTATATCTACATTAAAAACGAGGATCTTTTGAAAAATAAGTCCAGTTTACACTTTTAAATTTTAATGAATTGCATATATGTATTTTATCTAACCTCAATTTTGTTTTATTATAGTTAGGGACGTACCGGGATTGAGTTCGGTCGGGGGGTTAGGGGTATATTTTGGACCAACCCAAAATTTCAGATTGATCAGTTTTTCAATCCGATTAGTCCAATTAGAGAGAACAACCCAGCCCAAACCAACTAAACTCAACCATATATTAACAGGTTGGGTTGGGTTCATCGGGTTGGGTTCACCAAAAAAAAAAAAAAGTGATTTTATCTTAAATATTGGCAGTTTTGTCTTCTCATAATCTCTCCTTACCCCCACAATCTCTCACGAATTACACTAGCAATATCCATATCCCATCTCATTCATCAAATTTCACACAGATGCAAAACAAATTAATTGCAGGAATCGCCTAAGATCACAATCCAATATTGAAGAATGAACAAAGCTTAAGAAATCAACACATCTTGTTGGCTCATATAACTGAAAAGAAAGATTTTTTTTTAGAATAGAGACGAGCCTCTTCATTAATATAATGAAATGAGACTAATGTTCAAAGTACAAGAGAATTATGCAAAGAGTTAGAATATCTAAGGGACAAAAATTCGGAATCCAAAAATATGGAGAAACAAAACGAGGCCCAAGAGCTTTCAAACAAGGCAGAAAAGCAGTCAAAACAGCAACTGAAAAAATTCAATACAAATGAAATGGTGGGAAAGGAAACAAAAGTGTGCCAAAAACCATAACCATGAATGAAGTAATCTTTGAAAACCTTGAAGAAGATGCATCTCAAGAGGACGAAACAAAAGAGCTGAGCTATCTCGAACCCAACAAAAGAACATCTAATTCATAAAGAAATTCATTAACTACAAGTGCCGACAAACTTCCAATTGGGAACCTCTCATGAGCCCATCTTGTGATGTTGAAATCCCCACCAAACACCAAGCTTGTGAGCAATATCCGGATAAGGAATGCAACTCTAGCCATAAAACTTTCTCTCCCTATAGTCATTGGGGCCATACAAATTTTTATCTAACAAAATGTTAACACAAAGTGACGCATTTGACAGTTAAAGAGTAACCTCCCTTCAAATTTTCTAATACAATTACTCTGTTCAAATCCCAAATGGTGAGCAAACCTCCTGAGAATCCATCTTATTCCACAAAGTCCCAGCCTACATCCTTGGAGCTCCAGATTGACTTGATAAAGCTCATATCAAATTCGCCTTTTTATTCTTGAATTAAAACTAACTCCGGATTATTTGATTTCAAAAATCTCTCGAGGCCAATCTCTTCTTTGGATCTTTTAATCCTCTCTAAAAGCCCTAAAATAAATATTTAAGAAAAAAAATCCAAAACCCTCCATTCAAAAGAACAAATTGGCAAAAAGAAGCAGACTTTTTTTTTTTTTTTGAAAAGGAAAACATTATAAGCAAACTTGGATGTTTTTTCTCTATTGATCTGCATCCCTACAAAGTATAAAGAGCACAGAACAGTTTAAGAGAGACATTTGCTGTAAGAAAAGATGCGCAGAATTAGACCATGAACACATTAAAAGTCACAATCATTACACACTAGCAAGTCAACATTGCAATTCATCTTCATAGCAGATTCAAGAACCTTTATTTAACAAATAAAACAATAAAACATGTAATGTTAGAGGTACCCAACGAAAGATGATAAAAAGGCGGAGGCTGTGACGACGGCCGGCGGCGAAACTGGCGCTCCAACTGCAGCAACGTTCGGCGACTTTCGGAGTCACGGACGGTGGCTGGAACCCAGCAGAGGAAAGAGAAGGGCAAATGTGCTAGTTTTGGAACCACTAACCCATCTGTCACTAACACAATCTAATGCCAGCCGATACTCGCTTCGGCTAGTTTCTTCTTTTTTCTTTTTCTTTTTAAGTGTATCATGGATACAAATAACTGTATCAAGTATATATTGTTAGTATATCATTATTATATTAGGTGTATATAAGTAGTATATCAAGTATGTAGTATGTATTAAGTAGATTTGTACATTCTTGATATTTCATAAGTTGAGTTTGTTTTTTGTCGTTTTTACAAAAGTAATAAGTCTGGACTATGATCCTAATTTTTAAAACTTATGTTGCCAAATTTACAAGAAGCTCTTTCTTTTAGTGGAGAAATAACCGATTTTTTACTTCATTTGAGTTGATGTAGCTTTTAAAATAAATGCGGTTAGTTTTTAAATCTAAAAAATCAACCGCGAAATGAAGTAAAACAATATTTGGTAAATTTTGTTTTCAAAGTAGAAAAACTAGTTACGATGTTAGATAAATTGATTGATTGATGTAATTAAATATCATTTAGGCTAATGCCCCAAGGCTATACTCGAGACTAAGGAGATGTAGAATGTTCCCTATGCATTCATTGTTAGAAGTCTAATGTACGCGTTCAGATATTGCATTCATAGTTTGAGTGTTAGGTACATATTTGAGCGACCTGGGAATGAATCACTAGAAAACAACCAAACAAGTTATCAGGTATTTGCAAAGGACAGAAGATTATATGTTCACTTACCATAGATTAGAAGTTTTAGGAATCATTGGGTATTTTGATTCTGATAATGTTTCATGCCAAGACAGACCTCGATCCACTTCAACTTATATTCGTGTTGGCTAGAGGAGCTATATCCTATAGAAGTGTTAAACAAACATGTATGGTCTCTTCTACCATGGTTGCATAGTTAATAGCATGTTAAAAGGCATCCATTCATGAAAAATGGTTGCAAATTTTTGTCATTGGTTGCGGATAGCGGTTGGCATAGAAAGACCACTAAAATTATTTTGTGACAATAAGTTGGTAATGATGTATTCCAACAACATAAGCAATACGAAATCAAAGCATGTAGACGTGAAGTTTCTAGTGGTGAAAGACAAAGTTTAGCATGATCAAATTTTGATAGAACACATAAGAACAAACACTATGATGACATATCCATTGATTAAATGGTTACCACCTGAAGTTTTTCATGAGCACATTGCTCAACGGCTGTCAATCACTCTTTTTATTTCATGGTTTATTGAGAGTTTGTCATTGAGGATGTTCGTTTAACTTAATTTGTTTGTTTTCTATATAGAATAAAGTTGGTGGTTTAACTTTTATTATCTGAACTAGTTTCATGCATGAGAGTTCACAAATGCAATTTAGCATAAAGTTTTTTTTAAGGATGATCTCACTAAGAAATTTGGACCAATTGAAAATAGGCATGATCTAGATCACTTTGCATGTAATTTCCATGCTATCCATCCATACTTGATTTATATCGTCATTAATTGTATTAGAACTGGTATTCAGGAAAAGGGAATTCTATTATTGAAATAATATTTTATGTGTGGTTAAGGTCCATTTGATTTAATTACATCAGATACATAGATATAACTCAAGTGAAAGACGTGTTTTAAAATAATAACACGTATAATTAAAATATGAGTTATGTATGTAGACTAGTATTTTATCACTTTCGATTATTTTATTACTTTGGGCTCTATTATGTGATCTATTTAATTAAACTCCTAATAACTAATTGAGTATTGAATAAATGGGTAAAAGATCATTCCTAAATTAATTAGGGATTAATGGAACCCTAATTGAACTAATTTATAAAGACACCTTAGGGTTACGGTCCCCGATATACCAAAACAATATACACTCAGTCTTTTTTTAATCTCATTTAGAGATAATCTATCTCTTATTAGAATATGGTAAAATTTAGCATAAAGATTCTAGAGTTAATCAACTACATACCGATATAAAGTCGTTAGGCTAATAAGTAGCTCCACTCAAAGTTCTCTAAATTAAAAATCCACCACTAGAGATGGTGAGGTTAGGTGAGTTCTCTATGGTTGGTTTTTTCAACCATCAAAACTAAATTCCAAGATTAACCCCAATTAGTAAAGTAAGGGTACATTTGAAAGTGATAGTTGAGTTAGTGATTTTAGAAAAAGAGATTTAGATACGATTAATTTTACAAAATTGATTTTTAAACAATTAAATTTATGTTTGATATCAAACTCTTAAAAATAATTTTCATATACTTAGAATTGATTTTTAATCGTTATGTTTTGATTCCAAAAGTTAATTTAGAGTTATCCATTTGTAATTGTATGTTTGATTTGAGAAATAATTATTTAACTAAATAATTATGGTAAAGATCTATTACCATTTATTTTATTGTTAAATTATTATACCACACACACACATATATATATAAACAAAATTCAAAATATATATAATTGTTTGTTTTACTAATAATTTAATGACAAACAATGTCTATCATTTTTTGTTCTAATATTTAAAATTAAATAAATATATAAATAAATAAATATATATATATATATATATACACAAATGGCTAAACAACTCTATTTTATATCCACAAAAAAAAAAAAAAAAAAAGATTTAGATGATCAATTTTGGAAGTGATTGATAGGGAATTACCTAACAAAAATTACCTATCACTTAAATCCTTCAAAATCCTAAAGTCAATTTTAATTGGTGCATAACACTAAAAAAAATGATTTTAGAAAGAAAAAAGTGATTTTAATTATCTCAAAATAACTCCCAAACAAACCCTAAGCAAATTTAAACGAAAATTGATTCATTAAAGTTAGGTAGTAATCAAAGGTAATTGCCTCAAACAAAGTGGAAAAGGGAGAAAAGAAAAATGAATCTCTCTTTGAAGTATTTATACATTTTGTGTGCTTACATATGGAAAAAACTGGAAAATGAGAATGTTGGAACTGTGATGGTTGAAAATGATGAGATGCTTGTGCTTTGTAAATGCATAATAATAAAAGATATTATTTGGAAATGAAGATATATGGGATTTTCCCATTGAATCTGAACTTGTAGAAAGTGGTAAAAGTTTGAAAAGTATGATTGGTTAGAAATGAGAGGGCCAAATCCTTAAAAAAGGAAGAAAAAATGGGATGTCACATGAGTAACATTATGAAATTCAATCTCATGGACCAACCAATACCCCATATATTAAATCCACATCTTTTCTCACTATTTGTCAAAAACTTTTAAAACCCATCTTACAAGTAAAATACAATTTTTAAAAATAACAATATTTATAGATATTACTTTTACCTCCAACTTTGTTGTCTATATTCTACCAATTATCTAAAAACCAGGCTAAATTTTGAAAACTAAAAAAAGCTTTCAAAAAATTGTCTTTGAGATTTGAAATTTGGATAAGAATTCAACCGGGATATTTCAAAAGAATGCAAATGAGAAGAAATAAGCTTATTAAAATTAAAAAAACAAAATACTTATGAAACGGAACCTTATAAACTTAATACTAGACAATTTCTTTACCTTAAAAATATTTATAAAGTTTATTTTACTTGGTAACCATTTTGATCCAAATTTTAAAAATTTAATTTAAATTGATAAGTAATCAGTTAAAATAAAAGTTGTTTTCAAATATAGCAAAATAATCAATCACACTTTAAAGATAAGGATATTTTGCTATATTTATATTTAAATCTATTTGATATTTCAATCAACTTAAAATCTCAATTTCCCTTACTTTCCACCCTGTCAAACACAAACCACCAAATGAGAATCATAGAGATATAATATGAAGCAAAAAAAAAAAAAAAAAAGAAAAAAAAATGGTTCATTCAAAGAGTATTCACAAATATTTCAATAAGCCATTGAAAAAAATTGAAAAGAAAAAAAAACAAAGAAAATGGTTTAAATTTCAGTTTAATTTGTGAGAATCAAAAGATGTCTAGAATCTCCAAAATGAAGCCATTGCAAAGTGGACAGTTTCCTCTACTGACCCAAAGCTCTCTTGAACAAAGCCTACAAAAGGTGTGACCGCAGGGGATAAATGCCGCCCCTTTATGACGCACCATGCACACGCAGCAATTCCGTTCCGTCCCCCCACCCCCTTCTCCGCCGTATACGGCCGTCGCTTCATTCTCAATTTCTTCTTCTTCCTCTTCTTCGTCTTCTATTCTGTATGTTGACCCTTCAAACCCCATTTGCCGGTCCGTCTCTTCTAACAGATCCATCAGCGACATTCTCACCGGCGCAGGCCTGGACTCTGCTTCTTCTTCTTCTTCTTCTTCGTCGGTGCTGGCTTCTGCGTCCGCGGCTTCTTGGGCCGCCACCGCTTCTCTAGCTGACATCGACCTTTCCTCTGCCAACGCAGCCGATAGGCGGCGCGTTCCCTCACGCGCCGGGTCCGTCAAGTCCGTGAAACTTTCGCTTCGATCAACCGAGAATCTCGTCGAGTTGTGCCGCGACATTTGCGGTCTGAGGAGGCTCCGGCCACCACCGCCGCCTGCGGCGGCAGCAGAATTGTTATCTGGAGAGGCATCGGAAGTTGTAGCCTCAGACGATGGCCGCACGCTCGAGTTGAACCGTGTGGAATTCCGCCGTGATATCTGCCGGAGAGACGGAGCGGCGGAGACGGCGGCAGTAGTGGTGGGTTCCGGCGACTGTTGGTCGTTTGGCATAATCTCCGCCGACGTGAAACCGGGGAAACGAAGCGAATTCGGCGGCGGAATTTGAGATCTGAGGTTCAAACGAAGACGATCTCTCAAAAACTTCCAAGATTTCCTCTCTCGGTTACCAACGGGGGATTTTCCTACGTCGTCTCTTATAATATCGAGCAAAGTCCGGCCGTGTAAATTCACCGCCGGCGATGGACTTGGCGAAGCTCTCTTTTGAATGGCCAAAACGTCGTTGAGTGTAAAACCACCGGCGAGCTCTCTGCCGTCGCTAACCGCTAACATCTGATCGTAAAGCGTAATCCTCCGGCGACCACCTTCCATTGATTATCACCAAAAAAATCACAATTAAACAAGAAATCGAAAAACCCAATATATTCAAGAAGAAGAATCCAAAATTTCTCGGAAATATAAAAAAATCAATTGAATCCCAAACGGAACCATCGAATTCTTTTCACAGATCCGAAATCAGACCCAGAAAAAAACAAAGAAAAACCTCATAATTTTCCGGGAAAATTGCTCCCCAAAAAAAAAAAAAAAATCCGAGAAAAAATTTGTAAGAATCTGGGAGAAAGAGAAGAGGAATGAAGAAATTGAGAGCTTCAAGATGTCTACTTAAAAAGGGCAACGCTATCTTTATATTATAATATATATATAATTGAGATTGCAAGCTTGTGTCTGTACGTAACTGGAAAAGATGAAAAAGAAATTTTAAAAAAGTATATATATATATATATATATATATGTATATATTAAAAGAAAAAGGAAAATTGAGAGAGAAAAATAAAAAGGGCATTGGATACCTTGTTGGTCTGACCAGTATTATGATCAGTAATTTTGCAGCAAAATTTCTTCATCAGCCTTTTCTTTCTTTTGCTTTCTTTTCACTGTTGGATTAATTTGGATGAGACAAACAAATAATACATTCTATTCTGATCAGAAAATCACAAGAACAACAAAAAAAAAAAAAAAAACAAAAACAAAAAACAAAAAAAAACAAAGGATGATCAGATGGGTTTCAAATTAATGTTTTCCCATTTTTTTTTAATAAAAAAAATTATTTGTGTTGATTTGTTTTTCCCTATTTGGTGTAATGATTTGTGTTTGTGTGAATAAAAGTTGATTTTGTGAAGTGGAGCGGTTATTGTGGGGGGTAAAATGTGTTGTCTTCACCCCTTTCTTTCAGATAAACCATAACCATTTATTATTATTATTGTTGTTATTATTATTATCTTTACAAATTTTCCAGTTTTTTTTTAATACATAAACACATGAATTTCATAAATAAGATCTATTTTTAGTCCCTACAATTTTACTTTATCAATATATTGACTTTTAACATATAGAATGGTTTGGTGTTTTGTATAGTGGTGGGTCATATGAATTGAGTATATAATTGAGTTATGTTTGATTTTAGATTGTTCAATTTTTTTTTTAATTTATTCCATTCATTAATTTATTTTTTAAATGACATTTGATTTTAAAGTTGCTTATCATCGTTATACTTTATTTTCTAAAGTTTAGTGTTGTAAATAATAGAGTGCGAAGATTTAAACTTATATGGTGAAAAATGACAGCACGCTAATCAGTAGATACTTACTTTTGCAGCTTTAATCTATTTTTAATTTTTAAAATATGTTTATATAAACTCGGTATTCGATATTGATAAAAATTTGTTGATTGATTAAACTAAATCTAGTTTAGTGAGTTAAGATACATATTTTTTAGTATTATTATTTGAAAGGTTTTACTATTTGGGTACTTACTCTTTAGAAAAAGAAAAAATAGGATCCATTTCTCGTATAAATGATTAGTTATAATATGACTTTAGTTCTCATGCTTTGGAATTCATTCAACTTTGATCCTATAATGACTTAAATGTTTTTTTTAATAGCAATATTTATTTATTTTTTATTGAGTTTATGTTTGTTTTATGATTTAAGAGGAGTTTTATATTGTAGTTGAAGAAAACATGAAAAGGTTTTCTTATTTTCAAAACTAAAAAAGAAAGATGGAGAGCTAAAAGATTTAAATATTTATGACACTAAATGAGGAATTTATGATTCATAAAAAAGAGTACGAAAAATTGAATGGTTATCCTTTTTATTTATTACAAACAAAAAGTATTTCACCAATATATATTAACTTTACAATAAATTTGTTATTTTCTTTTCATAAAAAAGTAACATAAATTAGTTCTTGATTTTTCCATCGAGATGGAGCCACTTATTTTCCATTCACAACGATAAAAATATAATATTCTCACAATTACACTCCTAAGTACCTTGCTTGTCATTTGAATTACATAATGCTTTTGAGATTGATCCCTATTTATATTATTATTGTACAACTTGTCGATACCAAAATCTAGATAGGGAAGAAAATATATTTGAATTTTATATTACAACAACAATAAATTTGTAAGAGTTGGAAAGAATGTGACCAATACAATAGAAAGATCTATAAATCGGTGTGATACTTGCCACTTGAGCTTCGATATATAAGTTAGAAAGTGTAACTGTGTAGTAAGTTGAGAGTTTGAGTATTAGAATGTGGACTTAGTATTCTTGAAGCTAACATAATGTATTTATATGTGTAGTTGACCTAGAACATTTTCCTTAGGTTTCAGAGTCACATTGCACTTATCCTTTAACTTATTGGGTTGGACGATGCGAGGTGTATGCCCTATTTGATATTTTCTTGCTATATTTTGACTATCTTTTGGGCCCACAACTAACGACCCTTAGGGTCGGGCCATGCATGAGACATGCCCCATTAGGTAATTGGTGAGGCTTGGTCTTGGGGCCTTGGTCAAGAGGCTGAACATAATGGTTTTCAGACTCTTTTCCTAGGTCTATTTTGGGTCTAAGTTGTCACTTTTAATTTGAATTATGCTATCTTCTAAATTTTATTGTTTTCATTCTTGCTACATGTCGATTATATTTCATTTAATCCAAAATTACCCATAACACAACTAATTATCTTTCTTGAGATCGAAACTTTGATTCCTATTTATGCAATAGTTGTACAACTAATTAAGTTTATTTGTAGACTTCAAAATTTCAATAGGATATGAAATTAATATTTTGAAGTTACAATTCACTAAAGTAAAAAGTGGATGTTTATATACTAGTAATGACTTGTGTATAATAATGTACGTGTTTATGAATTTTATCGTGTGAATGCTAATAACTTAATTATTATATACTAGTTATGTTCAAATATATATCAATTTTTAAATCATTATCATTGATATTATCTATAGTCTAGATCATGTCCATACTAAAATGATAGACCACTTTGCCATGTAATCCAAATTGTTGTAATGGAATAAATGATGAGACGGTTCTTTGAAACATGTCTTGATTGTTAGATGGTGCTATTTTATATTTATATGTATAGATGACACTTAACCATAAAAGAAGATAAATGGAAGATGTAACACGGCATAATGAAAATGTAATGATCGCTCCCTAAACTGTACCCTAAATTTTATTGTTACTTAAAACATTTTTGGAATGATAAACATTTGGTCTATCTTTTTTATTTTATATTAATTATTTTTTCAGAGGGTACAAGCGTAATTGTACCATCTTACAAAGCAGACAAAAATAACATGACTAGCTAATTGTTTTTTTGAACCCTCTAACCTCTTGCAAACTATATTTTTGACAAACAAAATTATAATAATTGAAGCAAGATTATCAATTATATATGTCCTTTAGTAACTAAGAAGAAGGGATTGGGTATCTATAAAATTTGGATTTTACCATATACTACAAGTTTGTGGAACCCCACAAAATAAAACAAAAGTTCTATCATAAAGACAAAACCAACATGCACCATAAGTGTGTTTGTTAAACCTATTTGGTGGTGGGAATCAATATATATATATATATATATATATATACATACATATAAAGGAAGTTGGGTAGTTGGAGTTGTAGAGCTACACAACATATGTGATGGGTGGAATATTTAAGAAGGAATTTAGCTAAGAAAAATGAAAAGGTAATGTGGTTTGGAAGCATTTAATTGGTTGATGGTTTTGATAGAATGAAGCTATATGTATAGATATATACAATTCAATATTAAATAATACAAATAAATTCATTATTTTGGTATTAGTTGGTTTGCATTTGTTGACCTATTCTTGTGAAATTATAAATAATTAATAATATGTTACTCACTAGTCCCAAGCTTATCATTGGTTTAATTCTCTAAATTTTAAGTTTGTATGGCCTATTAAATATGTACATTAATATATGTTTAATAAATCAGAACTTTTTTTTAATAGGTCCTCAATATTTTTTTGTTGTCTAATAGGTCTTACATTTATTTATGTTGTTCAAATTTATAGACAAATTTGACAAAAATGAAAAATTGAGTGTCCTATTAGAAAAAAATAAATTTATTTTTAATATGGTTCAATTAATTTTTATTTTCTTAAGTATAGACCCAACATTTAAAAAAAAAAAACAATTTTGAGAGGTTTTAGATGCAAATTGTTTAGTAAATTGACTAAACACAACTTCTAATTGCCTAAAATCTCACTACTTTAAATTTTATTCATCATTGTATCTCACTTGAAAAATCACTTGATCATAATACTTTTAAGGGAACACTTGGCTATGTAACTTTGGAGTGCTTTTAGTAATGTAGAAAGAAAAGTGTCATATTTGAGGGTAGGGTAAAGTCGTTAAGAAAAAAAGTGATTTTAAGGGTTTATTTGGAATATGTTTTCAAGTGTTTAATTTTAAATGATTTTGGACAAAATTAGAATGTTTGACAACCACTCAAAATAGTTTTTGGAGCGTATTTTAAACCATTTTTATAAAAAAAATTTAAATCAAAATGAATTGTTTTAAGTGTTTTCTCTTAAATTAATCCAAACGGACCCTAAGTGAAAATATTTATTATGGAGACTATTTTATTAATTTGTGTTGGCTTTTTGGCCCTTAATCTTAAATTAATTAATTTTAATTAATTAATTAATTGTTGTTTTGATGATAACAAAT
>JBBPDJ010000008.1:11946501-11967608 GCA_037974625.1 Cucumis cinereus | reverse complement strand
AACCCACTACTGGGCCCACTAGGTTAACTGTTAACTTCCTATTAAACTGCACACTACAATCTTAGTCCCAAAAGCAGGTAACGTCCCACCTACCGAGGACAACATGGCTAATAGATAAAGTTAACAGCTACCATAGTCCCAAAACACGCTATCGTAGTCCAAAACATTCATAAGCACACATATGAAGTTTAGTTCTGAAATGAGAACCACAAACACCCTACACCTTTATCATGTTTTACTGTTATTCCATAGCAAAGCACAAAGACATATCACCACACAACCCCATTGGTTTGTCCATAGCAATTTTTCCTAACAGATCATCACATAGCCATTCAGTTCATCTCCACGTAGATAACCCATTACCAATAGCTAACTCGAGAGTTAGTCCATTCGGTTAACTCAACCTATAACCATCACCAGCAGTTAACTAAACTATTTAGTTAACTCACTATATAATTCAGTATCAAGCACTTCATCACCTAACCAAATATGTCATGTAAGCGTTTCACATCGTTAAGCTTGACATACGAATTATGCATTGATACTTAATAACCTGCTTATCACATAAACCATAAACATCCAGTTGTTGGGTCCACTAGGAGACCGTTAACTCCCCCTAATGACTTGTATTTTACGACACACAATCAGGTGGTTGAGTAAGAACAGACATGTCAGAACAAATCGCCACACAGGCTTGTTAACCGACCCTGTCAGAGCAAATCGCCACAACAGTATGGCATTGAGACAAAATCATCTCAAATTTTTGGGATGTTACAGAAGCGATGAGACAAAATCAACCTCAATATAGTTTGGCACAACAGTGTTGCAAGGTCGATACCCGATAAAAAGAGTATTGAGAACTGCAACACTTGGTAGGCAATATGGCATTATGCATCTGCAAGTGTTACACCCCGAATTTCCAAACCGAATCGAGTCGTTACTAAATTGAAACCAGTAAATTTAATTTGGAAAGACAGATGTAAAACAAAACAAACACTTTTATTTAATCAAAACAATCATTTAAAATGTCATCAAAACAAATACTTAATTAAAAGCGAAAAGTGCCTAAACAGAATCCTTAAACCGTTTTCTAAATCAAATAGTTACGACGAATAAAATAAAAGAGATAAACAGCAATGGCGCCATAAAAATACAGTGCGGAAGCAAAAGGTCTCATGGTCCCCCATAGTATGGTCATTGGTTCTTCTTGTTTCTCACCGGTCCCTTCTTACCTTTGCTGAAACACAACAAAGAAAGGATGAGTATAAAATATACCCAGTAAGGGACCCACTACTAATCCCACTAGGTGACCATTAACTCTCTCTATTAACATGCACTCTACGACACACAGTCAAATGGTTTGGTAGAAATGCCAATACAGTCGAATGTCAGGGTCGTCCTAGTAAACCTGTGGGACAACATGCAAAAGTAATCAAGTCGGAACATACGTCACACAGGCTTGTTAACTCAAGGCTTGTGACATTCGCCACATAGGCTTGTCAAGCCATCCCACCACGAAGTACACAAAGTTATTAGATAGAGTTAACAAACACCATAATTCAACAAAACCAAATAAAAAAACACAACAATCACAACAACAGTTCATTCCTCATGAAACAGTTAACATAGTTCACATAGAACGACAGCTCATGTATAATCCAGACAATTAGCTATACAAGAACCCGAAGTTAACGCCACAATGCATGCAATTAAAACCATCTTCCACACCTTATCTGCCTAAGGCGTGGATTCAGTAGAAGTATCCCTTACCTCAAATTACAGAAATTTACTTAGCTCGATGTAGACTTAAATTGACCTTGAACACACAAAACTTTTAATTCTTAATTTTTTCCATAAAGAATTATTAATTAATTTTAACCCTTCAATATCCGCTCCTAAACTCACCAATTGATGTCGAAACTCCAATTCAAATCGTGAAGAAAATCCGATGAATTAATTCCACAGCAAAGCTCCTAATCAACCTTCACAACGAGGCAAAACACCCAAAACTCTTAGGACAAACTCCTATGATCAACATACATGGGTATCCAAAATCCAACAAAAAAACCAAGATTTTACCAGAAGCTGACGGATCAGCGACTGCGAGGCTGGCCACAGGGAAGCGGTGCACAGTGGAGCCGAAGAACGACGCAGAAGGCTAGTAGTGACGGTTGGCTCCATTGATAGACACTGCCCGACGCAGACGGCTCAGACGGCTCGTGGCTTAGGAAGGTTGGTGTGGGCTACGCAGCTCGGACGAAGGCGCTCATCTATAACCGAAGGCGTCGTACTATTGTAGAGTACTGGTGCAGTGCGCTTGGGGTGAGCTTCGTGGCTCGGACAAGGGGCTGTGATGCACGACGTCAGACGACGCTCAGCGTGCGGCTTGAGTTCGTAACGAGGGTGGCAGAGCGCTTGACGTGGGTTGCTCGGCGGCGAACTCGACGTAGAAGAGCGGAGAGGCGCGACTAGGGTTGAAGATCATGGAGATGAAGTGCACGCGACCCGAGATTCCTTTAAATAATAATAATAATAATAATAATAATAATAATAATAATAAAATACTATTACTATTATTATTTATTTTTCCCTTTTCTTTTCCAAAACTACCACATCTTTCTCTTTCCTCATTAATATTCACTTTCCTCTCTGCTCATTTAAAACTCACTTTCCTCTCTCCTCATTTAAAACCCCATTTTCTCTTACTTCCATTAAATCCACTTCTCTCTCTCCCCTCACAAATAAATAAAAAATAACTTTAAAATTAAACAAAATTAAAAAACAAACATCCCACATAAAATCAACCAACAAAAATCACAACTCACTTAACCAACAATTAACAAGATAATTGATAGTAAATAAAATAAAAAATTACCTTAAAATTTGGGATGTTACAGCAAGGGTACTTAGCATCATGACGTTACCCCCCTAGCACAGCGGCGCTAGCGCATTACCTTATATATATCCCTTTTTCTTAAGGTTTATTGAGGATGGAGAATTGAAGAAAAGCAGCAACGAGCTCATTTTTCTTCTTTTTCGTTTTTTATTGTAATCTCTGAATGAGAAAATTTTTGCATCAGCCGCAACCTTCCTACAAGTAAAATAATACTTAGAATCACCGAAGTATTGGTTATACTAACATGTAGCATAAGGGGAAAGTTCGAGGTCGGACCACATGGAACCCATTCTCAATGCTGAATGAAGTAAAATTGGGGGTTTTGGTTTTGGTTGGCAAGAAAACTAAATTGCATTTAAGTAAAATTTAGGAAAGTAAAGATTGAGGTGTGTAGTCAATCTAGATATCTCATAATAGAAGAATGCAATCACCCAATGAATTTAAAATCATTGAATCATCTCTTATGACTTAAACTCTTTGATTAGGTGTAGTCCAATCGATTGGAACCTCGAACAAGAGTCCTAATTATCATCTAGTTAGCTAACATGATAAGTCGAACTCACATGGGACATGTTATCTACCCGTTTTAGGTTATAGGGATTACGCTAGGAAGAATGTTAAACGACCATTGTCCAATTCAAAAATCAATATAGTTTCTCTCTAGGTTGATAGAAGCATTTCAATTCATTACACTTAACCAACGAATTGCAAGCCTAACTAACTCATTGCTTCCTTTGAGATTAGCCTATAATTATATGTCCCACATTATAAGTTATCTCCAAGCATTGGAATCACACAACATATTGTTGGTCATCAATTAACAATATATTTATGCTATTCGTACACATAAAACTCATATTGAAACCCATAAACACTAATATTTACCTCATACTATCAAACTCTCCAAAAATACATTGAGTTCCTCCAAATCACTAAGCTAGGAAACCAAAATTTTACCTTCCCATAAAGAATGAGAGACGAAAGTCCAATATCTATTTGACTAATTACAACGTGAACACCCAAATAGAAAGTGGAGAGAAAAGAGGAGGGAAATAGGGGTTGGAAGCCTTTAGGTGGGTGATAATTTGACCTATGACCGAATGAACAATATATATAAAAATTAAGACAACTCGATAATGCTTGACACCCTTGAATTAAATCATAAAGTTTGATCCAAAATTAAGTTCAACCTTTAAGCCTAATTACAAATATAAAATCATTTTAAAATCTCAAAACAGTTTTCACACAAAGTTCGTTATTTGTCCCGACTACTCTTTTAAAACGACCTTTAACCTGTTCACTACAACAAAATTGGAATTTAATGTTAGTTTGAAACTAACATTGTAGATGTAAGGTGTCAATTCTCAACCGACATCAAAGAACGTGTTATTAAACGTTTTTAATGTCATATTTGCTCTGATTTCGGTTTAAACAGACACTATAGATCTTCTGCGTCAATAATTGTTCGATATTAGTTGTCTATCATGGTTTTGTAATTGAAAGAAAAAGCACAAATATCTTTTTCTTCCGCACGCCAAATCAATAAAATTAATGTCTTTTTTTATAAACTATAATATTTCTCTTTTACTTGTATATATATACAAAATAAAATCTTCATATTATGTTTAGATATACAACAACTCATCTCCAACAAACGAAGTGTGAAGTTGATTATTTAAGTGACCTATCAACAAGTTAAATTGATCATCCTTTGAAAAAAAAAAAAAGAAGAAGAAGAAGAAGAAACTGAACTAATGTAGTTGAATGAGATAATGAAACATTTCAGCTAACACACACCTAATAGAATAAACTCAACAATAGGAGATTTTGAACAAGAAAGAAGCACTAACAACTCCTTACATTTATAAAGCATAGAAACAACTAAACAAAACTATCAAAGCAAATAACTAATAAAACAAAGTCAACATAAACAAACTAAACTACGTTGTGTTTTGAGTGAGAGCGAAGCAAGATAAACAATAACTTCTCAACCCAATAATAACACGAATATCAAACATGTGAAGAAGACATAATGTATTTTTGTTTATGACTACCATAACGATACAATTAGAGAGAACAATGAATTATATAACATCCAAGAAAACACCCTAATAGACAACTTCACTCATACTATCAACATAAAATTTCAGATAGATCATAAGAAATTAGTAACATTAAATAGAAAAAACGAGAGAATAGATTGGCAAAATATACCAGTTACATCTCATAACCCAAGGTTAAAAATGATCCAATTCACGACTACATTCGCACCGAAATTGTTGAAACTGTGTCTAGCACATGATCCTACATTACAACAAAAAATAACGAAGTGTAAGTTTCAAATTGTTGAAATACCTTGAATTTGTTATCTGGTGTTACAAAGAACTGAGTGTGGAGTTTGGAGAAGCACACGACATTAACCCTCTAATCCTAGTGGCATCATTTTGTATTAAAAAAGAAAACATTCTCTGCAAAAAAATTGTTCACTCTCTGTCACGTGGACGTAGCTAAAACACTGTTAGTTAAGTACGTATATTTGTCTGTCGAACTTTTTAAAATTGTTTTGTATTCTTTACTTCTCGATTTCGTAATATTACGAGGATTTAGACCCAACCTCCTCTCAACGGACTTCCACCAGACAATGTCCCAGTCCTTGAGCATAAACGCTGCACATTGAATCTTCTGGTTGTTTGAACAGTTCATATAACGAAAAATGTCCTCGATCGAAGATAACCATAATTATGCTACTAATGGGTCCCTCAGGACCCATCAAATGTTCCAGGATCATACTTCCTAAAATCTCTCAGGTGCTTTGCCTCTGCCGACAGGTAGTTCGGCAGGTCCTCAGATACTACTGGTGCATCATGGTCTGGGACAGGTGCGATCGGGGCCGACTGAAACTATGCCAAAGCTGTCGCCACGATCTTTACCATCGTTTGCCCCAACTAAGCTGTTAAAGCAGTCAGGTCAGCTTGTGTAACAGGTGCGGCGGGCTCCACAACTGGCTCGACAGGTTGACCTCGACCAGCTCCTCCTTCACCTCTTCTAGCACCTCGACGTGGCGACATTTCCTAAAATCATCACCACTTCATAAGAACAAGGTCTACCAAAGATCCATGTTATTTCCAATTACAGGCAATGAATAAGAACTACCAAAAACTTAAATTAAGAAAACGTACCTGGCGAGAACAAGTGAACCATAGTGACCATAGGGACCTAAACCATAGACTTACTTCATAAGTTAGTCTACAGAACCTAAAACTTAGGCTCTGATACCAACTGTAACGCCCCGAATTCTCAAAATAAATCGGGCCGTTACTTAAATAAAATCGATAAAATCAAATCTTAAAAGACAAAAGAAACTAAAATGGTTGGTTTCATTTAATTAAAATAAAGATTGAAAGGAGTCACGAAAACAAATACTTAAACATAAAAGTAAAAGAAAAAGTACCTAAACGAGATCCCTAAAATAGTTTTCTAAACCAAATAAATTTGACAAATAAAAGTAAAACAATTTAACCATAAAAATGCCAAAATAACGTAAAGCGGAAGCAAACAGGTCTCGTAGTCCTCTCCGATATGGTCGCTAGTTCTTATTGTTCCTCGTCGGTTTGTTCTTACCTTTGCCTGAAACACAACATAGAAAGGATAAGTATAAAAATATGCCCAGTAAGGAATCTACTACTGATCCCACTAGGTGACCATTAACTCTCTCTAATAACTCGTACTTTACGACACACAGTCAATTGGTTTAGTAGAAACGGTCATGTTGGAGCAATATGCCACACAAGCTTGCTAACCGACCCTACCAAAATAATACGCCACACAGGCTTGTTAACATGCCCTGTCGGAGCAATATGCCACACAGGCTTGCTAACTTACCCTGTCAGAACAATACGCCACACATGCTTGTTAACTGACCCTCGCGACAATACGTCACAGAGGTTTGCCACATCGTCCAACCACCAAGTACAAAGTCATTATTGAAAGTTAACAGACACCATATCCAATAATTAATTCAGTAACATAGTGATCACAACATGTTTAATCCTCATGCATCAGATAACACAATTCAAGGTCATGCATAATCCATACAACACATATACAAGAACCCAAAGTTAACACCACCGTGAAGGCAAAACAACCATCTTCCACACCTTATTCGCCAAGGTGTGGATTCAGTAGAAGTATTCTTTACCTCAAATCAAAGAAATTCCCTTAGGCGAAGTAGCCTCCAATAGACCCAGACACATAAGAACTTTAATTAATAATTTCTTCCAAAAAAGATATAATAAATCTAACCCTTCAATAACTAATTCCAAACTCACCACTCAAGGCAAAAACCAAGTCGATCGCACCATAAACACTCCCGATTGAACCTTCACTTTGAACCTTCAAACATAAACTAAAAACCCAATTAATCCAAGAAAATTCCTCAATTAAACTTCATGGGGTACCTTAAAACCCAATTTGAAATCCTCCTAGACCTTACCGAACACACCAACAAACGGCAGTGGCGGCGGAGCTTGGTAGTGTCAGAAGGTGGCTTGGCTCACGGCTCGGTACGCAGATCTAGGCCGTCCATACGGCTTGGCTTGACGAATCTGACGCGTGGCTAACTGAGAAGAGCGATGCAGCGTTGGCTTTGGAAGCGAACTAGTGTGGAGTTGCGGACGTGCGTGGCTGAGCGATGGAAGCGGCTCGGACTTGCACAAGACGAAGCGACTTTCGTGCGGATGCAGACGATAGCGTGGCTGAGCGTTGAGGAGTGGCTGGTGACGATGGCTCGTGGATCTGGTGTGCACGAGTGAAAAAATAGCATGGCTTCAGCGAGATTCGGGGTGCGGTGCAACTCTCTTGGCGCGGCGTCGTTTGGCGACTGGAGGCTACGAGGGCAAGGCGTGCGGCGTGGCTTCGGCGAGGCTGCTCGGCGTCGAACAGTGGTGCTTGACGGAGAAGGGAGAAGACTCACCGGTGGTGACTAGGGTTTCAAAAGAGAAAAGATGAAGATGGGGAGATGGTGCACGCGGCTCGAAGAGATTAAATAAAAAATAATATTAATAATAATAAATATTATTATAATTATTATTTATTTCTTTTTCTTTTTCTTTTTCAAATTCCCACACTTTCCTCATTAAATTCCTTTCCCTCTCTCCTCATTAAAACTCACCTTTTCTCTCTCTCCAACCACACATAAAACAAAAACCACAATTAATAATTCCCACAATTAATCCAAGTTAAAAAAAAATTCAACATAAACATCCCAAATTAAAATTAACCAACATTTACTAAGATAATTGATAAATAAAATTTACAAATTACCTTAAAATTTGGGATGTTACAGTCTTTCCTCTTTAAGAAGCTTTCGTCCTCGAAAGCTCTAATCCTCGAACAACTCTGGGTATCGAGCTCTCATGTCGTCCTCTCGCTCCCACGTAGCTTCTTCCATTAGCTGATTTTGCGATAAAACTTTACCAAGGCAATGCTCCTGTTGCGCGACGTTTTCACCTCATTTGCCAGATTTTTCATTGGTTGCTCCTGTAGCTCAAATTCTCATTTAACTCCAGGGGCCCATAATCGATGACATGCGACGGGTCGGCCACATATTTCTTCAACATTGAAACATGGAAAATTTCATGAACTACAGAGAGGGATGGTGGTAACGCTAACCAGTACGCCACAGAACCAATTCTCTCCAGAATCTCAAAAGGTCCAATAAAGCAGGGACTCAACTTTCCTCTCTTTGCAAATCTCAAAACACCCCTCGTAGGTGCTACCTTCAGAAATCCCTTATCTCCTACCTCAAATTCCAGGTCTTTTCGTCTCACATCTGCATAACTCTTCTATCTACTCTGAGTTGTCTTTATGCGGCCTCTAATATGCTAAATAGTTTCATTCGTAGACTGCACAAACTAAAGACCAACTAACCTCTGCTCACCAACCTCATCCCAACACACAGAAGACCTACAACACTTACCATACAAAGCTTCAAACGACGCCATGTCAATGGTAGCCTGGTAACTGTTGTTGTAAGCAAACTCCATCAAATGAAGGTAAGAGTCCCAACTCCCAGAAAACTCTAGTGCACAAGCTCTTGACATATCCTCCAGTGTCTGGTTCAAATGCTCAGTTTGACCATCAGTCTGTTGATGAAAAGCAGTACTGAAATCCAATCGGGTACCCAAGGCATGCTGAAGACATTTCTAGAAATTAGAGGTGAAACAGGCATCCCTGTCAGAAACAATCGACACAGGAACCCCGTGTAACCTCACCACCTCCTTGAAATACAAATGAGCCCATTTATTTTCTGAATGCTTATATTTTCCTGGAATAAAGTGTGCTGACTTGGTGAGTCTATCCATAATAACCCAAATCACAGGATAGCCCTTCGGGGTCTTAGGCAATCCCGTAATGAAATCCATCGATACGTTCTCCCACTTCCAATCTTGAATTCCAAGAGGCGGTAACAAACCCGCTGGCTTCTGTCTTAATGCTTTCACCTACTGGCACACCAGACACTTGCTAACAAAGTCTGCTACCTCCCTCTTCATATTAAGCCACCAGTAAAAACGCTTCAAGTCTTGATACATGTTGGTACTGCTAGGATGCATAGCAAAAGGAGAGTTATGAGTTTCAGACAACTAGTCCCTCTTAACTTCACTGTCTAGTAAAACACATAAGCGCTTCTCATACAGGAGACCATCATCATAGGATATAGAAAAACCTTCAGCTTGACTAGCCTCTGCTACATGGTGCTTCAAACTCAGATACTGGTCACTACCTTGAGCCTCAATAATCATCTGTCTCAACATCGGTTGCACTGTCAACTGTGTCAACTGTGAAGTTACCTCCCCTACTGCAACTGCAATCTCGGCTTGCTCAAAATCCTGGTGCAATTCAGTTTGCCTGGTAATAAGAGCTGCTTAATGGGCTACCTTTCTGCTCAAGACATCAGCTACCACATTTGCCTTACCTGGATCGTATAAAATCTCACAGTCATAATCCTTCACCAACTCTAGCCACCTACGCTGTCTCATATTCAACTCCTTATGGGTGAAGAAGTATATGAGACTTTTGTGGTCAGTGAAGATTTGTATCTTTTCTCTATACAGATAGTGTCTCCAAATCTTCAGTGCAAAAACCACTGCTGCTAACTCAAGGTCATGGGTGAGATAATTCTGCTCATGAACTTTTAACTGACCAAACACATAAGCAACTACCTTCTCGTGCTCCATCAGTACACAACCCAACCCTTTCTTTGAGGATCACTATAAATCACAAAGCCTCCTTAACCATCCGACACTGTCAGGACAGGCGTAGTAACAAGTTTTTACTTCAGCTTCTTGAAGCTACTCTCACAATCCTTGCTCCACAAAAACGGAACTCCCTTCCAAGTCAACTGAGTCAAACGAGCAGTGATGTAGGAGAAATCTCCAACAAACCATCGGTAATAACCCGCTAAACCCAGAAAGCTATGAACCTTCGTAATGATAGAAAGTCGAGGTCAACTTGTAACTACTTCAATTTTGACAGTATCCACTAAAACTCCTTCTCTAGATACGACATGACCTAGAAAAGACACCTGCTTCAACCAATATTCACACTTGAAAAACATGGCATAAAGCTTATTCAACCTCAGAGTCTCCAAAACCTTCCTCAAATGCTCCTCATGTTCTGCCTCTGTCTTGAAATAAACCATGACATCATCAATAAACACAATAAAAAAGGTGTCAAGAAAATCCTTGAACACCCTATTCATCAAGTCCATAAACACTATAGGAGCATTGGTCAGCTCGAATGACATCACTATGAACTCACAATGTCCATATCTCGAACGAAAAGCAGTCTTGGGAATATCACTCTCCCTTATTCTCAACTGATGGTAACCTGAACGAAGATCAATCTTCGAGAAAACTGTAGCTCCCTATAACTGATCAAACAAATCATCGATTCTGGGCAACGGATACTTGTTCTTGATCGTTACTTTATTCAGCTCTCTGTAATCAATGAACAGACGCATAGACCCATCCTTCTTCTTGACAAACAAAACTGGTGCACCCCACAGTGACACACTCGGTCGAATGAAGCCTTTATCAAGCAACTCCTGCAACTGCAGCTTCAGCTGTTTCAACTCAGATGGAGCCATTCTGTACGGGGCTTTAGATATAGGCTTAGTACTCGGCTCCAACTCAATAGCAAAATCAACCACCCTCTCAGGTGACAGACCTAGGAGGTCTTTAGGAAACACGTTAGGGTAATCTCTCACCACAAGCTCAGATGATAAGGAAACATCGACTTCCCTGGTATCCACCACAGTAGTCAAGATACTCCAAGTACCTATATTTAACATCTTACTGGCTTTCATAGCCGAAACCACCTTGGGCAACAGCACAGTTCCTGCCCCTCTGAATTTAAAACCTGCCTCATTGGAAGGGTTAAAGACTACCTCCTTACGACCACAATCTATATTAGCATGATTTGAAGACGACTTCTCTGGAACATCATTGTCTCGATCACTAGCGTTAATAGCATGACGTAGGGCTTCTGCCTGAGTGGAAGGGTTAAATGATCTGACAAAGTCGTGGATGTTCTTCCTCAGACCTCTCACAAACTTCTCTGCACGAGCCGCCTCTGTTGCAACCAAATCTAGAGCAAAACGAGACAACATGTCGAACTGCTGATCGTAATCCTCCATTGACATTTGCCCTTGCTTCATATCTAAGAATTCCTGACACTTAGCATCACGATGATCAGCAAAGAAGAACTTCTCATAGAAACACGCCTTAAAATACTCCCAAGTAATATTACGAGGATTTTCGCCCAACCTCCTCTCAACGGACTTCCAACAGACAATGTCCCAGTCTTGAGCATAAACGCTGCACATTGGATTTTCTGGTTGTCTGGACAATTCATATAACGAAAAATGTCCTCGATCAAAGATAACCATAATTTTGCTGTCGAGGGGTTCTTTAGTGACCCATCAAACGTTGCAGGATCATACTTCCTAAAATCTCCAAGGTGCTTTGCCTCTTCCGACAGGCAGTCTGGCAGGTCCTCAGATACTACTGGTGCAGCCTTGTCTCGGACAGGTGCGGCTGAAACTATGCCAAAGCTGTCACCACTATCCTTGCAATAGTTTGCCCCAACTGAGTGATTAAAGCAGTCAGGTCAGCTTGTGTAATAGGTGCGGTAGGGTCCACAGCTGGCTCGACAGGTTGACCTCGACCTGCTCCTTGTCCACCTCTTCTAGCACCTCGATGGGGCGACATTTCCTAAAATCATCACCACGTCATAAGAACAAGGTCTACCATAGATCCATGTTATTTCTAATTACAGGCAATGAATAAGCACTACCAAAAACTTAAATTAAGAAAACGTACCTGGCGAGAACAAGTGAACGATAGTGACCATAGGGACCTAAACCATAGACTTACTCCGTAAGTCAGTCTACAGAACCTAAAACGTAGGCTCTGATACCAACTGTAACGCCCCGAATTCCCAAAACAAATTGGGTTGTTACTTAAATAAAATCGATAAAATCAAATCTTAGATAAAACCAAATCTTAAAAGACAAAAGTAAAATAAAACAGTTGCTTTCATTTAATTAAAATAAAGATTTAAACGAGTCACCATTTAACGCCCCGAATTATCAAACCAAACCAGGCCGTAACTTAGTTAAAATCAGTAAAAATCAAGTTTAAGAGACAAAAGTAAAACAAAACAATTGCTTTCAATTAATCAAAATAAAGATTTAAAAAAGTTACCAAAACAAAAACGTAAACATAAAAGTAAAAGGAAAAGTACCTAAACGGGAAATAGTTTTCTAAACCAAACAAACACGACAAATAAAAATAAAACAGTTTAACCGTAAAAATGCCAAAATATCGTAAGCAGAAGCAAAAAGGTCTCTTGGTCATCCTCGGTATGGTCACTGGTTCTTCTTGTTCCTCGCCGGTCCCTTGTTACCTTTGCCTGAAAAACAACATAGAAAGGAACGTTGACTCTCTCTAATAACCCGTACTTTACGACACACAGTAATTTGGTTTAGTTGGAACGGTCATGTCGGAGCAATATGCCACACAGGCTTGCTAATCGAGCCTGCAAGAACAATACGCCACACATGCTTGTTAACTAGCCCTGTCAGAGCAATACGCCACACAGTATTGTTAACCAACCCCCGCGACAATACGACACACAGGCTTGCCACACTGTCCTACCACCAAGTACAAAGTCATTAGGTAGTGTTAACAAACACCATATCCAACAATCAATTCAATAAACTTAGTGATCACAACATGTTTAATCCTCACACATCAGATAACACAATTCAAACTCAGAACATGTCATGCATAATCCAAATAGCACATATACAAGAACCCAAAGTTAACACCACAGTATAGACAAAATAACCATCTTCCACACCTTATTCGCCATAGGCGATTCAGTAGAAGTATTTCTTACCTCGAATCACAGAAATTTTCTTAGACAAAGTAGCCTCCAATAGACCCTAAACACACAAGAACATTAATTACTAACTTCTTCTGAAAAGAGATATTAAATCTAACCCTTCAATAACAAATTTCAAACTCACCACTTAAGACGAAAGCCAAAACGATCACACCACAAATACCCCCTATTGAAACTTCTGTATGAACCTTAAAACAATAAAGAAACAACTAATTCAAACCAAAATAAACCTCAAATAAAACTTTATTGAGTAGCCTAAAACCCAAATAAAATTCTTCCTAAACCTTACCAAACACACCAACAGATAGCAGTGGCAGCGGTGACAGCAAATGACCGAAGACAGCTCAGCTTAAACTTCATTGGGTACCCTAAACCAATTTGAAATCCTCCTTGACTTTACCAAACACACCAACAAACAGTAGTGACGGTGGAGCTTGGCAGTGTCCGAAGGTAGCTCAGCTCACGGCTTGGCTCGACTCTACTTGTCGATCTGGGCAGTGCACGTGGCTTGGCTAGACGGATCTGACGCGCGGCAACTGCGAAGAGCGGTGCGGCGTCGACTTTGGAATCAAACTGTGTGGCGTCGCAGACGTGCGTGGCTAAGCAACGGTAGCGGCCCAGACTGGCGTTAGGCGAAGCGGCTTTCGTGCGAATGCAAACGACGGCGTGGCTGAGCGATGATGAGCTGCAGGTGACGATGGCTTGCTGACTGGTGCGCACGAGTGGAGAAATGGTGCGGCTTTGGCGAGATGCGGGACGTAGCGCAGCTCTCTTGGCTCGGCGTCGTTTGACGACTTGAGGCTATGATGACAATCCTTGTCGACGTGGCTTCTGCCAGGCGTGCGGCATGGCTTCCGCGAGGCTGCTCCACATCAAACAGTCGTGCTTGACAGAAAAGGGAGAAGACTCACCGGTGGCGGTGTAACGCCCCAAATTTCCAGAAACTAAAATGGGTCGTTACTAAATCAAAAACCATAAAGAAGACAGTTAGAAACCAATGATGACGATAAACGACTCCTTTCAATTTAAAACAAACTTGAACAAGCTATGGAGGTAAATCAAAAGTTAGAAATATGGTAATCAAAATCCTGAAAAGGACTCTGACGGGATCCCAGTTTTTCCAAAATTCAAACATCAAAGAAAACTCAATTTTAACAAAGTAATACAAATCCATAAAGTTTCAGAAAATGCATAAGACACAAACGCGGAAGCAACATCCATGTGGTCCCTGTGGCGTGGTCACTGGTCTTTCTCGTCCCTCGCCAGCCTTCTTTTACCTTTGCCGAAAAACAGAAAACACATATGGGTGAGTATACAAATATACCTAGTAAAGAACTCTCTACTAGCTCTACTAGGTAACAGTTGATCTTCAATAAGTCAGTACCATGTTTCACACAGCAAGTGGCCCATAGATAGAAACAACATCTACCCTATCCCAACACACAATACTAGTCGGTACTCATACTAGCTATTGGGCACAAAACTAGCTATACCATAGGATACAAAGTCCACACAGTATATATATCTTAGATAGCATCGTGCTAGTCTTAATGTAATTATAACGACTATACTACATGTTACAATTTCCACACAACATTGATAGCATACCGTCAGTCGTTAAGCATCTCGCCAATTCTACCCTTTGTTACAAAGTCCACACAACATATGTAATATAGCGGTCCTTGTCCCATCCATATATAGAACGACCTTTATACCTATGTTACAAAGACGACACAGCATATATAACGCAGACATCTCAGTCCAATATTTCTACATGATGACGTCTATACCTACGTTACAAAGACCACACAGCATATATAACGTAGATACCACAGCCCAATCATTCTACACGTCGACGTCTATACCTACGTTACAAAGACCACAAAACATATATAACGCAGACATCACACTCCAGTCATTCTACATGTCGACGTCTATACCTACGTTACAAAGACCACAAAGCATATATAACGTAGATATCCCACTTCAGTCATTCTACATGTCGACGTCTATAACTACGTTACAAAGACAACAAAGCATATATAACGATGATATCACACTCCAGTCATTCTACATGTCGACGTCTATACCTATGTTACAAAGACCACAAAGCATATATAACGTAGATATCACACTTCAGTCATTTTACATGTCGACGTCTATACCTACGTTACAAAGACCACAAAGCATATATAACGTAGATACCACAGTCCATTTGTTTTGTCTAATAGCAATATTCCAGTATAGTTTAGTTATGCAATCCCATTCACATACAACTATACTTTTCACATATTGCACACATCACTAATATCACATATTAGGAAAATACGTATAAACAGCATTAATTTAAGGGTTCACACATTCCAAGGGTTGGGTTGCAAGACAGTAGAAAACCTCATACCTCCATAATGTTTGGAAAACAAAATTGCTCCAAAAAGTCCTCGAAAAACACCCAAAACATAAAATTATGAATAATTAACCAACTTAGCTAAACTAAGAATGACACGGGCCCAAAGTCTTAAATCAATCTTACCCTAGGATTGTGTGAAATCCAACGAACGATGCCCAACCGATACTACAAATAATCAAACGATTCGTTCCTTCAAGAATGATAAGTACCTAATTAGTTCAAGAGTCTTTTCAACTCATTCTAATGGATAGCCCAAACTTTAATAAGACAAACTAATAAAATAGCCACGTAAACCTTACCAAGACTCACCCAACCTCAAAGAAGACGGCGTACTTGGAGTGGCGATGGTGCGAATCAAAGCAGAAAGGCAAAAGTGACGGCAGTGGTTGTGACGTTGGGGCACAAATCGACACAGCTCGGTTTTGGAAGGCAGATTCGGTGCGACTCACAGCTTGATCTTGCACTAGCGGACAATAAGACCAGCGGCATCGTCAACTCGTCGTCAGGAATGCAGATCTGGCGATGGCGAGGACTGCGCAAGGAGGCGCGGACTGGCGCGACGTGGGACGCGGACTGGCGCGACGTGTGGCATGACACAGTGCGAGATCAGACGCGTGGGAGCGGAAAGGCACGCGAAGGCAGGAGCGACTGCTGATTGCAGATTAGCACGGACGTGAGGCCAGATGTGCAGTGCGGCACGGATCTAACGCGTGAGGACTTGCGTGGCTCGAAGCTTCGCGTTGCACGGACGTGTGACATTGGACCATCAGCTTGAAGCTTCGTGCAACGATCGCGAGGCTTCGTGCGACGGAGATGGTGAGTGGCGACCAAGATGGTGTGGTCGTCTGGGGAGTGTATGCGCATGCGGGAGAGAGAGGAAAGATAGGAGAGAGAGAAAGAAATAAACGAGAAAGAAAGAGAAGATAGGGAAAAAGAAAAGAAAAAAATAAATGAAAGAATAAATAAATAATAAATATAATAATAATAATAATAATAATAATTAATATTATTATAATATATTTTATATATATTATTTATTTATTTACCTTAAAGAAAAGATGAGTTGTTACAATCTTTCCTCCTTAAGGAACTTTCGTCCTCGAAAGTTCAATTCTTGAACAACCCAGGGTAACGAGCTCTGATGACATCCTCTTGCTCCCAAGTAGCCTCTTCATCTCGCTGATTCTGCCACAAAACTTTTACTAACCCAAATTCCCTGTTGCGTAGCACCTTCACTTCTCTAGCAGAGATCTCAATAGGTTGTTCTTCGTAACTTTAATTCTCACTGAGCTGCAGTGGCTCATAAGCAATGACGTGCGACATGTCTGTTACATACTTTCTCAACATCGAGACGTGGAATACGTCGTGGGCTGTAGAAAGAGATGGTGGCAACGCTAACCGATATGCCACAGGACCAATTCTCTGAAGGATCTCAAACCGTCCAATAAAACGAGGGCTCTACTTCCCTTTCTTTGCGAATCTTAAAACGTCTGTCATGGGTGCTACTTTCAGAAACACTTTATCTCCTACCTCGAACTCAAGATCTTTCCGTCTCACATCAGCATAGCTCTTCTGTCTACTTTGAGTGGCTTCCATGCGCACCCTAATCTGCTGAATGACCTTGTTAGAGGACTGCACTAACTCAAGGCCAACCAATCTTTGCTCACCAACCTCACCCCAGCACAAAGGAGACCTACAACACTTACCATACAAGGCCTCAAATAACGCCATGCCAATGGTAGCCAGGTAACTACTGTTATAAACGAACTCCATCAAGTACAAGTGAGAGTCCCAACTTCCTGAAAACTCGAAGCACATGCTCGCAGCATATCCTCCAACGTCTGGTTCAAACGTTTAGTTTGACCATCAGTCTGTGGGTGAAAAGCTGTACTGAAATCCAACCGTGTTTCCAAAGCATTCTGAAGACTTCTTCAGAAATTAGAGGTGAAACGAGCATACCCGTTCGAAACAATTGACATGAGGACTCCATGCAATCTCACCACTTCCTTCAAGTACAGCTGTACCCACTTGTTCGTTGTAGACGTAGTCTTTCCTGGTACAAAATGTGCTGATTTGGTGAGTCTATCCACAACAACCCAAATTACAGTGTGACCCTTCGTTGTCCTAAACAACCATGTTAGAAAGTCCATCGACAAATTCTCCCATTTCCACTCTGAAACTCCAAGAGGCTGTAACAAATCGGCTGGCTTCTGCCTTGGTGCTTTCACCTGCTGATACGCCTGGCACTTGCTAACAAAATCTGCTACTTCTCTCTTCATGTTAGGCCACCAATAAAAGCGTTTCAAGTCTTGGTACATCTTGGTACTACCAGGATGCATAGAGAACGGAGAACTATGAGCTTTAGACAACAACTCATACTTAACATCACTGTCTGCTAGAACGCAGAAGCGTCTCTCAAACAGTAGCCTACCATCAGAGGATACAAAAAATCTTACAACTTGTCTGTCACAACTAGTTGTCGCTTCATACTCAAGTATTGATCTCCACTCTGAGCATCAATAATCTTCTGTCTCAATGTCAGTTGCAAAGTTAACTATGAAAACTGTGAGGTGACTTCCCCCACTGAAACCGCAATCTCAGCTCGCTTAAAATTCTGGTGCAGCTGAGTCTGTCTGGTGATGAGAGCTGCTGAATGATGTACCTTCCTGCTCAAAGCATCAGCTACCACATTCGCCTTACCAGGGTTGTATAGTATTTCACAGTCATAGTCCTTCACCAACTCCAACCATCTACGTTGTCTCACATTCAACTCCTTCTGGGTGAAAAAGTATCTGAGACTCTTGTGGTCAGTGAAAATCAAAAGTATCTTTTCTCAGAAAGATTATCTGAGACTCTTGTGGTCAGTGAAAAAGTATATTTTCTCCATACAGATAATGCCTCCAAATTTTGAGTTCAAAGACTACTGCTGCTAACTCAAGATCATGTGTAGGATAGTTCTGTTCATGGTTCTTCAACTGGCGGGACGCATAAGCGACTACCTTCCAGTACTGCATCAGAACGCAACCCAAACCTTTCTTCGATGCATCACTGTAAATAACAAAACTACCTAAACCATCTGGCACTGTAAGAACTGGTGAAGTGATGAGTTTCTGCTTCAAACTCTGGAAGTTATCCTCACAAGCTTTGGTCCAAACAAAAGAAATCTCATTCCTGGTCAGTTGAGTCAGAGGGGTGGCTATACGTACAAAGTTTTATACAAATCACCTGTAATAGCATGCTAAGCCCAGAAAGCTACGAACCTCCGAGATCGTAGAGGGTCGAGACCAACTGCTAACAGCTTCAATCTTCGCAGGGTCCACTGAAACTCCATCCCAAGACACGATATGACCAAGAAAGGCTACTTGCTTCATCCAAAATTTACACTTAGAAAACTTAGCATAAAGCTTGTTCGACCTTAGAGTTTCCAATATTTTTCGCAAATGCTCCTCATGTTCCACGTCGGTTTTAGAGTAAACAAAAATATCATCAATAAAAACAATAACAAAGGCGTCTAGAAAATCCTTGAACACACTGTTCATCAGATCCATAAATACTGCAGGAGCATTTGTCAGACCAAACGCATCACTATGAACTCGTGATGTTCATATCTCGAACGAAATGCTGTCTTGGGAATGTCACTCTTCTTGACTCTCAACTGGTGATATCCCAATCGCAGATCAATCTTTGAGAATATAAAGGCTCCCTGTAAATGATCATACAAATCCTCAATATTAGGTAGCGGATACTTATTCATGATCGTCACCTTGTTCAACTCCCTGTAGTCAATGCACAGGCGCATCGACTCATCCTTCTTCTTTACAAACAACACTGGCGCACCCCAGGGTGATACATTTGGTCAAATAAAACCCTTGTCAAGAAGTTCTTATAACTGTAACTTTAACTCTTTCAACTCCGTTGAAGCCATTCTCTACGGAGCTTTAGATATGGGTCTAGTACCTGATTCCAGTTCGATAACAAACTCAATCTCTCTCTGTGGAAGCAATTCAGGTAAGTCTTTTGGAAAGACATCTGGATAATCTCTCACAAAAGGTTCTAACGACAATGAGGTCTCAGTTTCTCTAGTGGCCACCACACTGGCCAAAATACTCCATGTACCTTGGTTAAGTAGTTTACTGGCTTTCAAAGTTGAAATCACCGTAGGCAAGACCACAGTCCCTGCCTCTTTAAATTTAAACTTTGCCTCAGCTGGAGGATTAAAAACTACCTTCTTTCGAGCACAGTCTATACTAGCATGGTTAGCAGCCAACCAATCCATGCCTAGTATAACATCAAAGTCTCGCATGTTCAAAACTAGCAAGGTTGCTTCTAACACACGACTCGCTAATTTCAATTGACACGTCTTGACTTTTTCTTCAGAAATCATAATTTCTCCTGATGGAGTAGACACAGATAGCACAAAACCAAGAGGTTCCACCTCCAAACAAGCATTTTTTACAAAAAGTGTCCAGATAAAGGAGTGAGAAGACCAAGAATCAAATAGATAAAGGACTTTGCTGTCGACTTCCACTCCCCTGAGACGATCCAGCTGACTTGTTTTTTGTGACCGCAGAGGAATTATTAGGACAATTCACAGCCATATGCCCGGGTTGCTTGCAAGTGAAACAAGCTCTGCCTCATTCCAACAGTGACCCAGGTGCCTTTTTCCACATCTGTTAAATACAGGAATCTACCCCTTCGTAGCACCCGCTTCAGCAGACTGCTGACGGTAATGTTCTTGTGCACCCCTCAGCCTCGAGCTCCTTTGTGGGTTCTTTACTGGGTTCTACATAGCCTTCCTCTTCTGCCTAGAGAAAGGTTTTTGTCCCAATGGGTTTGGTTGTTCCTCATCTTCCTTATCATTCGCATCTACAGCCAGACGCAATGCCCCAGCCTGGGTAGTAGGCCTAAAAACTCGCACAAAACCCATGATTTTCTTTCTGAGGCCTTTCACAAACCTTTCTGCTCCAACCAACTCGATAGTCACCATATCTTCCACAGTCATCTGTCCTTGCTTTAAATCTAGGAATTTCTGTTGTTGTGCATCCCTGAGGTTGGCAGAGAAGAACTTCTCATAGAAGCACTCCTTAAATTGTTCTCACGTAATAGCACGGAGATCTCCACCCAACCTTCTTTTAGCAGATTTTCACAAGAAAACGACCTTATCTCTGAGCATAAATACCGCACACTGTATCCTTTTGTTATTAGGACAGTTCATGTACCAAAAGATATCCTCAATCAATGAAAACCACACCTCTTCTTTAGAAGGATCTTTTAGTGACCCATCGAACGTCGGAGGATCATACTTTCTGAAATCCCTCAAATGCTTCGCTTCAA
>JBBPDJ010000008.1:11911701-11943851 GCA_037974625.1 Cucumis cinereus | reverse complement strand
GATATGAGATTAGTTGGCTAAACTCATTAACCACATTAATCAATATTCGTTAACTGTGTGTACACTCCACTAAAGACGCACAGCTGAACTCTTGTAACCATACAATGCCTCGTATGGTGCCATTACAATGCTAGAATGATAACTGTTATTGTAAGCAAACTTCATCAATGATAGGTGACTATCCCTATTACCTTTAAATTGTAAGACACATGCTCTAAACATATCCTCAAGTGTCTTGATAGTTCTATCTAACTGTTCATCTATTTGAGGATGAAAAGTTGTTCTGAATCGTTACTTAGTTCCCATTGCTCTTTGCAAACTTGGTCAGAACTTCGATGTAAATGTTGGATCTCTATCTGACACAATAGATATGGGAACTCCATATTGACTCACAATTCTATTAACATATAGCTTAGCTAGCTAATCTAACGTAAATGTTGCTTTTAAGCGGTATAAATCGTGCTGTTTTCGTAAGTCTATCAATGATTACACATAAAGTGTCATAACTGCTGGAAGTGTGAGGCAATCCGAATGAGAAATCCATAGTGGTATGCTCCCACTTTCATTCAGGTATCGAGAGTGGATTCCGAAGTTCTCTTGACCTCGGACGTACGGATTTAACTTGCTGACAGATCAGACATCAATCAACATACTCATCAATTTTTCGTTTCATTTCAGGCCACCAATATGTCTTCTTCTAATATATCATCTTTGTGTTCTTTAATATTTGGAACACATAATCTTCTCTATTTTACAATGGCTCCATCAGACCTTAACTCAAACTCTGCTCTATTGCTTTCTTGAGACTTCTCATATAACTTTTGCAAAATAGCATCCTTCGACTGTCTTTTCACAATATCAGTCGCTAACGAAGATCGAACTTGAAATTGAGCAAACAAACTTTCTGACCTTCCTACTGCTATTGTTGCTTTAGAGTCTTTCAACTCGTTAGAAAAACCAACTTCATACCACACAAGACATCCTTAGAAAGTCTGGACTTCCTACTGAGTGCACCTGGTACGATATTCGCTTATTCTGGGTGGTATTCTATAGAACAATCATAATCTATGATCAACTCGAGCCACCTTCTCTATCTCATGTTCAATTCCATCTGATCAAAGATATACTTCAAACTCTTGTGATCAGTGAAGATATGGCACTTTTCTCCAAACAGATAATGCCTTCGAATTTTCAATGCTAAGAAAACGGCTGCCAATTCTAGATCATGGGAAGGATATTTGCATTCATGCTTCTTTAATTGTCTTGAAGCTTAAGCAATTACCTTACCTTTCTGCATCAGTACATAACCTAACCCTTGTCTTGCTTTATCACAGTAAATTTCAAACTCTTTCTCTGACACTGGAAGAGTGAAAATAATTGTCGTTATCAATCTCTTCTTTAATTCCTTGAAACTATGATCACATTTTTTCGACCATTCAAATTTTACATGTTTCTTTCTCAAAGAATTCAACTGTAATACTATTTGAGAGAAATCTTCCACAAAACGTCTGTAGTATGCTGCTAAACAAAGAAAACTACGTACCTCTGTTGCAATTGCAGGTCTCTCCCACTTGACAATAGCTTTAGCCTTCTGCGGATCCACACTAATACCATCAGCTGATAATACGTGCCCCAGAATCATTAGTTTATAATGCAAAAATTCACATTTACTGAACTTGGCATATAACTATTTATCTTGTAATGTATGTAACACTATTCTCAAATGGTTCTCATGAGCTCTTCTATCATTCAAATATATCAGTATATCATTAATGAATACTATCACAAACTGATCTAAGTGTTCATGAAACATCCTGTTCATGAGATCCATGAAAATCGTTCGTGCATTCATTAAATCGAATATCATTACTAGGAACTCATAATGCCCATATCTAGTTATGAATGTCTTATTCGGAATATCAGATTCTTTAACCTTTTGCTAATGATATCCTGACCTTAAGTCAATATTGGAAAACACTGATGCTCCTCTCAATTTGTCGAACCGATCATCGATACGAGGTAAAGGATACTTATTATGTATCGTGACCTTATTCAACTGTCTATAATCTATACACAATCGTAGCGTGCCGTCTTTCTTCTTTTACAAATAACATTGGGGCTCCCCAAGGTGATACACTGTCTGATGTATCCCTTGTCCACTAAGTATTGTAACTAGATTTTTAATTCTTTCAACTTACTCGGAGTCATTCTGTACGGTGTCTAAGAATTAGGTGTTGTCCCGAACAAAACATCAATAGTAAATTCAATCTTTCTATAAGGTGGTAATCCTGATAGATCATTGAGAAACATATTTATGAATTCTCTTACCACCAAAACATCTTCAGGTCTCAGTTTTTCTTTCTGTACTTCTACTATGTGTGCAAGATATGTCGTACAACCCTTTCTCATCATTTTTGCAGCTTTCATCACTGAGATTAAACATGTTGGAATAATTTTTCTTTCTCCTCGAAAACCACTTCAGCTGATCCTAGATTTTGAAAAGTTACTTCTTTCCTATGACAATTCATAGTAGCGTGGTTCGTAAACAGAAAGTTCATACCAAGAATTACATCTAGCTCTTGTAACTCAAGGGGTATCAAATCTACATACATACTAACACCCTCCATTAAGACGTCGCAACCTCTAATTACTTCACCAACTTTTACAGCATCGTCGACAGGAGTATAAATAATTAATTCATCTGGTAGTGTTTCTATCATTCTACTCAATTTATTCATAAGTGTACTAGAAACAAATGAATGTGTACCTCCAGGGTCTAATAAAACATAGGTAGGTAAATCACAAACAAGTAATCACTACTACAAAATATGGTTTACTTGACAGTGAAAAACTGTCAAGTAAGGGATTAGAGTTTCTGGTGAGGTTCATGAATCTGATCAGTGGGCAAAGGAAACTCTTACTCTTTTACAGACAAAATCAGTTCAAGTCACTAACTAGATTAAAAATTCGGCAAGCTCCGTTTTCTATAAAAAAACTTGACGGTTTTTCTTCAAAATCGCCATTTTCTTGATGTTTTGGCGAAAAATGGTCAAGAATGAAAAACACCAATCGTCAAGAAAGCCCATATTTGTAGTAGTGTAGATACATAGATACATATATATACACATATACATACATACATATATATAACAAAATTTCAATTAAATCAAACATTTTTTTCCAAACCTTTTAAAACAAACAATTAACATCCTAAATCCAAATCCAATTACAAATCAAAATAACCAACTAAACCTTAAATTAATTAAGATAATTGAAAATTAAAAATTAAAAATTATCTTAAATTTTTGGATACTATAGGGCCACATAGTGATATGTGTCATTGCGGACAGACTCACTAAATCAGCAACATTTCAATACAGCGAGATCTAAGTATACAACGAACAGTGGACACAGTTGTACTTGAAAGAAATGGTGAGATTGCATGGAGTTCTTGTGTCGATTGTATGTGACAGAGATGCTCGTTTCGCCTCTAATTTTTGAAAGGTCTTCAAAACGCCTTGGCCACAAGAATTAGGTTTCAATACAACTTTTCACCCATAGGTTGATGGTTAAATTGAACGTTTGAACAAAACATTGAAGGATATGCTACGAGCTTGTACATTGAAGTTTTCAAGGAGTTGGGGCTCTCACTTGCACTTGATGGAGTTCACGTATAATAATAGTTATCAGGCTACCATAGTCACGACGCAATTTGAAGCCTTAAATGGTAAGAGTTGCATGTTTCCTGTGTGTTGGATGAGGTTGGTGAGGAGAGATTGATCAATTTTGAGTTAGACTAGTCTACTAATACAACCATACGACAGTTTAGAGCACGTATGAAGACAACTCAGAGTAGTCAGAAAAGTTATGCTGGTATAAGACGTAAAGACCTTGAATTTGAAGTGAAGGATAAGGTGTTCTTAAAAATGGCACCTATGAAAGACGTCTTGAGGATTGCAAAGAAGGAAAACTTGAGTGCCCATTTCATTGGGCCATTTGATATTCTTCAGAGAATTGGTTTGATGGCTTACCGTTTCACGTTGCCACCATCTCTCTCCACAGTTCATGATGTTTTTCATGTCTCTATTTTGAGAGAGTATCTAGCAAACCCTTCTCATGTTGTAAATTATTATCCATGGAGTTAAATGAGAATTTGGGCTATGAGGAGCAACCTCTTGAGATTTTGGCAAGAGAAATAAAGGTATGCTACGCAACAGGGGAATTGCCTTAGTGGAAGTGTTATGGCAGAATCACCTAGTTGAAGAAGCTACATGAAAACAAGGAGATGACATGAGAACACGATACCTAATGTTGTAGGAGGATTAGAACTTTCAAAGACGAAAGTTTTTTAAGGAGGGAAGAATGTAACATCCTAAATTTGAGGTAATTTTATTTTACTTGTCTTAAGTTAAGTTGGTTTATTTTAGATTACGTAACATCCAAAAGTTTGAGATGATTTTAATTTAATTATCTGAAATTAATTAAGTAAAAGCTGGATTATATTGGTTAGGGATGCTAATTTTCTTTTGGATTGATTATTTTTTTATTTTGTGGAGATTTGATTAAGAAAGTAAATATGTATATATGAGTATATATATTTATTTTAGAAATTAATTATTGGAGAGAGGTAAATATAATTAAATATTTATCTATATAATTATTGGTGATAAGATATAATTCGTTGAAGAAAGAAGATGTGATTTTTGGTAAAAAGATGAAGAAATTTGGGTTTAAGAATATATATATGGATATATATATATTATATTTTTTGGAAAAAGATAATAATAATAATAATGAGTTTATTATTATTAATATTTATAAAAAGTTCCTAAAGCATCTAGGGTTGGGTGAAGTTAAAAAGAAAAGAAAAATAATTTATTATTATTTTAATTTCTTCTTCCTTTTAAACATGGAAAGCGTCGCCCCATCTTCTCTCTTGTGCACAGTCCGTCGGCCAGACTCCCATCTCTACAAGTTCTTTTTCTGCAAAGGTCATCCACTGTCAGACGTCGTTGTCAAACTCTTTCGACGTCGAGTCGCTTACTCAGTTGCGCCGCTGTTGGACGTGTCGCTCCCGCAATGAGCCACCGTCTTCGTTGTGTCAAGTTGTCGCATCGCGGTTCGTCTTCGCCTGTGTTAAGTCGCGCCGTCTGTCACCATTTGACCGTTTCGCCGCCTGTGTCCAACCGCCGCTTCGCTGATTGACGTTGTTTGTGGGTAAAATTTATTGGTTTTATTTATGGATTTTTGTATACCTAATAAATTTAAATTTATAATTTATTTGGGAATTATTCTTGGTTAATTGAAGGTTATTTTAGAGCTATTATTAGAATTAATTTGTAGAGTTTCATCTACAAATTAATTGAATTGTCGACAACAAATTGGTATTAAAGAACTATTTTGAAGAGTTTAAGGGTAAATTTGATTAATATTCTTTATGGAAAAATTGTTAATTAAATTGTTATGTATAGATTTAACTTGGAGCTTCATTGGATATTAATTCGTAGAATTTTTTCCTACGAATTGAATTGGAGTTTTCGACGACTAATTGGTAAGAATAAAAAATATTTTTTTAAGGGCTAAGGTTAACATTAATTAATAATTTTATGAAAAAATTATTTATTAAATGTTTTGTGTATAGGATCAATTTGATGGAGAAGCTGAAGCAAAAAAATTAACGACACTTTGAGGTAAGGGACTTACTACTGGTTCCTCAACAGCAAGAATACTTATGTGACATCAGAGTTGTTGGATTATGTGATAAATGAATTGAGTAATTAGGTAACGAGTTTGAGTTATTTTAATTAACAATTTTTATGGAAAATTAATTTTGGAAATTGTTAATAAAAATTGGATGTGTGAGGGATAGCTTCTACGGAATCCACGCATTAGGTGCAGATGATGAAAGAGATTGAATGGTTTGCATGTGTTATTTTATGGGTACAAAGTAATAGTGTGGTTTAAATGTGTGCTTTGTGCATTGACTGCTTTGGATTCTTTTATTGTGGTTATGTTTTATGGTTGTTATGGAAAACCTTATAACATGACACCTGGTTTTGTGGTTAGAATTTTGGATATGTAGTAGCTGATGGTTGTGTTGTATTGTGGCACGATGATTGGGTAATTTTGTATAATTAACTATGTAGTTTATTCACAGCCTTTCATACCTTATGGAATATGTAAAGCATGTTAACTGTACCATGAGTAATCAATTATTGTTGTGATTGCTTTACTTATTGATTGTGGTTTTTGTTGGAATATGGTGTCTGTTAATTCTACCTATTAACTTTGTGTACTTCGTTTATGGGATGGGTTGACAAGCTTGTGTGGTGTGTGTCACGAGGGTCGGGTTAACAAGTCTATGTGACATGTATCCCGACATGATTGCTTTTGCATATGGTCCTACGAATTTGCTAGGACCACCCTAGCATTGGGCTGTATGGGCATTCCTACCAAACCTATTGGACTCGATGATATGCTTATGGTGAACCGTCTGTTTATGGTTTTTGTGATATACTGGTTATTAATTATCAATGTGTAACTCGTATGTCAAGTCTAACTGTGTGGTACGCTGACATGACATGTTTGGTTATGTGACGAGTTGCTTGATACTGATTTATGTGATTTGTTAGCTAAATGTCTTAGTTAACTGTTAGTGATGGTTATGTGAGTAGTTAACAGAATGGACTAACTTTTGAGTTAGTTGTTGGTGATGGGTTATGTCACACCCTCTCCCAGACTTTCTACTCTTAGCCTAGAAGACGACATGAAACCAGTAAGTCTCATTTTTACCTTAACGATTCTCACTGACCATCTATTAACTGACTGTCTACTCATCATAAACAAATAAAACATGGCTGCAGAACTAACATATCCAGAGAAAAACTAAAACACAACTACAAAAAGTGAAAACCCATACTTGTCTTATACAAACCCAGCTCAGTGCTTAAACATTCTGCAAATCAAATACAACATGCATGATCAGAGTCTAAACATACAACAAAACAAAAATCTCTGTATAGGAGACAGACAACTGTATATCAGGTTTGGGGATCATGATATCTACCTGAAAGTGGAAAAACATTTTGAAAAAATGAGCTAATGCCCAGTAAGTAACGTTTAATAAGCAACATATTTAAAAATACATAGATATCATAGCTTGGAAATCATAAGTATTATAAACTTGTCAATACATAAATATCATACTGAAAAATCTCATCATAAACTCAGTAAATTAATATTTTTGTAAACTTTCATTAAATCATGAAAACCCTTTCACAAAACACTGTTTTCGAAAACATGATAAAACGATATGTATCATCTAAACTACGCAGTAGTGGAAAAAGCCTGGCACTAACAACGTCTTTGTCGTAGTGGAGTGATCAAAACTAACGACAGCTATAACTACATAGTGGTGGGATCAGAACCAACAGCGTCTTCGCCGTTGTAGAGCTAGCCCAATACACACGACGGTATATTACGTTATAGTGGGGCGAGCATCTATAACGTCTTTGTCGTAGTGGGGTAAATACAGCACTAACGACGCGAACCTATGTTGCAGTGGGGCCAACACTTGCAACGTCTGTGTCATGATGGAGTAATCTCAACAGCATGACAACGTATAACTACGAAGTAGCGGAGCTACCGCCCATAACGTCTTTGCCATGCTGGGGCAAACGCAGCACTCATGACAACGCATACCCTAGTGTGTACACCTAGTATAGTAGACTCGGGCGCAAACATGGATACACATGCTCTATATAAAAACATCTCGTAAAACGTGTAAATATCCTATAAATAAACTCAAACAGTTTATTAAACTCATCATGAATTTCAGAATACTGTAAGCATGCTGAAATTCTCTTTAAAACATGGAAAACATGATATCTCAAATTTTACTGAAATCTCAGAAAACGTGTAAACAGACTCGACCCTCATTCCAGTCAAACATGGATAATAATGCATCGAAATCAATAAAATATGTCAATTAATATAATTAGAGTCAAAAGTTTCATAAACATGCTTACATCTCAATTGGCACTTGTATCGTAAAACGTGCAAAAATAATAATATAAGAAAGTATGGTTAAAATCATGAAGAATATGAATTTTTTGAATTTTTCTGAATTTAATACAATTTCTCATAAAACGTGTAATTCCAGTATTATTTTAATAATAAAATATTTATATAAGATTATTAAAATAATACATCACTTACAAACTTGTTGGATCGTCTTTGGTTCATAAACTTTCTCGATAGCTAATTCTCCTGCAAAATTATCAAAAATCGACGCATTAAATTAATCTGTTCGGTTCTCAAGAAAATTCAAATTTCCTTTAATTTCTTAATTTTTTTTCCTTGTTTAGCTTTTTAAACAAGGATAAAATGGGCATTTAACAATAATTATTCAAACCGAGTTAAGGAAAAATATACATTTTGTCTTTACTTTTAATGACGGGCAAAACATGACAGACCATGTTGTTTACTAAGGTTTACTTTTAATGACGGACAATAGATGATGGTCATAAATGAAACTTCATCTTCAACCTTCTATTTTTCTCCAATTTTTGGCCAGTTTTTCGGCCACAACTCTGGTGAAACTCCGACGATAAAATTCTTTTTTTTCTAGCCGAAATTGGAGGTTCTAACTATTACCAATCAATTATCCATTACTTAAACTACATTACCTAAAATTTTGGCCGTCAAATTCCCTTTGAATCTCTCGGATTTAGCTCTGAAACTTTACTTCCTCTGTTTTCCAGTTAGCTTGAACAATAAAATTCAACCTTCAAATTCTCCTTCTACGATTAAAATTAACCAAATTCCTTTTACAAAACTATCCATGAGCTTCTAAATTACCTTACCTCAAATTTTGAAGCTCTACTTTCAACTCTAACCCATTCAATTTCTTCAAAAACTTCAATTGCTCAAAACTTTGAATTTCCAGCACTAATGAGTTTCCTTTTCGATTTTCTTGGTTTTCTTGACCAAATTTCTCAAAATTGAGTTGTCCATCGGCTTCCTCTCTCTTTTCTACACAATTTAGACTCAAATTTCACTCAATTTTGTTAGCAATTGAGCTCAATTTCATCACTCTTTCCCACTATGTTTAAACCTCTCGGGTCAGAAATTTCTTCTTTTTCCTCTCGGGTTATCTTCTCCCTTTCTTCAATTTTCTCTTCAATTTGACCAACTCCATGCCTATTAACCAATAAATTACAAAAAAGGAAGATGAATTAAAATGTAATTTCAACTTCCTCTTCCTTACCTTATCCTACTGGGCCCCACACTTCAAAAATTTCCTATTTTTTTTTAAACATAAAGATAAATACAAAATAATAATAATAATAATAATAAAAAATAATTATTATTAAAAATTCAAAATTATTTTAATTTTAATTTCTTTTCTTTTCTTTTTCCCTTTTCTTTTATATTTTTTTAAACAAAATTACAAAATTACCCTTTTTGCCATTTCTTGAACAAAATTAGTAAAATACTCTTTCATTATTTTCTTATATATTTTTTTACAACAACTTGAATTACAAAAGTTGGGTATTACAGGTTAACTATGTTTAGATTGACTGAATGGTTATGTGACGGTTTGTTAGAACATATTTCTATGGAAAAACCAAAAAGGTTGTGTGACGATATGTCTTTATGGTTTGCTATGGAAAAATCGTAAAACAGGATAAAGGTGTGAGGATATTATGGTTCTCATTTTTGAATTAAACTTCATATGTGTGCTAATGAATGTTTTGGACTAAAATTGCATGTTTTTGGACTATGGTAGCTGTTAACTTTATCTATTAGCCATGTTCTACTCCGTTTGTGGGACGATACCTGCTTTTGCATGTGGACCCACAGGTTTGCTAGGATGACCCTGACATTGGCCTGTATGAGTGTTCCTACTAAACCATTAGACTGTGTGTCGTAGAGTACAGTTTAATAGGAAGTTAACAGTTAACCTAGTGGGCCCAATAGTGGGTTCCTTACTGTGTATTTTTGTACTCACCCTTTTCATATTTAAATTTCAGGTAAGTATGGGGAAACCGGCGACGAACAGAAAGGACCAATGACCATGCAATCAGGAACTAGATTGACTAATGCTTCCGTTATAGTCTTCATGATTTTTTGTTTTTCGATTTTGTTATTATTGACAAATGGTTCCGTATATTTTTTTCAGATTGTTAATTTTTATTTAAGTAACGACCTCGGATTATGGTTGAAAATTTGAGGCGTTACAAATTATATTGATTAAGGAAGCTAATTTTAATTAATTTTATTTGTTTTTACAATATTGTTGTTTATTTAAGTAACAGTTTTAACTTAGTTAGAAAAGTTGGGTCGTTAGAAAAAACATACCTAATGAGGACGAAAGATTCGTATTGACCATTGTAACAAACTTTGACTCCAACAGTTATATTTTTTCTAATTTTTTCACCTACTATATAAAGGTGTATGTGTGAAAAAAAAATTAGTTGTTACAAAGTTTTGTTGAAAGAGATAAAGAGAGTGATTTCTTGTACGCCTCTTCAGTTCTTTAAGAAATTGGTCCTTCTGTGGATGTAGGCTTCGTTTGGCCGAACCACGTTAAATCTGTGTTTTATCTTAGTGATAGAGAAACACAGATTTAAAAACTCTGTATATTAAAAACTCCATAGTTGATGAACAAAGAAAACAGAAAAAGGTAAAGAAAGAAAGAACTTATTTATTCTATGTGTTGCAAAATTGAAAAAGAAGAAGGGAAAGTAATCATACATGTTTGGTAAAGAAAAGATGGATACGTGGCCACCCAATATCCACATCTTCTACCTACCTCCTTTTACATTTTCTTTCTTCCATTTCATTTAAGTTTTACCTTTCAAAATAAGTCTTCAATTTGTGCCTATCTTGAATCTTAATGATAATGTTCTAAGGTAAATAATCGAAGAAGATACAACATACACGATATGGACAAAATTAGAAAGCCTATATGCTATCGAATATCTCCCTAACTTAACTGACAACTTAGATAAGTTTAAAATGATCTTTTATGAATTCAAGATTCTTCAAGACAAACCTGGTGAAGAAATTAAGCATATGTGCTTCTTAACTCCTTGGCCGAATCCGAAAAAGAAGTAAAGAATGCTCTCAAGTATGGCAGAGATTCGGTCACAGCATATACGATTATTTCAGCCCTTAGAACAAAGGAAATACAACTACGATCATCTAAAATAGAACAACACAGTGGAGATGGTTTACTTGTCAAAGGAAAGTCTCAATCAAATCGGCGGAAAAACAGTAAAAGAAAGCAAAACATAAGAAAAAATCTAAATACTGTAAAAAGAAGAGGCATCTTATTCAAGATTGTTTCTTTCTTACGAAAAAGAATCAGAAGAAAGAAAAAGGTTCAAATGGAAAGCAACCTGAAGCATCAATAGTAGAAAGTTCTTTTATTTACACAGATGTTTTGGCATCAACCAAAGTTCAAGCCAATCATGTTACCCCCTTTGGTAAACATGATTGGGTTCTTGACTTCGGCTGCACCTACCATATGATACTATTTAAAAATTTGTTCAACCCTTATAAAGAAATAGATGGAGAGTCATGGGAAACAATGAGGCTTGTCAAATTGCTTGTATTGGATCAGTCACTATGAAATTGAAAGATGGGACTCTGAAATTACGTAGAAATGTTAGACATGATCCTCACCTAAAAAGAAATATGATTACTCTAAGAATGTTAGACTCTTTGGGGTGTGAATACAAAGGAAAAAGGTGGAGTTTTTTAGGTCCTAAAAGATTCTGAGGTGGTTTTGGTTGGAGAAAAGGTAAATGATCTTTTCATAATCAAAAGGGTTGAAATGATAAATGAAGTTAATGCAATATCTACATCAAACCTTACTGAGGTTGATCTTTGGCACAAAAGATTGTCTCATATAAGACAAAAGAGACTTGAAGCTCTATCAAAGCAATACATCTTACCTAAAGAAATCAACAACAAGTTGTCTTTTTGTGAACAATGTGTTCTAGGAAAAGCAAGAAGACAAAGTTTCACGAAAGCACAACATACTGCTAAAGTAATCCTTTACTACATCACTCAGATCTTTGGGGACCAGCCTCAACACCAAGCCTTAGTTGCTTAAGGTACATCTTATCCTTTACTGATGATTTTTCTAAAAAAAGTTGGATTTATTTTCTAAAAACTAAAGATCTAGTTTTTGGTAAATTTAAAGAATGAAAGATGATAGAAAAATAGACATATAAACAGATTAAGTATATTAGATCTGATAATGGTTTGGAGTTTTATGGAGATGATTTCAATGTCTTCTATAGAAAATATGGTATCACAAGGCACAAGACAGTGAGATACACACCACAAAAAAATTGGGTGGCTGAAAGACTCAACAGAATTATCATGGAAAGAGTAAAATGTCTATTGTCAGATGCTATCTTGGAGAAAATATATTGGGCTGAAGTTGCTGCATATTCTATATATACTTTAAATAGGAGTCCTCACACCTCTCTATAGTTTCTAACACCCAAGGAGAAATGGTCCAAACACCCTCCAAATCTAAGTGATCTTAAGATGTTTTGATGTGTAGGTTATGTTCACTAGAATCAAGGAAAACCCAAGGCAAGGGCAACTAATCAGCTAATCTAAGTGATCTCAAGATGTTTGTTGACTTCATTGAACGAGACAAGGGTTTCAAGACGTGTCACCCCACTAAAAAGAAGTTCATAATCAGCAGGGATGTCCTTTTAAAAGAAAATAAAATGTTTATGCAAGGAGAAGGTAAACTGGATGTAGATCCTACAACCACTAATACCTATATCACTCAAATTTAGGTGGAGACACAAGAAATACTCTAACTGTTGCAGTTCCTATTGCTGATAAAGAAAAAGTAGAACAGACAACAGGGAATCAGGTTGAGATTGTTAAAATACTCTCTAGCAAGTGATAGACAAAGAAGAGTAATTGTTCCTTTTGTTAGGTATGTTGAAACTAACTACATGAATTTTGTTCTAAATGCCACTTTAGCTCTAAATGACCAAGAACTAAGTTCCTTTGGCGATGTTGTAAATGGTTCTGATACTAGAAAGTGGATAAAAACAACGAATGAAGAAATGAACTTACTAAGTTTGAATGACACTTGGACCCTAGCTTCTCTAACTAATGAATGTAAATCAATAGCATGAAAGTGGATATACAAACTAAAAGAGAGGATTGCAAAAGATTTAAAGCCAAGGTACAAAGCAAGGTTGGTAGTAAAAGGTTACACTCAATGACAAGGTATAGACTATTTTGAAATTTTCTCTCCAGTTGTAAAACAAACTTTTATAAGACTCCTTTTATCCCTAGTAGCCCAAAACAACCTATAGTTGGACTAACTAGATGTAAATACAGCCTTCCATCATTGCTATCTAGATGAAACTATCTACATGGAACAAGCTAAGGGTTTTGGGGTTAAATGAAAGGAAGACCTATATTGTTTGTTAAAGAAGTCAATAACAGTCTCCTAGGTGCTGGTATAGAAGATTTAACGATTACATAGCTGGTTTAGGTTTTCAAAGAAGCTCATACGATATGTGTGCTCACATAAATTCAACAACCTACCAAGACAATGTCTACTTATTATCTTTGTTGATGATATGTTCCTTGCAGAGAGCTCTAAAGCTGACTTGATTCATGTTAAAGGTCTTTTAAGTAAAGAGTTTGACATGAAATACATGGGAGAATCAAGAAAGATCCTAGGGATAGACATCACTAGAGATAAAGACCGTTTATACTAAGCATCAGTCAATCAACCTACTGTGAGAAGGTAGTAAGAAGGTTTAACCTAACCAATGCTAGACCGTGACTATTCTTATTGCAAAACATTTTAAGCTTTCAACAGCAAATTCTCCTAATGAGACTGATACAGAACAGAAACAACAAATGGAGAATCTTCCTTATGTACCTAATGATCTGTACAAGACCTGACCTATCCTATTTAGCAAGCCTATATAGCAGATACATGGCTAATATTGGATAGAGTCACTAGGAAACAACAAAATGGATACTAAGATATCTAATTTGGTCTAAGTATGCAAAACTAGTATATCAGAAGATTATGTGGACTCAAATTATGTGGACTATGTGGACTCAGATTATGTGGACTATGTGGACTCAGATTTTGCTGGTGATATTGATAAAAGAAGAAGCCTAACAAGGTATGTTTCCTTCTATGGTGCTAATCTAAGAAGTTGGAAAGCAACAATACAATCTATTTTTGCTCTCTCAACCATAGAAGCAAAATACACAGCACTTACAAAGCCAGTAAAAGATGGATTGTTGCAAAGGATTGATGAAGGACTTTGCTATTAAACAACAAGTAGTTAAAATCTACTGTGATAACCAAAGTACTATACATCTATTCAAGAACCCACAATTCCGCAGCTGAACAAAACACATATCCATAAAATTTCATTTTGTTCGTGAAAAAATAGAAGCTGAAGAAATAGAAGTTTTGAAGGTTCATACCTCGAATAACGCAGCAGATATGCTAACCAAACCGGTTTCAAAGCAAAAGCTCTAAAAATGATTTGAGCTTATAGGCTTTGATTTGCATAAGAAAGGATAGAAACTAAGAAGTATTCGAAGACTGAAGAGTTAGATTCAAGGTGGAGATTTGTAACAAACTTTGACTCCAATAGTTTAAGTTTTTCTAATTTTTTCTGGTACATACTTTTGTAAACACCTGCTATATATAAAGGTGCGTGTGTGTGGAAAAAAAATCAATTGTTACAGAGTTTGGTTTAGAGAGAAGAAGAGAGTGGTTTCTTGTACTCATCTTCCTTTGGCCGAACCACGTTAAATCTGTGTGTTATCTTCTCCTTTCATCCATCCAAAATAATCTACATGTTTAAAACTCCATAGTTGTTGAACAAAGAAAACAGAGAAAGGAAGAGAAAGAAAGAACTTCTTTCTTCTATGTGTTACCAATTTGAAAAAGAAGAAGAGAAAGTAATCTTACATATGTGGTAAAGAAAAGAGAGATACTTGGCCACCCAATCTCCAGATCTTCTACCTACCTCCTTTTGCCTTTTCTTTCTTTAATTTCATTTAAGTTTTTACCTTTCAAAATAAGTCTTTAATTTGGGCCTATGTCAAACAAGCCCAACGACCATAGGGATGTATATCATTGACTTACATTGTAAGTAAGTCTACGGAACCTAGAACTTAAGCTCTAATACAAACTGTAACGACGCAACTTTTCTAACTAAATTGAAATCGTTACTTAAATACAAACAATATTTTAAAAACAAATTAATGTAAAACCAAATCATTATTTCCTTATCTTCAAAATTAAATAAAATTAATATCCTTAATCAATATAATCTTAAATAAACACACTTAATTTAAGATAATTAAAAATAAAATTACCTCAAATTTTTGATATTACAAATAGTACAAAACAATTTGAATAAATTTCTCCCAACTACAGCGTCGAGAGTTCCATAATTTCCCGATGGCTATTCAATCGTCAAGATATTGTTGTGCAAATTGATTGGTGCAGGTAACTCGCTCAATGGGTAGGACAACCCTTGGGAGATATGGATAACTCTCAACTCCTACTAATAAGCCATAAGAAGTTATAATCTCCTGACATTGTATATATGTCGTTGGAGTTGTGACCATCTCCCAACATTGTCCATTTAGATGTCGAGAAATCTATTCCTAACAACTTTCTACCGACAAAGTTCTTGATCTCCCAACACCTGTTTGGGCATTTCCTTGCGATTGGAGGCGTCAGAAGATCTTTTTTTTTTCTTTGTGTCGGTAGTGATTTAATTCGAGAGTTTGCTTCAATTTTTGTCTTTGAGTTCCATCGCTCACAACAAGTTGTTTCTACCACCTTGAATTTCATGGAGATTGTAAAAATTAATTAGAGTTTCTTGGGTTTATTCCTATTCAATATTTTTCATATTTGTATTTTTCATTTATATGTTTCTTTCCTTTATTGAATTTGTTGGAATCTATTTATTTTGTTATTCTTTGTATTCCAAATTAACACGCCACGTGGCATGGTTCAAATTTAAGAGAGTTAAACCACATCTCAGACAAGTCATAGGTTAGTGTACGCGTTACATTTCATTGACGTGTGACAGAAATAAATGACTTTGGCCACCTATTTTTTCTTTTTAATTTGTTTTTAAGCTACCCTATATAGGTGTTTTTGTTTTTAAACTATACCATTTTCTTTAAGGAAAAAATCCAAAATATGATTTTATGGATATTCTGCACAATATCAACAAAATTATATTAGTATCAAGTTATTAGTAGATTTGTTCTAATTTGAAAACCAAAATAGAAAGCCCAATAGACAACAATAATTAATCAAGACAAATGATAATAACATAACAATCTAATGTTGTGGATAACATTTATAAATTCCATATGATGAAAAAAATTTAAACTAATCATATTACGATCATTGTTTTGGAAACTTAAATGGGAAATTCATATGGACAACAAGAAATTAGTTTATTTATTTACCTGTCATTAGAAATTATTTAGTTGTTTTATATCAAAAATATGAAATAAAAGAAAATGCTTGTTTGTCAATTAATTATTTGTCTTTAAAGAGAAGAAATATGAGCAATATATAATGTGTGTGGAGCCAATGAAACAAACTCACACTCATTGGATAACAAGAAAAGCCATGGCCATCCACAAGAGCTCCATTCTCTTCCTTGTATTATGCATTTGTTTCAACACTCAACTTTTACAAGTGCGTGGTACAATTTCATTGTTTGATAAGTATTATGTTCATGTCATCAATGGCTTTAGTAACGCAATGATTGGAGTTCATTGTCAGTCAAAAGACAACGATCTCGGCGAACACTACGTCCCTGTCGGAGGTGAATTCCAATGGAATTTTCGAACAAACCTTTTTGGATCAACGTCGTTCTTTTGTCATGTTTGGTGGACTGAAGGGTACGTTACGTATAAGGCATTCTTGGATAACGAAGAGTTTAAGTTACAATCATGTGGAGATGGAAATTGCAAATGGAAAGCAGATCCTCGAGGAATTTCTAATTTTAACGTTCGAGAAAATGTGTACCAGTTGCTATACTTATGGCAACATTGATTAAAAGTCTCACAATTAATAATTAATAAGGAATGTCAAAGTGAGCTTGTCTCTATTGACATGACTTTCTTCTCTAGAGGTTGGAGGTTCAAATTCTCCACTCCGTATTTATTGTACTAAAAAGATAATTAATAAGGACTGACACATTGTAATGAGATTTTTATTACAAAACTTAGTTGCATACTAAATTACACCCAACTTGTGCAACCTAGCCAGGTTATCCAGTTTCATGGTTCCACGTGTCAATATTATCTTCATTTTAAAAAGCTCAAAAAATCACCTTTTCTTTTATCTCTTAATCTCAAACTTACTCTTAATTCCCAACCTAACAGGCTCATAAAAACCTCCATTTCTATTTCCCTATTTTGAGAAATTTATAGTTTTCTAACCATGTTACATTCTTCCAGTTACTAGCTTTGAATCTACTGAGAAATTCAGTTCTTTTTTTATTATCAAAACGAAAAATAACTTGAAAACCTCCATCATAAATTACCCTTCTTCTTCTTCACCATAAATTTGCAATTGATAAAATGAAAAAGAAAAATACGAAAAGAGAGAAAATCAGGAGAGAATCACAAATAAAATAAATCATATATACACAAAAGTAGGAGTTTATATAATATGGCATATAGGAGAGTCTATTATTATATGATTACAGATGAACTCTTATTATTACATTATAGTTATAGTCCATTTTGTAGGAGAGATGGCCGAGTGGTTGAAGGCGTAGCATTGGAACTGCTATGTAGGCTTTTGTTTACCGAGGGTTTGAATCCCTCAAATAAAAATAGATACTATTATTCAAACGGTTAGACCTTTCTTGGATATGGAGTCACATTGAGTTATGGCAAATATGCGATCAAGCATAGCTCACGTATATTCAATGTCAACCATGAAACATATGCAACTCACACATAGTTACTATATCACTGTCTTGACAACAAAACAAACTAAATATACGGTCGAGAATAACTCACACATGATCTAAAGGAAACAGGTGGTCAAACTAAGCTCACACATATTCACCATCAGATTTGTAACATATCTCGGTCTACCACGACAAAATATACTGGATATTCAATCGAGAATAGCTCACACATGTTCCAAAGAAACAAGGAACATGCAGCCAAATTGAGCTCGCACACATTCAGTACCGGCAACGGTGGCAACCTTATCCCAATCTTCACATCATCTCAGTCACCACCGCTATGTGCACATGGAGCCACTCTCCATGAGTTAATCTAGGCCTAAAGCCAAAATCACAATTTCCATCCATGTCCTCACCTAGGCTCAAGATTTTGAATCTCCGTCCATGACCTCTTTCAGCCTCAAAATCCCCTTCCAATCGTAGATGGCGCTACGGAAACACATTCTCGTAGCCTTTTGATAAATCACAAACTTATTTTCATAAAAATCAAATATTTCATATTTAGAAACCAAACATGTCCAAAAACATGTTTTCATAGTCATTTTCAATTCTCAGCTAAAACAGAGTTAGAATAAGCAAAACAGAAACATTCTCATCGATAAATCCAAACTGAACATATTTAACACAATTTTCCAAAAGAACTGAGAATATTAGAGAAACCATAGCTACTTATCTCAGCTTTCAAATATTTCATCAAATCCATTAGAAAAACACATTTGGATCATAACTTATGTAAATCGTAAGTAAATCAAATGATGTTAAAAACAAACACATAATACAAATTCACATGCAAGTCTAAAATAACTTTCATATCAAAGATCATTTGAAAATAACCACTCACTGCCAATGACTCAATTCTCTAGGATTATAAGCTTTTCCTTGCTTTGGTTTGACCTGAAAATAATTATTAAGGTCACTAAGTTATCTTCACATGTTCAAATAACACAATCTTCTCGAAAACGTTTTTTTTTTTTTTTTTGCATTAGGTATATGTGATAATAATGTAGTGGTTATGTGATGAAATGGATGTGCGTACAAATTTTTCTAACCTTGTACAAGTATAAACAAAACTAGGTACGTGGTAAGTTCACGGTCAAACATAAGGATTTTGTGATTACAACAGTGAGTTGAGTAATATTCTTTTGAGGAAATAAGCAACTAAACTGATGATAGGGGGAATTTAATATTAGACTAATCTAACTGTAACGCCCCGAGTTTAGGAGGAGGACATGAATGAACCGATATCACATCTGAATGAGAGAGATCCTAAGGACATGAAAGTATGGTTAAAAAGGCTTAAAAGAAATGAAAGTTACTACCTATACCAACAAGGTCTACCTTCCTTTTCGGTGGCTCAATCATAAGAACTTCAAAGTTAATTGTGCTTAGCTCGAAAAATTCTATGTTGGGTGACCTCTTGGGAATTTTCCTAGAATGCATGTAAGTGAGGACAAAGCATGTTGAAAGGACACGTGTTAGTTTGTGGGAACAACTTTCACTCTAATAAGTATTTAACACAAGTAAAGATGATATGGATGATGCTGCCAGGTCGGAGGGATGCAGGGGAATATCGGGGCCATTAGAAGCTGAATCCAAATTTCGAGTCCTAGTCTGAATCTTGGGCCTGGGGTGTTACAGATGGTATTAGAGCGAAACCTTTTTCAGTAAGATGTGGTTGGGGACGAATCAAGCGGAAGCTGGTGGACATGTAACGACTGAATTTTAGGAGGAGGACATGAATGAACCGATATCACATCTGAATGAGAAGGATCCTAAGAACATGAAAGTAAGGTTAAAAAGGCTTAGAAGAATATAAAGTTACTACCTATACCAACAAGGTATACCTTTCTTTTTGGTGGCACAATCATAAGAACTTCAAAGTTAAGCTTGTCTAGCTCGAGAAATTCTATATTGGATGACCTCTTGAAAATTTTCCTAGGATGCATGTGAGTGAGGAGAAAGCATGCTGAAAGGACACGTGTTGGTTTGTAGGGACAACTTTCATTCTAATAAGTTTTTAACACAAGTAAGGATGATATGGATGATGCTGCCAAGTCGTAGGAGATGTAGGGGAATGTCGGGGCCATTAGGGGCTGAATCCAAATTACGAGTCCTAGTTCGAATTCTAGACCTGGGATGTTACACTAACTAAACTACGTTAATATATTCAGATGTGATGCGGTGGATGGTTGTGTGTTAACTAACATCGAAACAATGCAAGTACTGTGTTAAGTGAATAATTCGGTAGACAAGATTAAAGAGTCATTGTAATCTATTCATAAACATGGAAATCTCATGCAATTAGTACTAATTAAGACAAGCACCCTTTCGGCGTCTTGATGTCACAAATATTCTATTTCTAGATATAAATGATGCACTGATAATATTATAGGTCTTCTTATTTCTAAGTTATTCACTATCTTTCTCACCGTGGTCTAAGTTATACTCTTTCTAACAGTTGACTACCTTTAATCTAAACATACTCTTTTAATGTGTTTATGTATATAGTGTGATAAAGATCAGTCAAAAAGAGCATTACCATATCTACTTACACATTAATTTCTAACTCCATAACCCATTAGTTCCTTTAGCTACTCAAAAGACTTAGAAAACCTAAGAGATGGAGATGGATGTAAATAGAGTATTCGTATTCATAAATCAAATATTACACAAATTGAATCATCAAATACAAACACAAGAAATGCAAACTCTATATCAAAATTTCTTGCTCTTCGAAGGTGATTGAATGCTTACAAAGTTTATCGATCTTATGGAATGGATGGATGGATGGAAATGTAGGTAGATGATGTAGACTTTGGAAATGTTATTCTGTCAAAATTAACTAATCTTCTATAATTGGCTAATTAACTAACTCCCGTTCTGATTTCTAAAGGTGATACTTAAATGCCTCAGATTACTATCATCCACTACGAACATTTCATACTTCTTGGCACTTATTTTTGCGCATACTGGGGCTTGGATACGTCTCAAAAGCTTTGCAACGCATATGATCTTCAACGCATATGTGACCCTCAACGCCTCCTTATCTCTTGGCTATGAGTCAGGAAATGAATTCCTTTTAGAATTGCGGATAGTTTAGGCGTTGAGGTGTCTTTAATTCAGTTCTACTTTAAATCTTGCGATAAATAATACCATGCGATCAAATAATTTAAGGAATAAAATTTTGTAAACACAGAACACATATCATGTTCAAACTATAAAATACAAGTATATATGTTGTGTTTTCTTTGTGCTTCTCAATAGAATCTTAAGAGATGGCTGTATAATAATACGTATTTCTTGATGCTATCAGTTTTATAATGTTAACTCAAGCTATTTTATATTTTAGTGACTCCAATATTTCACTTCTCAAATCGAGTTATCCCAAGGATGTTTTTAGTATAGATTTTATCCTAGATCCCTCAAGCCTTCAAATATAAATTGTTTACATAATGGGTGCCCAAAACTTAAACCTAACTTAGGTCCAAAACACATGAATGTTCATTAAGTTTACCGAAACCTCAAAAACTATTAAAGACTTCTTTAATAAAACTCATTACAAGAAATTCAGTATTCAGTGACAAACTTTTAGTAGCGCAAGAATTTTTGTCGCTAAAAGAATATTTATAGAAACACGAAAAAACTGTGTCACAAAAGATTATCTTTAGCGACACATTTTTAGTCCGTGTCACTAAAAGAATTGGTGAAATGTGACTAAAGATTAATTACTTTTAGCAACAAACATATGAATGTTACTAAAAGTTTCCCAAAAAAAAATTTCCTTATTTTTTATTTCCCTTCTATCATTTTCATTAAACAAAAAAAAAACAAATCTCTATTTTCTCCAATTCTCCCCAGCCCTCACCGGATACCCCATCTCCAACAAGTACCCACGACCCTGACTACGGTGGAGGAGGCTAACAACGGCAAAGAAGGTATACGAGTGGAGGACGACAGACGATTTCAACCCATTCTCCAAGGATGGCAGACGAAGCAGACGAGGGAAGACGTAGACGACACGGATGACAGACGACAGACGACACGGATGACAGACGACAGACGATACGAACGACAGACGATGTGTATAGCAGACGACACAAACGACTGACGATACGAACGACAGATGATGCGAATGGCGGACAATGCGATGGGCAGACGACGCAAATGGCGCACGACGTGAACGACGCACAATGCGGACGGCGAACGACGTGGATAGCGCACGACGCGAACGGTTGACGATAAGAATTGTGCACGACGATTGGACGATGCTTTTGCTGACACTCATTCTCATTCAACAATGGATTTGATCGATTTCTCCCTTTTTGTTTCCAGTCACTCGCCGGTACATCTTTCTTTGCTATATTTTCTATACTTTTTTGCTTTAAACATATGGATCTTGCCTTAAATTTTTCAACTTTGAATTGCCACTCTCTCCTTTGATCTAATTCCCTTATTAATCACTGCCATACAGTAGTCTGTATTTGAAAAGTAAGTTGAATGGAATTTGAAGCATCCAATGAAAGAAAGAAAAATGGGAATGGGATTCTTTCATGTGGTGCTGCTATTTTATTTTAGTTCATATAGTAAAAAAGAACAAAGGAAGTTTATAAGACTCATGAGAATATAAATATATCTTTGAGACATGAATGTTTATCTTTTTTAATGGGTTTTTTAGGAAGTTGTGAGGCTTTTGATGTCTTGTTGGGCCTCTATCTTCAACCATAAACTTCTCTTTGAGGCAAAATTACAAACACTTTCGTGAGAATAAGGCCCTATGGAAGAATAAATAGAAGAAATATAAATTTTGGTGAGAAGGAAATAGAAAAAGTGAAGAAAAAAAGATGGTATGATCGATTGATATGGAGGAAGAAATAGAAGGAAATGCATCATGATATTGATGCTTTATTGATGCACGCTCTAAACTTTGATTTACTCATAGAGGTGGCACTGCAACATTTTTACAGCATAAGCAAAAAAAGGTATGTCCCTCATTTTTTTGTATCGTCCTAATTACTTTCAATTTTATATCTTTGGTTGTACTACGTAGAAAAATGAGGATATAGAAGTAAATGAGAGTGAATTATTTAAGTTGATATACTACAATAAAAACAAGGGGTGGGTGAATGAGGCTATAACAAAATATGTAAGAAAAGTTGTATGTTTATTATTGTTATCTTTGTTATTTTTGTTAGTCTACAACATATTAATATTATAGCTTAATTATGGTAGATATAGGATGAAATGATGACATTAAAAATCGTTGCATCACAATAAGGAAGTGAACCTCTTGATGAAAGATAAATATGTAAATGAGTGTTGGGTAAGAGCTCAGGACATGTGAAATGACAAGGTTGGGATCCAAGACCCAAGAATGCTATGAATGAAGCAAGTCAACAAATCACAAAAGAAACAAATGCACAAATTGCACATTTGTAAAGTATAGTGGAATCGCAACAACCTACAATTAAGCGATTCTAACATTGAACGGAGTTCTGAACAATCTAATATTAGTGAACAGGTACTTCTTATAACTCAATTGGCTGATATGCTTAAAACTCTAGTTTGATATAAAGTGTTGGATTAGACTAGTATATACAAATATGATGTATGTGAATTGCTATGACTATTCTGCAGTCATGGTAGTCATAGATTTGTTTGGAATATCATATAACGTTAAATATAAAGTGTTGGATTGAACTAGAATATACCAACATAGTTATTGCTATGACTATTCTGCAGTTATGGTAGTTATAAATATGTATTTGGAATTGTAATAAAGGCCATTGTTTAGTTATTTTTGAGTTTTTTTATAAGTTTCTAGATTACTTCATTCTTTTTTATGTTTGGCATGCCCCCTGCCCTTGGTTGACCATTATGTTTATGTATTGAGCGTTGTTTAGTTACTATGGAGTTTTTGATAAGTTTCTAGATGACTTGATCCTTTTTTACGTTTGACATGTTCCCCATCCCTTGCTTGACCATTATGTTTGTGTATTGAGCGTTGTTTAGTTACTTTGGAGATTTTGATGAGTTTCTAGATTACTTGATCCTTTTTTATGTTTGGCATGCCCCCCTCTCTTTCTTGACCATTATGTTTGTGCATAGATATTTGTTTAGTTACTTTGGAGCTTTTGATGAGTTTTCTAGTATACTTGATCTTTTTTTATGTTTGGCATGCCCCCTCCCTTTCTTGACCAGTGTATATTTGTTTAGTTACTTTGGAGTTTTTGATGAGTTTCTAGATTACTTGATCATTTTTTATGGCATGTCGCCCTTTCCTTTCTTGACCATTATGTTTGTGTATATTAGTTTAGTTACTTTGGAGTTTTTGATGAGTTTCTAGATTACTTGATCATGTTTTATGTTTGGCATGTCGCCCATCCCTTTCTTGACCATTATGTTTGTGTATTGAGATTTGTTTAGTAACTTTTGAGGATTTTATGAGTTTTTAGATTACTTGATCTTTTTTATGTTTGGCATGGCCCCCTCCCATTCTCGACATTATGTTTGTATACTGAGATTTGTTTAGTTTTTTTGGAGTTTGATAAGTATCTAGATTACTTGATCCTAATTTTATGTTTGGCATGTCCCCTCTCCCTTGCTTGACCACTACTACAGAAACGGGTTTACTTGACAGTGAAAAATTGTCAAGTAAGGGATTACTTGACGATTTTAAATCCATCAAGTAAACCAGTGTCAAGAATAAGCTTTTTTTTTTTGATAGTATAAAACTGTAAAGAATAAAAGTTTACTTGACAGACGACTGATGTTTGTCTACTGAGCATATTTCATTTTTTTATTTTGCAGATTTGATGCACACATGTAAAGAGTTTTTTAGTTGGTATATCTTATAATTTGATGTGAAAAAAATTATGTTAAAGGAACTTTTGTTATACAAACTACCATTGTTGTAAGAATTCTAGTTGTGTAAACTATTGGTACCTAGAATGTAACTTGGAACTAACTTTGTACATCACTTGGGGTAACTTGATAATTATAACTTAGGTTGATATCGTTCGAACTATTTCTCAAATTAGCGAAGCCTCTTAATGTAGTTCTTCTCACCTAAACTCTAGAGAAAATTGGTGTTATTGTATGTTCTTTAATGATTGTGTTGAAAAGAATATTTAAAATTTTATAACAGATTTATATAGTAAATTGGATATTATTTTTTAATTAATAAAATAAATTTACCAACGTTTTCTACAACGTCGATAAATCATAGATTTTTTTTTTTAAAAAAATTACTTAACAATTTTAGTGGGGCAAAATATTGATTTATCGACTCTAATATATGTTGCTAAAAGTATACATTTAGTGACGTATGTACGATGTCGCTATAAACATTAATTAGTGACGCACAATAATATCACTAAAAGTTGACTTTTGTGACACGTACATGTCACCAAAAGTGGACATTTAACGACATACAAGTATTGCATCGCTAAAACTTTTAGCTACACAGATATAGCGACGTGGAGGGTTGCGTCACTAATACTTTTAGCAACGTGTTTTGTACTTTTAGTGACGTTTTCGATGTGCCACTAAAAACCCTATTTCTTGTAGTGACTAGAAACTCACCAAAAGCGACATGAAAACCGTAACGTCTTCTTAACAACACCTCTCAACTCGAAAAAGTTCCAATCAATATTAAGCCAACCTTGTTGGAAATCTATTCAAAGTCCTCCAAGTTTCCAATCTTTCATTAAAAACAATATGGATAACATCAATTTCATGTTAGAAACTAAATGGGTATTCCAAGAACTTAAACAAAATGCACTAAAGTAACCAAAACCTTACCGAAAACGTGTCGAAATCGTCTTTACTCAGCTGAACAGCAGGATAACGACTTTCTAAACTTGAATCTAGTATTTCAAAATCGTGGGTAAAATATTTCTCGCACCAGACACATAATGGGTATTCATAACACATTCAAGAAAACCAAGATTCTAACCAATCTTGTGCCAAAAGGCGCAAATTTCCTATTGGTTGGACAACGGCTAAATTCTTCCAAGAATTCAAATCTAACAACAAAGTATGATGGGTATCGACTAATTTGATTCAAAAGCTTATGGGTGTTGAAGATTTCTAGCTAAGAAATCCAAAATTTCTCACCAAAACTTACTCACAATAACTCCAGCGGCGTAGATTGAGCTGCAACGTAACAACGACCGATCACAACACAAGATAGAGATCCGATGTTGGGGTTTCAATTTGCAGCGGTGCAACTCGGCTGGAAACTAAACAACGGCACGACGTTTGCAGACTGCAACAGTGCACGAATCTCGACATTCGACGACTAGCTGAAGCGACACAAGTTGTACGGCTATAACTCGGTCGATGACGTTCACGATCGGCGACCAATTTGATGGTTGAGTTGTCGGATGGTTTAGATGTGTCCAGAGTTGGCGGCGAGAGGAAGGAAAAAAAAATTGTGAATGAGGGAGACGCCATCCGCGTTTCTCTAGAACCATGGAGAAGAGGAATTTTTATTTTTATTATTATCATTATTACTTATTTATCTATTTATTTATTTAGTTAGGGAAACCTGTAACATCTGAAAATTTGAGATGATTTCAATTTGATCATCTTAAATTAATTAAGTATAAGTTGATTTATTTATATCGGTTAATGACACTAATTTAATTTAATTTGAAGGTTTGAATTTTTTTTTGATTTGGTCGAATTTTGGATAAGAAATTGAATTTGTATATATGGGTATATATATTTAATTGAAAATTAATTATTGAAAAGATAAAATTATAATTATATATTTATTCACATAATTATTTGTGATAAGATAAAATTGATTGATAAAAAAAAGATAGATTTGATTTATTTGAAAAAATAGAAAATTGTGGATTTTGAAATATATATAGGTATATATATTTATCATTGGAAAAAAAAAATAAATTATTAGGATTTTATGGAAAATCATGAGAGAAGAAAATGTTTTTTTCAAACCTCCTTCCTCTCCGTGAGGGTCGCACCAAACCTCCCTCTCTCTGCATTGTGACCGCCGTCGGCCAGCTTCTCCATCCACCCTCCGATGCCCAGCTTCGCGCTGCTCCCACGTGAGCCGCCAAAGATCTCCTCCGCGCCGAGCTGCAGTCCATGAGCCGTCGTCTTCGTCTGTATCAAGCCGCCATGCCGCGGTCCATCTTCACTGGTCTGAAGTCGCACCGCCAGTCGTCGTCGTCTTCAGATTTGTGCGGTCGCTTCATAGCCTCTGTCCGCCTAGCTTGTCTCCATCATGCATACATCATGCAGCCGCTCACCTGTTGCCCTTTGGATTGTTTGTGAGTTTGTGTGGGTTTTAATATAGGTTTTTACCATGAAAGTTTAATTGAGGATTAATGGAAGTTATTTTTGGTTAATTAAATGTTTTTTGAAGCTTTCTTTTGAATTTAATTCATAGTTTTCTACGAATTGGTTTTGATTTTCATCTACCTAGGTATGTTTAAAAGAAAGTAGAGTAAAATTTAATTAATAACTTTCATGATTTAAAAGAGTTAAAGTAAATTTAACCGATAAATTTCAATTGGGAAATTATTATTTAAATTTTGTGCTGATTATGTAATTGAGAATTTATTCTGGAGCCAAGAGATTAACAACATTTGAGGTAAAGGATTTACTATCGGATCCTCGATAGTAAGTAAGAATGTTTAAGTTATAGTTGAATTAATTACCTTATAAGCTGAACTATTTCGTATCGGTAGTATGACAAAAGCTTCTGCTGTACTTTTGTGTTGAATGACGAAGAATTGTTCGACAGACTTTATGTTAAACTAATCACTTTTTATTTATGTAACGACCTTTTAAAAATTAAAAATTTAAGGTGTTACAAAATCATGATGCTCTTCACTTTATTTTTATATTTTCTTTATGCCCTTATTTTCATTTGTTTAACACTTCAACCAATTTCCTAATTCTTATTCCAAAAAAATTTGATTTAAAACTTTCTCAAATTAATTCAATCTCTAAATCATGTAAAATGTGCTTCAAGCTTGATTTACACAACTTGAGGAATATTAGAGTAAGTAGAAAAGGTCTTACTTAAATAGATATTTAAACATTTTAAATTATATATAACTTAGAAATTAAACATTTTCATGATATTTTAGCTTTATTTTATGTGAATTTGATTGGTCGAAACACGTGCTTGTTTTTTTGTTTTAAAATTTTCTAGTATTTTGATCGCAACCATCAACAATTATTGTTTGATAAAATCACAAGATCAATTTTAACATATTCTTAAACCTAACACTACTATAGAAAAAAGTTTACTTGACAGTGAAAAAACAGTCAAGTAATGGATAACTTGATGGTTTTAAATCTGTCAAGTAATATAGTGTCAAAAATAAACATTTTTTTCTCGATAGTGCAAAACTGTCAAGAATAAGAGTTTACTTGACAGTTTTTCACTGTCAAGTAATCTAGTTTCAAGAATAAGAATTTGTTACTCTTAACGGTTTATCACTGTCAAGTATGATGTAATTCTTGACATTTTAAGACTGTCAAGTTTTAGACTATACTTGACAGTGTTTCACTATCAAGTTAATTTTGTAATTTTCTAAAAAACGATTATTATTTATTGTACCCTATATTTGCACATGTTTTGCACTTGTATTTGCAGTCCTAAATATGTATATATACAATGTAAAGATAATAACCAAGAGCATACATTCATTGCATTTTAGATATCCAACACTTGAATAAAGTTGAGAAAGTAATAACCACATAACTAAACTTTAAATTTCTGATATAGTACTCTACTACACATGGAGCAAATGTAATCTACAATACATAACCAAAATATATCCTTGCAATGAACATATACATGCAAATCATATCCAATAGATATATGAACAAAAGAAGTGCCTAGCCCAAAACACAGATCATATCTAAAGGAAACAAAATCCATTAGAAAACTGAATGTTTAAACGATTAACATGCAGGACTTAGAGGCTCCGACAAGAGTAAATAGAATTGATGTATGAAGAAAAGAAAGGATAATAACAAAATAACTTTGTAGCCAAATTTAGTGAACCAGCAGGCAATTCTGCAACTGATATTGATAAGCAGTTCTACCCACGAAATGTGAAATAGACATCATTAGAGTGCTAAAGTGATGCTAAAAAAACAGAACATGGGTGAGACCAAAGAAAATGAGTTGAATATGTAGCTCTTAAAGTCTTGCTTTGTCAACAATAAGCTCTAAAAGGGAAAGATTGATTATTCATTTGTTGTGACAACATTAACTTTGAAACTTGAAATATTAGTTTACTACTTGGCGAGCAAAAATCATAAACTGAGACCTTGAATGTTGGTTCTACTCCAAAACCAACTTGTGAAACTACATAAGCTATAACAACACTTAAAATAACCATTGAACTGTTGGTTGTCAGAGAAAATGTTGAATCAACATTTTATGGCCACCAGACTGATTCAATAGCAAAAAACAATCGGCAACTACAACATCAAACCCTGACAACATCGAAGAATAAATTCAATGGAGCAAATAGAAAAGAGTTCCTTGCCATCATCTACTAAATGAGATGGCATATGAAGACAAACACATGGGCAAATTTACTTTAGAAACACAACGTAAAAAAGAACCTATAGTTAAATGCAAGGTTGTTAGAATTGGAGAAGAAAATCATAACCTGTTCTAAACAATTTATAGAAAGAAATACCAACCAGACCCGTTGTTAAAGTTTAAGATTAATAACATTCTTAGCAATGTAGCCAAGACATACTATATTTCAGAAAATACTTTATATCCATTCATCAATCAACAAACAAACAACATATAACAGAGAAAGAAAGTTGCCACCAAGCATATAGTGAGATTCCAGCTGCTGATCCAGTAGCTATCAAAGAAAGCTTTGTTCTATAATTATAATCAAACACAGTAGAAATACCCTTGCCAAGAAAAGTAGAATTCTAGAGTTCTTGTCAAACACAATAGAATTCTAGTAAAAACCATGTATCTCATGCACCTTCAATCATTTAAAAAATCACAATATATTACTTAAAACTGAAGTTGCCAAGACCATCAGCATAGGAATAATTTCAACTTTCCTTGCTAATTATGTGCTACTACTGCCAAGTTTAAAAAAGAAACTGAGAAATAGAAAAAAGTTGAGATATACAAAGTACTGCGTTTTAGACAACCCGGATAGAGAATATTGGAAAGAAAAAATAATTGATGGAGCCTGTACAATTGATGGAGTTACAACAATTTTTGCCATCTGATAAACCCTATCTTATCCTAACACAATAAAATTCAGGAACATCAATTATCGATAAAAGTTCAACATATTTGATCATAACTTTAAATAATTAGACAAAGAATTCTAAAATAATAATGATAAAATATGATGTATGGATAGAAAACAGAAGAAACAAATATGTTTTTGTTTAAGCAACAAAGATATGAAATAAAATATCATTAATTTTTCATAAAAAAGAAAATGAAGATGTTAAATATAGTTTGTGTAACATCCCAAATTTTTTTAAGGTAATTTGTAATTTTGGGATGTTAATTTTGGGTTTAATTTTTTAACTGTTGAGGGTTGTTTGTTAGTGTTTGGTAGGAAGAAAGGGAATTAAAAGAGGAAATTGGTTTTAATTAGGGAAGAGAATGTTAGATTTTATTTTGGAAAGAAATAAAATAATATAAGTTATAATAATATTAATTATATTATTCTTTTAATTTTATTTAAACACATTGGGATTAGGGCAACCCATCTCCTTCCCCAATCTTCCTCCTCTTGCAAAAATCCTAATTTTAAACCCTAGTTGTTGCCGCTGCTGCCGCCGCCGTCGCCCAGCCTCTTCTCGCAACAACGTCGTCGAGCCGCTCGCCTCAGCCACACGCACGTCGTCTCCCTCTGTCTCACGCCAGCCCGAGCACGCGCCGCAAGCCCCACACGGAGCCGATCTCCCTCCGTCTCACTCAGCCACGTCACCTCCATTCGCTCAACTCCACGCCGATCCACCACGCAGCACCCACCAACCCTTCGTAGCCAACCGCACGTGTCGCCAAATCCACTCGCCACGCCTCAGCCGAGCCGTTCCTTCCCAGATCTGCTCGCAGTCGCTCTCCGTCGCCGAGCCAAGGAACCACACGCCCACCCGCGTGCAAAGTCGCGCCTTCTTCACGTTTGCACCATCCGTCTACAACCCACAAACGAGTCGCGTACCGTCAGATCTGGTAAGTCGCGCCTCTGCCACGCCGCCCTCGAACGCCGCTCCACGTCGTACAGCCGCGCCAGTCCTCAAGCAATCTGGACGTCCCGCCGCTCGGATCTACAAGTCGTCGCCTCGTGTCAGATCTACGTCTTGGACTGCAAGCCGAGTCGAGCTGCGAAGCGGAGCCACCAAGCCGTGTTCTGTCACTGCTTGTCTTCGCTGCCACTACTTGTGGTTGGATTTTTGGTGAATTTGGGTTTGGTTTCTGAAGGGTTAGAATTAATATTTCCTTTGGAGAAGGTTTATTGATCGATTGTTCGTATTGTTTAGGGCTGATTGGAGACTAGTTTGAGTAAGGAAAACTCTAAAACTTGAGGTAAGGAATACTTCTACTGAATCCATGCCTTTGGCGAATAAAGGCTTGAAGATGGTTATGTTTTTTGCCCGTACTGTGGTATTAACTTCAGGTTCTTGTATATTTGCTGTTTGGATTATGCATGACCTATTGTGAGTTGTTTAAGTGTTATCTATGTATGAGGATTAAAATGTTGTGATCACTTTGTGTATCTAAATTGATTGTTGGATATGGTGTCTGTTAACTTTACCTAATGACTTATACTTGGTGGTGGGAACGGTGTGGCAATCCTGTGTGGCGTATTGTCGCGAGGGTAGGTTCACAAGCCTGTGTGGTGTATTGTTCTGACAGGGTCAGTTAGCAAGCCTGTGTGGCGTATTGCTCTGACTGGACAAGCCTGTGTGGTGTATTGTCCTGGCACGGTCGGTTAGCAAGCCTGTGTGGCGTATTGCTCCGACATGATCGTTCCTACTAAACCAATTGACTGTGTGTCATATGTACGGGTTATTAGAGAGAGTTAACGGTCACCTAATGGAATTAGTAGTGGGTTCCTTACT
>JBBPDJ010000008.1:11890442-11911601 GCA_037974625.1 Cucumis cinereus | reverse complement strand
TATACCCATATATATATTTAATTTATTAACCAAAATAATTAACATCCCAAAACAAATTAGATCTCAAAATAAATCAACTTATTATTTTAAGATAATTAACCTAAAATTATCTCAAATTTTTGGGATGTTACAGTAATAAAGTCAGAGATTAGCAGACTCACAACACACAAAATAGTAGCAACAATATCTTGACTTCGACTTCAGAACAAATCACAAGAACTTTATCATATTCATTACATATGGGAGTTTTCTTTATCATAAAGTTTAATAGCTGGATAATATGAAAATATTAAAGTTCCAGCAACATACTTTTGAGAGAATTAGTCTTCAGTCTTTCTTTCTTGTTATAATCTTGTTGCATACTCTCTTCAACAATGGTTCACTTATTAATAGGATCTCAAAAGATATTCCTAATGTTATAAGAAATTTTTAAACAAACAATTATCTTTTACAAAGATAATAGGAGATTCCTAATAAGACAAAATAATCTTCCTCTTTTTAAAGAGATAAATTTAAATCTTCTTGATTTTTATATTTTAAATAAATATAAGATAATTGAAAAAAAGATATATTATTTTAGCCAAATAATAATAACACTATTTATCTCTATTTACTGAAAGTCTTTTGGCTTGAGAACAACTCCTTAAATCGATCATAAACATAAAACATTTAATTAATAATTTTCTCATAAAAATTATTAATTATTTTTAGCCTTAACTCTTCAATATCAAATTTCAATCTTACCAATTGGTTGTCAAATCCAATCCATATCCTAGAGAAAACTCTACGAATTTATTCCAATGGAAAGCTTCAAACCAACCTTCAATAACCAAGCATGAATCCAATTAACTATCAATTAAAACCTTAGTTTATTCTTCTTTGGGTATAAAAACTACCCACTTAAAAGACCAACCAACTCACCCTCATCAACCCACAAGTGACGGCGACGAGCGACAGTAGACAGATCTGAGACACAACGGTGCGTCGACTGGGATATGAGAACTGGCGATGCGCCAGAAACAAGCTGAATAGCTTCATCTGGAGACGTAGAGAGCTGCAGTAGACGACGACGTGCATCGAACGTTAGCGATCGCACGTCGGAGAAGGAGGCCTGGTATAAGAGGTTTGAAGAAAAACAGATGGTTGGCCGACAAACAACATTGAGAGAGAGAAAGAGGCCGACGGCGGGAGGAAGAAGAAGAAATTTTATTTTTTTTAACTTTCACGCCAATCCATAATATCCTAATTACTTTTATAAATAAGTAATAAAATAAATTATTAATATTTATTTTTTCCCACCAATAATATATATATATATATATATATAAACTTCAAAATTTTCTCTTTTCTTCAAATAAAATAAAATGTCTTGTCTCTCCTCAACAAACAAAATTTCCTCTCTCAATTAATTCTATCTTTTTCACTAAATCAAGAAACACTAGTACAAAAATTCCTTTTCTTGATGATTTTAAATTATAAAGAATTAACATTCTTGACAGTTTTAAAATCATTGTGGAGGCCACCGTCACGAATGTTGAAGTCAAGATAGTTTAAAATCGTGAAGAAAAATGAACGTTGACAGTTAAAACATATCAAGAATGTCAATATTTACGACGATTGAAAACAATCAAGAATGTGACGTAAAAATCGTCAAGAATGATAAATAAAACCGTCAAGAAAACTGATATTTGACAGTAAAAAAGGTCAAGAAAGTTGATATTCTTGACAGCTAAAAATCGTCAAGCTAGTTCATATTCACAATAGGTAAAAGCCATCAAGAATGTAATGTTTCATTTTTTACATGTAAACATCGTCAAGAAATTGGTATATTATGACATTTTAAAACCGTCAAGAACTTTTGTTTACTTGACATGTTAAAACCGTCAATAATTTATTTTTAGGACATTTTGAAACCGTCAAGAATTTTGACATTTTTGACATTTAAAAAGGTAAAAAGTGCACTTATTTATGATAGTTGAAACCATCAAGAATATTGATATTTTTATTTTTTTTTAAATTTCAATTCGTATATTTTTCTACAATTTAATTATATTTTTGTTCCTTGTATTGGCCCCATAGTACTTGTGTTGTGGTACAACCATCACGTAGATTTGCAATATAATGCAAATTCCAAAACTTTGAACTATTGCTTACAACCCAAACTTTAAGATTTACAAAATGAATATATAAGTCAACCACAAAGTTGAAATCAACAAATACATATTTGTAGACAAAATGATCATAAATCTAATCTCGCTAGCCAATCATAATTCAAAATTTCCCACTATGTATAAAAACCAACAATATATTGTACTACTTCGAACTTTAGAACCACACCCTCTCACCTTCCAATTTGAAAAATTCCAAAATATGAATAAAATTTACTTCTAAAAATGATAAAAATGTGTAATGAAAGTAACATATAAAAGACCATCACATGTACGAATCCAAAAAATTAGCTAACTCAACTTGCACCTCGTTCAACTCCATTTGTGAGTATGATCTCCGTGTGTTAATGTATATACCAATGAAACATAATATTAAAATGAAAGCTTACTTCCACTACACTTCTAATATTTTCGAAATATTTTGATAACTTACCAAGTCCAAGATGACATGCTTCCGTTAGTCACAGTTTCTCTTATAAACCTCATGACATAGTATCCACACTAGGTGCTTTCTACTTCTAGAGGACACTAACAAACAAAATGAAAGAATAATTGAGTAATCCTAATTTGTAGACATCTACAAAATACGATAAATATAAAGTCAATTTTTATACTCGCCTTTATTGTGTGCAATAAAGTTTGTTTCCAGCTTTTCTGAACGTTCGTTTGTGACTAAAAGATTGTAATTTCTCTGTTTTGTTATTAAATAAGTAAAATTTTAAAATATAGTACAAACACAAGAGTCAACATCCCTCTCCCCCCACACCAACACACACACTCTCTTTATTCTAAAGTCAATGCACGTAATGAACTAACACTCAATCATTTTCATGCATCCACTACCATAAACATTCTTTAAAGTCATGCAACATAAAGAAACGGAAAAATTGACATTCGGTAAACTTTAACCCCTTCCTTCCACACAACTTAAAAGTCATGAAACAACACACACATTCTCTTTATTCCAAAGTTAACATGAACGTAATGAACTAATACACAACCATTATCATGCATCTACTCCCGAATCAACATGCAACATAAGAAAACGAAAAATGAAAATAACTAATAGCCCCTTTCCATCCCACACACTTCATTTATTCCAGAGTCAATATGAAAGAATGAACTAACACTACATTGCGAAATATTAAAGTCGATGTAACAATCCAAATAATATTATACCAACTACGTACATGAAAAGTACTAACAAACTTACATGTCAGTTACATATATTATCCTTGCTCCTGATGTTTTCTTAGAGAGTCAAGGTAGTATACCATATCGCCGTATGCATTTATGGCAAGCAGTGTCCAATGATTCATAATTAATAAAATGTCAGTACTTTTTTTGTCAATGCAACTTAAAAAAACAAACTTACCCAGGATTGGACGAAGCAATAACTATTTGATTTGCTTCAGAGACCATCAATCGCTGCACAGGTTTCGAATTCGAGATTCCTACGAGTTATGTCCTAAACAAATAAGAGACGGATCTACAAACACATACTGCAAACTTTCGTTTGAGCCAAGAATGAATGAGTACAAGTACCTACAAACCACACATTTTAAAACTTGTAAACATGGTACATAAATCATTAAGAAAAAAATGTTTACCTTATGTCACATAGGTCACCACTGTAAACGTCTTCACTTGATTCATGCTACAAAAGTCAATGATGTCGTCTTTAAGGATAGAAGTCTTTCGACTGATGCCAAAAATTCCAACAGGTAGTTGAAATGTAATATTCAAATCGTTGTCCATCACCTTCTCAGAATATCTAAGAATGAACTTCAACGCTACCAAAAAACTAGAATTCGACTCATATACAACTTCCTCCTCCTTATTCACTTTACTTGAGGCTTTCTCTTGATGCAAGAACAAATACATTACCACAAACACAATATTAAGGCATAAATATTAAAAATATTTAGAACTTTAGCCAAACACTTACTTTAAAGATGACCACATGTACCTCATCACAGTTTACGTGAATCACATCCACCTCCATCTATTTCTCCGTTTCTCCATCACAAATATCTCCATCCACCATCATCATCCTTTTTACTCCTTTGCCTACTACTCCCACCTTATTCCCCTTTATGTTTTTCATTTTTTTTTCAAATTTAACCTCTTTCACCAAACTATTCTCTTTGATTGTTTGTTTTGATTCAATATTCTCCAATAAGTTTGTCTTGGAACAACTACTGTGTTCAGAAAGTGGTGTGGACATATTATTGTGAGTCTGAGCTTCTAGTATACTGACAAGCTTCCGAAGCAAATCATTCTCCATTATAATTTGCTTTTCGTGTTGAAATGGTTTCTTCACCAAGTGAAAGTAACTAGTAGGAGTTGTACCCGTCAACTCAACGTACTGGACCATTATGCTCTTTCGTACCCAATGAATGTGTAAAGACATCATTGGAAGAAAGTGCTTTAAGCGATGATGACTTCGAATTCATTGATATCTTATCCTATGAAGATAGCAAATTTTAGTTAACTTATATGTCCTATATGGTTAATTTAAATGTCTAGTTTAGAAGTACTCTTACTATTTTATTGACGAATTTTTGAACATTGTCATTGACATACTCTCTTTTCTTATTAACTCGAGCCTTCTTCCACATGCTGGTTCGATCAAATCCATCTTCTTCTGTACCCTCCTGCTTCTACATTCCAATTAACAAAATGCTTATTTTTTGGTAAACATATTCATTAGAAGAGCATAACTCATTCTTACCATTTTCTCCATAAGATTGGCATAACCTTTCTTGATATTCAATAGTTGTATTTGTTCTTTGATTGCCTACCTTGTTACAATCGTTGTTTTTTCTACATTCGAGTGTAGAATGTATTAGGGTTAAAATTACGAATATTAATACATCTGACATGGAAAACATTATTCTTATCTTGAAAGTGTTGCACAGTCTCGACCTCACGAAGGCTTCCCAATGATTTTGCTCCATAAATGAGTATTTTTCAGGTGGCACTTATAGAAGTTGAGGTTCGTCTTTATGGGGTATAATGGTATCCATGTGCCTTCACAATCTCACCGAATGTATGTAAAGATGTTCTCATCCAAATCAGTATTGAGATTTAAACAGGACATATCATTTGGTATTCCTTGACATTGTAGTGTTATATCACCAAGTTTGTTGTCCTTATATTTATCTTCAAAGTTCTTTTGTGGTGAAGTTAGCACAACAGATCACTTAACATCACTTGAATCCTCAACATAAAACACTTGTCTTGCTTGGGTTGCTAGTATAAAAGAATCAGACTTCTGACCTATTCTATGGAAATCAACTAAGACATATATGAGTTCATCGATCCAAACACCACTATTGTTTTCAATCCAATCACATTTAAACACTGCAAGATTAAAAGTATTATAATTGAGTTCCCATATCTCCTGTATGACTCCATAGAAGGACATACTGCCAATCATAGGATTTTTATCTTTAGAACTAGACACTAGCATCATTTTTGAAACAAAACTAACTCCACTATTTTGTACAATACGATCCTTATCACAAGATTTTGTGTGATAGCTACATTCGTTTATTGCATGCCCGCTATATGTAATAACAAATGGATGAGGGTCATGTGCAATCCACCTTAAGTTATCTGAAACTCCACTATTTCTGACTTCAAGCTCAGTTGATACCTACCATGTGAATTCTTATTTCAAGTTCAACAGTTAACATGTACAACTAAAGTACAAGGTTGAACACTATACCTCTTCTCGTAGCCAATGTATAAAGGTTCGATTATGTTTCTCTTGTAGCCATTTCTAATTTTTTACTTACTTGGATATTGCAATTGCAAGGCCTTCGTGTGTTTTCTTTGTAGTCGACATTGAAACATTATAGCTTAGTTAAATTTACATAGTATGAGCGTTTATGGTTAAATAAAATAATAATAAAAAAGCAAATACTAAACTTACTTCGTATATGGTTGCACATCAATTGTATTTTCCAAGACATACCGATGATTTTGATGTAAAAGTTCTTAGACTGGTTTGTAGGAAACTCCCATGGTCAATGGTTTACCAATATTTGAAATGTCCAAATGGTCTTCTGCCTTGTAAGTGCCAAGCCCAATAGAATCCACTCCAGATAAGAGTGAATGCATTTACTACATTGTAAGTGCTTAGGATGGTCAAAGTAACACTTGTGCAATTTGTCTCATTGCATAATGAGTTTGGAAATTGTAGTCCAATAGAGTAAAAATAAAAAAAATAGAGAGAGAAAATAAGCCTACTTTTTTATTTCAAGGTCAACACCGAAAACATAAACTAACACTTAGTTATATTCATGACTCTTAGACCCTAAACAAACTTTAAAGTCATTCTTAAACAACAAAAAACCATAGAGGATGCACACAAAAAAAAAAAAAAACTAACACTTAGTAACATTTATGATTTTAGCACCCTAAACAACGTTTAAAGGCATTCCTAAACTATCGAAAACCAAAGGCAATGAAAAAACAATATCAACTACGACTAGTTACATTCATGCATTTACTACCCAAACAAATGTTAAATTCATTCCAATGTCCAAAAAAATCAAAAGGAATGAAAAACTAGTGTTAAGACAACGCACCCGCTCCCTCACACACACAAACCTACCTTTTGATTTCAAACTCAACACCAACAATATAAACTAACACTTAGTTACATTCATGACTCTTAGATCCTAAACAAACTTTAAAGTTATTATTAAACAACAAAAAACCATAGAGGATGCACAAACAATAAAAAAAACTAACACTTAGTAACATTCATGATTTTAGCACGATAAACAAAGTTTAAAGTCATTCCTAAACAATAGAAAACCAAAGACAATGGAAAAATAATATCAACTACGATTAATTCCATTCACGCATTTACTACCCAAACAAAGGTTAAAGTCATTCATATGTCCGAAAATAATCAAAAGGAATGAAAAACTTGTGTTCCCGCAAGCCAAAATTAAAATTCAAAGAATGAAGTGCAATTTGAGCCATATAGCATAACAAAAATTTCAACCATATATTACAAAAAAAAAAGAGTTAATTTCTTTCATAATGATCAATCATGACGTATAGTTTACCTTATCTATGATGAAGACAACCTCCTGAAGGTTCCTTATTTCGTCACCAACTCTAATTCTACCAACCTACCATCAAAAGAACAAAACATTTGCAACATATGAGTATCAACGTCCATATATGGCAACAAACCAACCCAAAGCAAAAGCATTTGTTTATACCAGTTAAAACTTCTAACTTAAAAAAAATGTTTATACAGTGAGAAAATATGGTTATTCTACCTATTCGTACACAAAAGTAGTTTCAAGTTTTTACTTAGTCAGTAACTAAATCAAACACTCAGTTAATTAAGTATGGTTGTTGTCAAATAACGAATATAACTTCAACAAACAACAGATTACAAACGTCAAACAACAAAAAGTATAGGGTTGTATTTACCAGTAAAGAGTACAATCTACATTGTTATGAAAATCCACATAATGTTTACTAAAACAAGGTTAATCCATTTAAAGCAAAATTGCATCCAACGAAATAAAGTGTACATAGCTTAATCCATTTTAAGTGGTGTTCAAGTTATTGTCCTTCCATTTAACATGACAAACTTGGTTCATTGGATTTCGTTTTCACTAGTTTTCTGAAAAACTTTGTAGTCCTATATTATCAATTTTCATCATCCAATATAAGCCTCACAAAACTATGAAAAAACCTGACATTAAAGAGAGTATGCACCATTGAAGAGAAAATGAGAAGAAAATATGGAAATCAACTGTTATAACTAGCCAATATACCTGGATTTTGTGATTTTTTAGAAAAGGACTTTCAAATGCAAGCTACTGTGCAATGCAATAACATAGTCAATTAGGCCTCCATCTATGCTCTATTTCAACCATTAATACAAACATGAGACAAAACTTGTCATTTAATCTAAACAAATCAACAAAAACATCAACTTCATTATGTAATGGGACAAATTGGACAAGTGTCACTTTGACCATCCTAAGCCACCAAAAATGTTTCTAAATATACACGGCACATTGACTCAGAATAAGTTTTCCAAACAAATATTCATCCATATCATTCAAAAACATATAGCTAATTATTTTCAAAACATTTCCAAACAGACAAAATCAGTTCAAGTCACTAGTTATTTTCAAATCACTTCCAAACATAAAGCTAATAATTTTCAAATAACTTCCAAAGTTTAGCTAATTATTTTCAAATCACCAGTCTTCTCATAATAAGTTCTCGTTGTTGATGTTTCTAGTGAGGTTCATAAATCTGATGAATGGGCAACGAGGAACTCTTACTCTTTTACAGATAAAATCAGTTCAAGTCACTAACTCGATTAAAATAGGTCAAGGAACTTCGCACTTTTCATTAGAAACTGGTGACTCAACCTCGTATGAAACATCCTCTAAAACTACTTGTCGGTCGAGCTGTGAAGCTACTCTTTCAGCTAGCTTTTTCGATGACAATTGTTCGAGATGGGGTTTATGATGTAAAATGAGGTTCAATCCAGATTCAAGCACAATCACTTAGTTGCTAATAGGAATGGTTCGAATTATTTGTCGTTGGTCGTCGTGGGTTGTGCAGAAGAGTGGGTCGTTGTGGGTCGCCGTCAGTTTTGTAAGAGATTCAATCGTCGTGTGGGTCGTCGTCGGTTGTGCAAGAGATTGGGTCGTCGTGTGTTGTGCAGGAGATTGGGTCATCGTGGATCGTTGTGGGTTGTGCAAGGAAATTGAGTTGTCGTTGACAGATGGAGAGGAGAGGGTTTTGCGTGGGGGAGAATTGCGTGAGATGAAGAATTTGGGGATTTTTTAAATTTCTAAATTATGTTTTATTTTATAATGAAAAAATGTGGGAGAAAACTAAAATGAAAAGGAAAAAATTTCCTAACGGTTTGAAACAGTCAATAAATACTATTCCTGACGTTTTTAAATCGTCAAGAATATCTATATAGTACTTGATGGTATAAAACCGTCAAGAAATGTGAAAGCGTGAATTTTTTATAAAAATTCCTCTAGTTCTATTTTCTATCCAAATTTTTTACGATTTGTTCTTTTTCAAAATTAAAATTTTCTTGACGTTTTTGCAAAAAATCGTCAAGAATGAAAAACACAAACCACCAAGAAAGCCCATATTTGTAGTAGTGTAAATATATACATACATATACATACATATACATACATACATATATATATGTATTATATACATATATGTATGTATATATAATTTGTTAACAAAATTTCCACCAAATACAACATTTTTATCCAAGCCTTTTAAAATAAACAATTAACGTCCTACATCCAAATCCAATTAAAAATTAAAGGAACAAACTCAATCTTAACTTTATTAAGATAATTAATAATTTAAAATGGAAAATTACCATCAATTTTAGAATGTTACAGGGCCACACAGTGATATGGGTCATTGTGGGCTGATTCACTAAATCGGCACATGTGAATCCTGGAAGATCTACTTATACAACAAACAAGTGCACACAGTTGTACTTGAAAGATGTGGTGAGATTGCATGGAGTTCTTGTGTTGACTGTATCTGACAAGGATGGTCGTTTCACCTCTAACTTTTGGAAAGGTCTTCAAAACGCCTTGACCACATGATTAAATTTCAATACAGCTTTTCACCCACAAACTGATGGTTAAACTGAACGTTTGAACAAAACCTTGGAAGATATGCTACGAGCTTGTGCATTGAAGTTTTCAAGGAGTTGGGGCTCTCACTTGCACTTGATGGAGTTGACGTATAATAATAGTTACCAGGCTACTATTGCCATGACGTCATTTGAAGCCTTGAATGGTAAGAGTTGTAGGTTTCTTGTGCATTGGAATGAGGTTGGTGAGTAGGAATTGATCAGTCCTGAGTTAGTCTAGTCTACTAATACAACCATACAGCAGATTAGAGCGTGAATGAAGACAACTCTGAGTAGTCAGAAAAGTTATGTTGGTGTGAGACGTAAAGACCTAGAATTTGAAGTGGGAGATATGGTGTTCTTAAAAGTGGCACCTATCAAAGATATCTTGAAGTTTACAAACAAAGAAAAGTTGAGTGCCCATTTCATTGGGCCATTTGATATTTTTGAGTGAATTGGTCTGGTGGCTTACCGTATAGCGTTGCCACCATCCCTCTCTGCAGTTCATGACATTTTTCATGTCTTGATATTGAAAAAGTATATAGCATACCCTTCTCATGTTATTAATTATTAGTCACTGCAGTTAAATGAGAATTTGAGCTACGAGGAGCAACGTATTGAGATTTTGGCAAGAAAAAACAAAGGTGTGCTACGCAACAATGGAATTTCTTTAGTGAAAATGTTATGGCAGAATCACCTAGTTGAAGAAGTTATATGGGAACAAAGGGATGGCATGAGAACAAAATACTTAGAGTTGTTTGAGGATTAGAGCTTTTGAAGACGAAAGCTTTTTATGGAGGGAAGAATGTAACATCCCAAATTTGAGTTAATTTTATTTTAATTATCTTAAATTAAGTTGGTTTATTTCAGATTATATTGATTAAAGATGTTAATTTTGTTTAATTTGGAAGATAATGAAATAATGGTTTGGTTGTACATGAATTTTTTTTAAAAATATTGTTGTTTATTTAAGTAATGGTTTCAACTTAGTTAGAAAAGTTGGATCGTTAGAATTAACATACCCGATGAGGACAAAAGATTTTTATTGACCACAGGGACATATATCATTCACTTACATCATAAGTAAGTCTACATAACCTAAAACTTAGCCTCTGATACAATCTGTAACGACACAACTTTTCTAACTAAGTTGAAATCGTTACTTAAATAAAAACAATATTTTAAAGCCAATTAATGTTAAACCAAATCATTATTTCTTTATCTTCCAAATGTATTCCAAATTAAATAAACCAACTTAATTTAAGATAATTAAAAATAAAATTACCTCAAATTTGGGATGTTACAAATAGTACAAAACAATTTGAATGAATTATTTCTCCCAACGACAGCGTCGGGAGTTCCATAATCTCCCGATGGCTATTTGATTGCGAGGATATTGTTGTGCAAATTGTTTGGTGCAGGTAACTCGCTCAATGGGCGGGACAACCGTTGGGAGATATGGACAACTCTCGACTCCTACTAATATGTCATAAGAAGTTACAATCTCCCGACATTGTATATATGTCGTTGGGAGTTGTGACCATCTTCCGACGTCGTCCATTTAGATGTCAAGAAATTCATTCGTGACAACTTTCTCTCGATAAAATTCTCGACGATGATTGCGTCATTGGGAGTTGATCGCCCAACACCTTTTTTGGGCATTTCCCTGCGATTTGAGGCGTCAGAAGATTTTTTTTTCTTTTAGTGTCGGTAGTGATTTGATTCGAGAGTTTGCTTCAAGTTTTGTCTTTGAGTTCCATCATTCACAAAATCAAATTGTTTCTACCACCTTGAGTTTCAAGGAGGGTGTTAAAATTAATTAGAGTTTATTGGGTTTATTCCTATTTAATATTTTTCATATTTGTGTTTCTTATTTTATATGTTTCTTTCCTTTGTTGAGTTTGTTGGAATTAACGCACCGTGTGGCATGGTTCGAATCCAAGAGAGTTAAACCACATCTCAAACAAGTTATAGGTTAGTGTACGCGTTACATTTCACTGACTTGTGACCGAAATAAATGATTTTTGCCACCTAATTTTTCTTTTTAATTTGTTTTGAAGCTACCCTATATAGGTGTTTCTGTTTTTTAAACTATATCATTTTTTTTAAGGAAAAAAATCCAAAACATTATATTATGCACAATATCAACAAAATCATATTAGTATCAAGTTATTAGTAGATTTGTTCTGTTTTGAAAACCAAAATAGAAAGCCAAATAGACAACAATAATTAATCAAGACAAATGATAATAACATAACAATCTAATTGTATGGACAAATATAGTGTTGTGGATAACATTTATAAATTTCCATATGAAGAAAAAAATTCAAACTAATCATATTAGGATCATTGTTTTGAAAACTTAAATGGGAAATTTATATGGACAAACGAGAAATTAGTTTATTTATTTACCTTTCATTAGAAATTACTTAGTTGTTTTTTATAAAAATATGAAATAAAAGAAAATGCTTGTTTGTCAATTAATTATTTGTCCTTGAAGAGAAGAAACATGAGCAATATATAATGTGTGTGGAACCAATGAAACAAACTCACACTAATTGGATAACAAGAAAAGCCATGGCCATCCACAAGAGCTGCATTCTCTTCCTTGTATTATGCATTTGTTTTAACTCTCAACTTTCACAAGTGCATGGTACAGTTTCATTGTTTGATAAGTATTATGTTCATGTCATCAATGGCTTTAGCAACGCAATGATTGGAGTTCATTGTCAGTCAAAAGACAATGATCTCGGCGAACACTACGTCCCAGTCGGAGGTGAGTTCCAATGGAATTTTCGAACAAATTTTTTTGGATCAACGTTGTTCTTTTGTCATGTTTGGTGGACCGAAGGGTACGTTACGTATAAGGCATTCTTGGATAACGAAGAGTTTAAGTTACAATCATGTGGAGATGGAAATTGCAAATGGAAAGCAGATCCTCGAGGAATTTCTAATTTTAATGTTCGAGAAAATGTGTATCAGTTGTTATACTTATGGCAACATTGATGAAAAATCTCACAGTTAATAATCAATAAGGAATGTTAAAGTGAGCTTGTCTCTATTGGCATGACTTTCATCTCTACAGATTGGAGGTTCAAATTCTCCACTCCGTAGTTATTGTACTATAAAGATAATTAATTAGGATTGACACAATGTAATGGAATTTTTATTAGAAAACTTAGTTGCATACTAAATTACACCCAACTCGTGCAACATAGCCACGTTATCCAGTTTCATGGTTCCACGTGTCAATATTATCTTCATTTTAAAAAGCTCGCAAAATCGCCTTTTCTTTTATCTCCTAATCTCAAACTTACCCTAAATTCCCAACCTAACATGCTCATAAAAACCTCCATTTCCATTTCTCTATTTTGAGAAATAAATACTTTTCGAACCATGTTACATTGTTCTAGTTACTCGCTCTGAATCTACTGAGAAATTCACTTCTTTTTTATCATCAAAACGAAAAATAACTTGAAAAACTCCATCATAAAGTACCCTTCTTCTTCTTACCATAAATTTCCAATTGATAAAATAAAAAAGAAAAATACGAAAAGAGAGAAAATCTGGAGACAATCACAAATAAAATAAATCATATATACACAAAGTAGGAGTTTATATAATATGGTATATAGGAGTCTATTATTATATGATTACCAATGGACTCCTATTATTACATCATAGTTATAGTCACATTGATAAATGATACCAAAGTAAACTACCTTATACATATTTTATCATGCACTTTTTGTCATATTTCTCAATATTTTCTTCCTCGTTATCGATTTTTTTCGTCATTCTTTTTGAGTATCGACCATAGGATTCTTTTGATAATAGAAGTCTATCATTGAATTCATCAATTTGTTAGTAATGGAAGACTACCAGGGATAGATTTCTATGACCGCTAGCAAAGTCTATCAACAATAAAAATTTATCACTAGCAACAATTTTGATTGGTCTATTGGACAATTACTACGACTTGAATGTAAATTGTGCTATATTTGAAAATTCTTTTGGATGTGTGTTAGGTATACTATTACACTATTACTTAGACCAAGTTGATATATTTGCAAGTGCCCCTACAAATATTTATTATTCATTCTATTTTAAATAAATTAAAAGCCTTGAAGTAATTGGTTAGAAAATATAAGTCAACTATGCATGAAGACTTTTATCCTGTACTAATTTAATTATTATTTTTAGGGCAAATATCAATATGTACTTGGGTACTTTATTGTATCAGTTTAAACTTTAAACTAATGATTGTATTCAATTTTAACCCTAAAAGTACACTTCAAGAATACAGCCTTTTAACGAAGCAAAAAACACGTCTTGAAGAGATTTCTTGACACATATTTTGCATCATTGTATCCACTGTCAACATAGAAGTTTTAACGACACCGACAAAAAAACGTCATTGTTTGTCCGTTCATGACACTTATTTTGTGTCGTTGTTTACTTTTTCATGTCATTTTAAACGTGTCATTGTTAATTGATCCATGACAGAAAAGAAGTGTCATTGAGGGTCTAAATTGATTTGCTTATCTAAGTTTAGAGATTTAGATGGACAAATTACAAGTCTCACATGATGTTAATTTTTCCAAATAAAACAAAACGGAGTGTTTACGTACACTGATACACTTCTAAAATCTTAGAATTTAAATTGATACCGTCGCTAGTTTACAGATCCAAAGTTGAGAAGTATTAATTGGTATTTGCTCTAATTTCTTTTACTGTTATATGGATCCAAGATACAAAACATTAGAATATTTCGGCCCTGCATATGGACGTGTTCATTTCAATATCGATGTAGTATGGAGAAAAATAGTAAACTAGGACAACAAAATTTTCATTTCTTAACATTATATATTTTATAGGACAATTTTTTATTTTGTTTTCAGTCGTCAATATGGAATGAGTTTGACAATACAGCAGCTTGAATCTTTTTTATTTTTTTTTTAAACCATCATGTTTTTTTTTTATGAAAATAGGTCAAAAATATGATTTTACTGATACAATTAATCAGAACTTGCACATTAACAACAGTTCATACATTATCATCATGTTATTGGGGGTTTTTATCCGTTTTCGAAACAAAATAGAAAAAGAAATACACAACAATAATTAAAACAAATAATAATAACATATAACAATCCAATTCCATGCCTAAATATAATGTGATGGATAACATTTATCATTAACAAAATTAAGTCTTCAAACAATCATATTACGATCATGTGAATGGATTTCTTTTGTTTTGGAAACTTAAATGGGAAAGCCATATAGACAAACAAGATAGTAGTCTAGTTATTTACCTTTCATTAGAAATTACTTAAGATGTGTTATATCCAAAAAAATAAAAGAAAAGAAAATGTTGGCAAGTCAGTTAATTATTTGTCCTTGAAGAGAAAAAACATGAGCAATAAATAAGATGAATGTGGAGCCAATGGAAACAAACTCACACTCACTAGATATCAAAAAAAGCGATGGCCATCCACAAGAGCTGCATGCTCTTCCTTGTAATATGCATTTGTTTGAACACATTCAACTTGCACAAGTGAATGGTAAAATGTCGTTGTTCGATAAGTATTACGTTCATGTCATTAATGGCTTTAAAAACGAAATGATTGGGGTTCATTGTCAGCCAAAAGATAATGATCTCAGCGAACGCTTCGTCCCAATAAGGAGCAAGTTCCAATGGAATTGTAAAAGAAACTTTTTGGGTCGACGTTGTTCTTTTGTCATATTTGGTGACTAAACCGCACGATGCGTATAAGGCATTCTTTGATAACGAAGAATTTAAGTTACAATCATGTGGAGATGGACATTATAGATGAAAAGTAGATCATCGAGGAATTTTTAATTTTATTGTTAGGGAAAATGTGTATCAATTTCTATACTAATGGAAACATTGATGAAATTTATCACCGGTTAATAGTTAATAAGGATTGATAAATTGTAATGGGAATCATTATTTATTCGAGAAGTAAAAAGTTCAATATCTAATCAAAACTTAGTTGCATACTATGTCAAACCCAATTCCTTCTAAATTGTTTATGTATTGTATTGAGGTCATACATATTGAAGAAGAGCTATGTTTATCAAACTTAAGTTAATTTTTAATTTTTAATTATCAAATATCTTAATTGATTTAAGTTTAAATGTGTATTTTGATTCTCGTTTGTTGGGACGTTGTTTATTTTAATTTGGAAAGAAATTAGGAAGATTTTTTATTAGGTGAATTTTGTTGAAGAAAATTAAATTTATATATATATATATATATATATATATGAATATTTGATTGTTTGAGTTGGTGAGAGAAAGTAATAAATGGTGGAGGAAAATTAATGAAGAAAGATGAAAGATTTGATTGTTTGAAGAAAGAGAAAAAATTTGAGTTATTTGGAAAAGTAAATGGTAAAGATTATTATTATTATTATTATTATTTATACAAAGGTATCTCGATTTACGTGTTAGGTTTAGAAAAGAAGAAATTAAATTCCTTTTTCTTCTTCTTCCTTTGTGACAGCGCCCCCTCCCCCGGTTTCATTTTGTTTCTTCTTCGGCCAACAACTCTGACGACGACAAACGGCCAACTCCCCCGTCACTTTAACCCGAGCTAGTCGTGCGCCTGCTAACCGTTGCGTCATCTTCCATCCACACCACACACCGAGCCCGCCGGCGAGAATCTTTTCGCATCGCACTATCGTCGTGGCTTTCTAGGGCTGCACGTCTCCTACACCAGCCGCCATATATGTCGTAGCCTTCACCCCTGTTCGCAGCTGCTGTTGTGTGGGTAGTTCTGTGATTTTTTTTTCTGTATGGAATTTTGGATACCATAAGATGGAGTTAATTCGGTGTTTATCCTTGGTAATTGAAGGTTTGAATTGAAGCTTCGTGGTTGAATTTAAATCGTAGTTTTACACACGAATCGATTTTAAATTCTACGACAACTAATTAGTAATTTGATTTAAGAATTCTTATTGAAAAGATAAGGTTAAAATAATTAATAATTTTTATGGAAAAATTTTATTAATTAAATATTTTATGTTTAGAATCAATTTAAGGAGTCATATGTCAAGCCAATAGAATTTTCTGTAAATTGAGGTAAGAGATTTACTATGGATTCTCGATGAGATGTTATGTGATAGCATGATAATGTTATGTGACGGTTGGATGCTTATATGATATTAAGATGTTGTGAAAAAATTTAATTAATAATTTTTATGGGAAATTATTAATTAAAATTGAACATGTTGTGACGACTTGTTGACCTATACAACGTTATGCGTTTGTTGTTTATTATGGAAAAAGCTGTAAAACATAATATTTATGTTATGCGAATGTAACTATTGGATGAATTTTTCATGTATATGTTTAAGATTGATTAGACTAAGATTGCATGTTAGGAATTATGGTAGCTGTTAACTTTCTTACAGGAAAGTGTGTTTCTTTGGGTTCACTGAAAATATACGTTTCCTACGAGATCATTAGCCAGTAATGAGTTTTCGTACGAATTCACTAGATTATGTAACTCAGGGTATAAGTTTAATATGAAGTTAATAGTTTACCTAGCGGGATCAGTAGTGGGTCCCTAACTGGGTATCTTATATACTCACCATTTTCATGTTTATTTTTAAAAGGACAATAGGAATCTATGATCATGCTCTTTGGGACTTTTATGACTGAATGCTTCTGCTGCAATTTTTGTTATGATTTGATGTTATGGTTTTTATTCAAACTTTCGAGTTCTTTTATGTTTTGACTAGGGGACCCCGACTAAATTGCTTTAAATCATTTTTATTTATTTATTTGAAACATTCTTTTTCTACTCGAGAATGTTGTTTATTTATTAAAATGAGTCATACTTTGTGTGCTTTTGATTTTATAATAAATGTTTTATTCAAGTGACGACCTCAGGTTAAGGTTGAAAATTTGGGGAGTTACATAAAAAAGTTTAATATGTCAAACCCAACTCCTCTAAATTGTTTGTGATATGTTGATTGAGGTCATGCATATTGAAGAAGTGTCTTTATCGAACTTAAGTTTATAAGAGACTAACTGGAAAAATGAAATACTAAAGTGAGGAAGAAGAAATAAGCTATCTACGGGTGGACGCCTAAGACAAGCCACTAGATGGCCAAGCATGGACCAAGTGAGCCTCACACAAGCACCATGTTGCCAAAGGAAGGACCATGCATTCGAGTTAGTGGATAATGCCACCACACGGCTAAAAAGTCATGGTGTTGACGAAAGGATAGGCGACCACGAGGGCCTAGGGCTTGTGCAATGCGACCAATCTTTGTACTAGGCGTCCAAAACAAAGCATAGGCTTGGAGGCAATACGTTCAACTAAAAGCATGCATTGTCAATTGCAAGACAGCTAAATAGCAAGTGGTGATCGGATCTATGTGTTTAAAATAAAACCAAAGACCTTGTGCCCAAGAAGTTACTCAACAAGTCTAGCTTGGCAACCATGCGTTGGACAAACGTGAGAATCATGCGACCAAAGTAGTTGGAAGCACCTAGGCGACCAACATGAGTTGAGGGCTAAGCAGCCACACATGTGTGTGCCAGAATAGCTATGCGATCTTGAGAAATTTGAAAGTGAGGTAGGCGTTGATATGAGATATTCGAAGATAATGGAAGAGAAAGCGGGGAATTAAGAATAGAAGATTTAATTAGTGGTCTAGAAATAAGGAAAAGATGTCAGTTGAAGTCCATACTCTTTGGTTCTATAAATGAGGCAGCTTTGGGGAAGAAACTCTCCCATTTTCCTCGTGCAAAACTTAAAGTTCTGGTGTCAAAAGAAAGCTCTTTGAGTTTATTTTATAAAGTAGGCTGCCAAAAGTTGAAACCTTGAGGAAGATGAAGATATCATGAAGATGTTTTAGATTGTTTAGATTTTGGAGCAATCAATGCAAGGTCTAGAGAAACAGAGATATCTGGAGATCCACGAAGAGTTTAAGGTTGAAAATTTAAGGTAGGCAAGTTAAGAGGATTTGAAAGAACGATATAGAAGGAAGCTTTTCTTTTTGAGTATTGGATTTTGAGTTACTCAAGTTCTATGTCAAATATGAATATTTTGGGCTAATCATGCAACATGTTGTTTAAGGCTTGTGTCTAGGCTAAGTTGTGCACGTGTCTAAGGCAATCGACAAGATCTCAAGCGTGTGGGCAACTGATTATAAGGTTGGTGTCCACCTTACGTAGGCGACCAGCAAGTGAGGTGGTTTGCATGCTCGTGGGGTTAGGCGGTTAGATGAGTAGGTACGCGAGGAGACACATTGGGAGGTTAGCGTGCACGCATAGATATGAGAACAGAGTGGTGTATGCGACAAGGCAGTGTGACACAATGGAGCTAGGTACGCGAAGAAGTGACATGAAAACTCAGTAAGTGCACGGATTCCCCCCTCTCCCTCCTCCCCCCCCCCTCCCCCCCCCCCCCCCCTCATCTTTGCGAAGTTAGTATGAGCATGTTGAGCACCCACCATGGGCTAGCTGGAACGAAAGGTATGCACCCAACCCATGCGGCCACCATATTCTATGCACCGAGATTATTACCTATGCGTTGACAATTACCTAGATTGATGTCTTTGGAGTTTTTAGACTATCTTAAGTATATATTTCAGTTCAAGGAGATTAATTACGAATCATTCCTCCATATTTCAGGACAAGAAGAGAATGAACAAGTCTACAACCTATGGGGATTTTAGCTTAAAACCGTGAGTGACAAAATGATTTTTAATTTTCCATAAGAAAGTTTGCAAGTATGATTTCTAAGTACAAAATTTGAGTATGTTTTGGTGAGACCTGACTTGTTTTATTTCAAGCATAAATTCTTTATATACTTTGTTTTGCTAAGTTCTAAAATATGAGATTTAGTAAAAAGTTTTAAGCAAATTATGAGATTTAGCAAAGTATTTAAGTAAAGCATGAGATTTAACAATGAGTTTGAAAAAAGCATGAATTACATGTATGTTTGAAAGAAAGCAAAGCAAGTTAAGTTATAAGCTATTTCAAGCCAATTTATTTCTGTGCTATGAAATGTTTTTTTCAAATAGTACTTTATATCCAAAGTTTTCACCGATGAGAATTCAAGCCCTGTAGGGAAAAGTTACCATGTGCACATTGGAAAAGTTTCGTTGTTGCGTTGAGCATATCCGAACAACAAAGGCATTGGGAGTGTTGAGCGTGCCACAATGCAACATAGCCATCGGGAGTGTTAGGCGTGGCCCACTACAACATACCCGTTGAGAGAGTGGGCCGTGCCTGACTACGCTAAAGATGTCGGGAGTATTGGGTGTGCCCTACTACGACATAGTTAAAGGGTTATTAGAGGATGGAGAAGTTTTTAATTACATTTAGCAAAATCAAGTTTGATCTCTCGTCGATTTATACTTGATTTTAGAAAGCATAATTTTTTTTAGATGTTTGCGAAAAATGGAAAATAAAATTTATTTATGCTTATGTTCAAATCTATGCTTCAAGCATGTGTTATAAATGTTACTAGTTTTTCAGCACATGATATGAACCGACCAAGCATCGAATTATTTATTTTATTTAATTTAATAATTATGATGTAATTTTAATATTTTTAATTTTATCTTTTATTCAATTTAATCTTTTTTAGTAACATTTAAAAAGAGATAATTTAGTCTTTTCCTAATGAATTAGGATTTTATTGGGAGGCTATTTAAGCCTTGCCTTCAGGTTGTTTTAGGAGAGTTTTTGATAATTAAAGTTTTAGGGTTTTCTTTGAATGAAAATTCTTTGGTAAATGACAGAGTTTCATCGCCGCTTTTTCACAATTCTTGATTTACGATTGTAAGCCAAGAACATTCAAGTGAGTTTGACCACCTTGCTTGTGGAGTGTTCAAATTTGGAGTGAGGAACTAGTTCTCCGTGTCTCTTGGTCTTCAACCAAAGGGTAATCCAATTCTAATCCATTCCCTTGGGTTTTTGTCAAATTGATTTGAGGGTTTTAGAATTTGTTATTAGGGGTTCGCTAATTGGGTTTCTAATTTTAGAAATTCTAGGGTTTGCATATCATTTGGGGGTTTTTGTCAAATGTTTTCATTTTTCAGGTAGAGATCGTGATCGCCAAGCTTGAGCTATTGCTTCCAGTCTACTATTTTGTTCTAGGTTGATTACTTTTATGTCTAACTCCTATGTTTTGGACTCCTGCGTGGTCTTTTGGTTACGTTGGTTATAGGGTCAAGTTTTGTTGATGTTTTGTAAGAAATGATTTAGTTTTTGCAACGATACTTCAGAAGTTTAGAGCAACAGATACCGAAGGGTGATCAACTACTCCTC
>JBBPDJ010000008.1:11871790-11890342 GCA_037974625.1 Cucumis cinereus | reverse complement strand
GTCAAGTAAAGCTTTATTCTTGACAGTTTTGCACTGTCAAGAAAAAAAGCTTATTCTTGACACTGGTTTACTTGACGAATTGAAAACCGTCAAGTAAACCCTTACTTGACAATTTTTCACTGTCAAGTAAACCTGTTTTTGTAGTAGTGATGGGTGTGGTGGCTATCGTCAGGGGAGATTCGACGTCGCGTGGTGGAGATGAGCGACAACTTGGAGGTGCAGATCGATGCGGATGAGCGATGTGGATCGACACAGATGAGCGACACACTCGACGAAGCTAAGCGGCATGCCCATGGGGCTCGAAATTGAACGACGAGCGACGCAGAGGGGGTTCGTCTGGGAGGATGTGGCTAGCCAGCAAAAAGATCTAAGATGCGGAGGGGAGAGGCTGGCCGACGTGGAGAAAGTTGCACAGTGAAGGGCTAGCCAACGACACAAGCGAGAAGGAAGAAGGAAAAAGATTCTTTTTTTTTTTTTTATGTAGTTCTAGAAACCCTAAATTCATAATTATAAATTAATAATAATAACAAATAATAATTATTTATTTGTTTTCTTTTTCCAACACTAATATATATAACTATATATATATTATCTATATATATATATCTTTAAAATCCACACTAATCCACACTTTTCTCCTTTTTTTCCAAATAACATCAAAGCTCATCTCTTCCTCAATAACATCCATCTTTTTACATTTTTATTTATTTATATAATTTCTTAATCAAATTTCCACAAAAAGAAATATTATTTCTCAAATCTTCCAAAATTAGCATCCCGAACAAATAAATTTTCACTTTTATTTAATTATTTTAAGATAATTAAATCAAAATTATCTCAAATTTCAGGATGTTACAGAAATTTTTTTCAAAAAGCTTTAAAAGCATCATTATCAAATTCTCCTTCATGGTCACCTCTAATTTGAGAAATGAAAAATCAATTTTCATTTTGAACTCTTTTTGCAAAATTAATCAAACGTTTCAAAGCCTCATCATTATGTTTTATCTTCAAAACCCAAGTAAATCTAGAAAAAATCATCCATGCATAATAATTTCCTCCATAGCTAGCAATTTTAGAAGAGCCAAATAAGTTCATATGTAATAGTTGTAGGGGTCTAGTACTAGATGTCACATGTTTAGATTTGAAAGAGGACTTAGTTTGATTACCCATTTGGCAAGCATCACAAACTTTGCCATAACCACAAATTCTAGGAATATTTGAAATTAAGTGCATAATAGCATGTCCTAGTCTTATATGCCATAACCAAGAATCATCCTGCAGATGCGAAAGATATTTATCAATAATAGGACAATAATTAAAATCAAGGGTGTACACATTTTTATCCCAATTTCAAACAAACAAAAATTTTCTAACACAAGCATTTTCTCAATTATGCAATTCTTTTTATCAAATACTGCTCTAAATCCTTTATCACACAATTGACTAATACAAAGCAAATCATGGTTTAAACCATCAATCAAATGAACATTTTCAATCAAAGTAGATGAATCAATTTCTATATTACCCTTACAATTATTTTACCTTTCTTGTTGTCACCAAAGGTTACCATGCCTCCATCTTTTTTGGATTGATTTCTCATCACGTGTCTTGAGCAACCACTATCCAAGTACCATCTGTTTTTCTTGGAGGCTTTCAAACAACCCCAAAAATAGTTAAGTTCAAGTTTGACCCTTTGGTACCTTTACTTGTTTCGGTCCTAGAATGTTAGCATTCACACATTTAGAGATCCATTTCGTTTTTCCATAGACATTAAAAACATTGGGTCTAGATGGGTAACAAGAATAAGCTTTGTGTCCGTATTTGCCACAAGAAAAACAAACAACATTATGCAAGGATTTATCTTTCACAACATATTTATGACTCTACTTTTCATGGAGAAATGTTTTCTTGGAGCATTATAAAACTTCGCTCTTTGTGGAAATTTTCTTATGGAGGAAGTAGTGTGAGCATACTTCAATTTAAAGCATTTAGGTCTAAGGTGACCTTCAACACCACAATTAGGTACTAAATAGATTTACCATGATTAGACACATTATTAGACATATTAAGCTTAGGCGCAATAGAAGATGTTTTAACAAATGTATTTTTAGAACTTGAAGGAGTATAAAATTCATCATATAGTCTATACCTCTCTTATCACCATAAGACTTGTCCACTTCAATAATTTTGTCCAATCTTTGAGCAGCTATTATCAACTTTTGTATAGTCTCCTTATATTAATCAAGATCTTGTAAAACATTTAGTTCATTTTCTTTAAGCAGCTTAATCAAGTTATCTTTTTCACAACCATCATGCTCAGAAAATCTAACTTTATCAAGCAAAACATATTTCTCGTTACAAGCACAAACATGTTTATCACAAGAGTCATTAATTATTCAATTTTCCAACATTTTCATTTTCTTTAAAGCAAGCAATTTTATCGAGTAAATACTTATTTTCACTAGTTAAAATATTGTATTTCTTATGAAGCACACATACTTAGAACTAAGTTTTTCTAAGTCGTTTTGCATACTTTCAAAATTTTCAAACTATTCATCAATAGAGGGAGATTCTAGAGTTACCTCATAATCATGTTCATCTTCTTTGTCACTATGAGCCATGAGAACAAGATGTCTCATTTCTTCAACCTCACTTGCACTTTTACTTTCACTACTATCATCCACATAGCCTTCATTTCCTTCTTCTTGAATTTCTTAGATGATTTGAGAATAGGGTAATCCATTCTTATGTGACTCGACTTTTTGCATTCATAACAAATCATCTTATCCTCTTTTCTTTTCTCACATTCTGATTCTCTTTGAGTTGATAGGTATTTCTTGAAATGCTTCTTCTTTTTTATGAAATTTCTGTACTTAGGTGAGAAAAAAGCAATGTCATCTTTATCAAGGTTATCCTCATCTTCGGGATCAACTTCAAAGGAGATGGTCTTCAATGCAATGCTCTTCTTCTTTTTGCACTCATCCTCCAAGTGCTCCTTCATAATGATCTCAAGAGTCATGAGTGAGCCCATGATCTCCTTCAATGGAAGTTTGGTGAGATATTTTGCTTCATGAATTGTCATCAACTTAGCTTCCCAAGTCTTAGGTAGAGACCTTAGAATTTTTCTAACATTTTCAGACGTTGTATAGCCTTTACCAAGACCCTTTAAAGCTTTTATAATGTTAATAAATCTAGCAAACATATCGGTTGTAGACTCATTAGCATCCATCTTAAACAATTCATAGTTATGAACAAGCATGCTAATTTTAGATTATTTAACTTGATTTGTCCTTTCATAAGTAATTTCAAGAGTATTCAAAATTTCTTAAGCAAAAAAACATATAGATATTCTATTAAATTCATCTTTGCTCAAAGCACAATACAAACAATTAATAGCCTTAGCATTAAAAGAACACTTTTTCATTTCATTTTCATCATACTCTTCTTCTAATTTAGACATATCAACCGTATCAACCTTTTTTTATGGGTACATAAGGACCTAGAGAAACGATTAACTAAAAATAATAGTCAATGGATTGCAAATAAATTTTCATTCTCGCTTTCCAATATACATAATTTGAACCATAAAAATAAGGAGGTCTAGAAGTAGATTGACCTTCAACAATCCCAATTGCCAATAGGTTTGCCATAATGCTCGAACAATAAAGTTTATCAAAAAATTAAAATTTCAAGAGGAGCAACCTTGCTTCTTTTTCTGATTCAAGATCAAACCTGATCCTTTCCACGGGTTAGGATCCAACCGTCACAATATTTTGAATCTTTAAATCACGCAAAAGAAAACTCTCTAAAAAGAGTTAGTAGACAATTTGAGCTCACAATAATTAATCCTCACAATAGAATAAGAATTCTCTCAAGAACAAGATTAAAGAATGAAAATTGGAAGATTTAGAGAGAAAAACAATGTTGATTTTTTCAATTTTTGAGGATTGTAAAGCTGTAAGAAATTTGAGGAAAATGAAGTATTTAAAAAGAGAGAAAAGATATTCGAAAAACAATTTGGGTCATTGGATGTAGGTAAAAGAAAATTGAATGGTGGAGATTTAAACTCAAGTAGCCGTTACATAGAAACACAAATAATAATATAATAAATCTTCTTAAACCCATTTCTTTTAATGTCCAATAAAAAAATGTTAATCATCTTTAAAAAAAACTATCCGTTGGACACAAATAAAAAATATATTAAACTCAGTTTCTTTTTAAATTTATTTTCTTTTAAAGCCCAAGAAAAACAAATCCAACATCTTTATGAAAATAGCTGTTAGACACAAGCATAAAATAATATTAAATTCATTTTCTTTTTATTAGTCAATCAAAAAACAAAAAGCCACATGTGTTACTCTTCCATTCCTCCAGGTCGGTTTCTCTAACAGGATGAATTTGATTATTTGACCGCCACGTCACCATCTTGGATATTTTTTTTGTTAAGCTTCTTTAACCAATATCTTCTTCGTTTGAACTTTGATTTGTGTGATTCAAGCGGCATCGAAATCATTGTTTCAAGCTCTACACTATGAACTAGTCAAAATAATAAAATTTTCAATAAAAATAATTAGATTTGTTATCATCGAAATATTAATTAATTAATTAATTTGAGATTAAGGTAAAAAAAAACCAACATTTTTATCATCAGTGTCGATTTAAATCAACATTGTACCCTCATTAAGATTATATATTTAATGTATGTATCAGACCAACAGTAATTCGCTCTTTTTTTCCTTAAAACCGACATTATACAGTGTGCCCTATTTTTTAGATCGACATCAAAGACCAAATTTATTATAGTGGTTTTTCATCAAATTAAATATCGGAACTAATATTCCCATTTTATAACACTGACCAAAACAAATCTGGGTTTAGGTGTTATTTGAAACTTTATAAATGATAATCGTTTGACTAATGGCAGTTTTGAAAGAAAAACGCTTCATTTTGAATTTAAATTTCTTAAATTATTAAGAACTAAATTCATTTAAATTTTTTTTTTTGGATCCAATTTGAGTTAAGGTTGATAGAATAATTAAGTTAAATTGTTTTTAAAAAAAGTTGCTTTGAGACTGGAGTTTGACAAAAAAAAAAGATTGAAATATTTGGTTGTTTTCGAAGGAAAAAAGATAAACTCAAATGAAGGTTGAGTTAAAAATAGTTTAATAGTTTGAAAAGAAAAATAAAAAAGAGAGTTGGGTTTACCCAACCGTAAGTTTGTAAGGTGTGTGGTTGAAGTTAGGTTGATGGTTGAAGAACTTTCAAATGAGCTAAGTAGGTGGAAGTTGCACCATGATATCAATAAGATTTAACGAAATGTAATGAAAAAAGAAAAACTTGGGAGGTGGTGTTTCAAGATGTTACTCTTTATGGTGGAGTGAGTTATCACAACGTCCCAGACCCAACATTGGACTAGGATTTCAAATCGGGATTCCGCACCTAACGACTTCGACATTCCTCAACATCCCCTGCGACTTGACAGCATCATCTATGGCATCCTTGCATGTATTAAACACTTATTAGACTTAAAGTTATCACCACAAACTAGCACAGGTCCTTTCAGCATTTTTTGTTGTCACTCACATGCATCCTAGGAAAGTTTTCAAGAGGTCATCCAACATAGAATTATTCCAAGCTAAGCACGCTTAACTTTGGAGTTCTTATGATTGAGTCACCGAAAAGCAAGGTGCTCCTTGTTGGTATAGGTAGTAAATTTCAATTCTTTTATTCCTTTATGAACGTATTTTCATGTCCTCAGGATCCCTCTCGGTTCATTCATATCTCTATCCTAAACATGGGGCATTACATGCCCACTAGCTTTCGCTTAGTTCGTCCCCAAATCATATCTTATTGGAAGACGTTCCGCTCTGATACCATCTGTAAGGCTCTAAGACCATGATTCGAACTAGGTTTAGAATTTAGATTTGGCAACTAACGACCCTGACATTTCTCTGTATCCCATGCGACCTAGAAGCATCATCAATGTCATCCTTGTTTGTGTTAAAGACTTATTAAAGTGAAAGTTGTCTCCACAAACCAACACGACTCATTTTTGCATACTTTGTCCTCACTCACATGCATCTTAGGAAAATTCCAAGGAGGTCATCCAACATAGAATTGTTCCAAGCTAAGCACACTTAACTTTAGACTTCTTATGATTGAGCCACTGAAAAGGAAGGTGCACTTTGTTGGTGTTGGTAGTAAATTTCAATTCTTTTAAACCTTTCTCAGCTTTACTTTCATGTCCTCAAGATCCCTTTCATTTAGATGTGAAATCAATTCATTCATGTCTCCCTCCTAAACTTGAATCATTACAGTTATAGTTTTTTTAGTTGAGACTTATGATTGTCGGTGAAGACAATTATGAATATTTTAGAAGTTGTGGATTTTTCAAGTATCTTGTCTTGGTGGAATTTTTTACGTTTTTGGCAAAAGTTTAGATGCTCAGTTATCCAACATAAAAGAGGACTCATTGTAGAAAAATCATGGGTTTGTCTTACATTAAAAGGGTTTAGGAAAGTCATCAGTTTGTCGTACATAAAAAAAATTTAGGAAAGTCATTGACTATAAATGTAACGCCTCGAATTTCCAAAACGAATCGGACCGTTACTTTACTAAAACCAGTAAATTTGAAAGACAAAATGCTGTAAAACAAATACTTTTATTTAAAATAATCATTTAAAATTTAATAAAAAAATAAATATATAAATAAATGATTGAAAAAAATTTAGTTGGGGTCCCCTAGTCAAAACATAAAGAGAACTTGCAAGTTTGAATAAAAACTGTCCAACAATCGTTCGACATTCTAAAAACATCAAATCAAAACAAAAACTGCAGCGGAAGCATCTAGTCATGAAAGTCCCAATGAGCATGGTCATGGATTCCTCTTGTCCTCCACCAGCTTCCTCTTACTTATGCTTGAAAAAATAAACATGGAAAGGATGAGTATATAAAATACCCTGTAAGGAACCCACCACTGGGTCCGCTAGGTGAACCGTTACCTTCTTATTGAACATATACCCTGTGCTACATAATCTAGTGATCCCGTAGGAACACTCATAACACACTAATGATTCCGAAGAAACACGTATCTGTCTGGTGATCCCGAAGGAAAACGTATCTTCCTAGTGAATCTGAAGGAACACACGTCCATACAGGGTATGCTGGTTAATAAATAAAGTTAACAACTATCATAATTCCTAACATGCATTCTTAGTCCAACATATACATGAAAATTTCATCCAACATTCACATTCGCATAACGTAAATACTATGCCTTACAATTTTTCCATAACAAACCATAATCACATAACATGTATAGGTCAAACAAGGCGTCATAACACATTCAAACTTATTAATAACTTCCTATAAAAATTATTAATTAAGTTTATTATACTCGTCTCATACAACATTAACTCGCGATATCGTCAATCAATTAATTCAACTGTCGTATGCATCCTTACTGTCACGCAACGTCTTAGGATCATATAAGCATCCAACCGTCACATAACATCATCATGATATCACATGACATATGATCGAGGATTCGATAGAAAATCCCTTACCTCAATCTACAAAAAATTCTCTGGCTTGAAATATAACTCCTTAAGTTGATCCTAAAAATAAAACATTTAATTAATATTTTTCCAGAAAAATTATTAATTAATTTTTAACCTTAGCTCTTCGATATCAATTCTTAATCTTACCAAATGGTCGTTGGATTCCAAACCAATTTGTAGAGAAAACTCTATGAATTAATTCCAATAGTGAAGCTTCAATTTAACCTTTAAAATCAAGAAAATATTTTTCAATTTGCCCTTAGATAAATTTCTTAATTTATTACTTATTGGGTATCCAAAATCCAATTAAAATCCAAAACTTTACCCAACCAAACTTACCCAATCAACCTATTGGTGGCAACAGTCAGATCTCGTCGATGAGAACTGAGAGTGACGCAACAGTCAGATCTCGTCGATGAGAACTAGAGGCTTGACTTGATGTCGCTGCTCGGATGGATCTGCCGCGAACAGAGTGGAGGAGGCGCACTGAGGAAAAGCGATGCACGTTTGTCGACTATTGGCTCTACTGTGCGACGGCTGGCAGCGAACTAACGCTCACCAACGACGACTCGTGAAAGGATTGACGGAGCTCGGCGTCGTTGGAGACTGATCGGAGGAAGAATGACAGTTAAAGGTGAGGGGGCAGCGACGCTGGAAAACGAAGAAGAAGAAAAGGAATTTCTTTTTTTTTTCTTTTTTTTCGTTAACCTTGCACACAAACCTATGTTTCCTTTTATATATAATAATAATAATAATAATAATAATAATAATATACTTATTACTATTATTATTTACTTTCCCCTTTCCTTTTTCAAATTCATCAAATCTTTCTCTATCTTCATTAACTGCCTCCACCAATTAATTACTTCCTCACCAACTCAAAAAGTTAAAAAAATATATATTCCTCAACTATATAAATTTAACTTCTTAAACCAATATCCATCAAATAAAATAAAAAAAATCTTTTAATTTTTTTCCAAACCTTCTAAAAAAATACTTAACATCCCAAACAAATCAAATATTTCACTTAACACTTAAATCAATTAAGATAATTTATAATAATTGTGTATAATTGTGTATAACCAAACCTTCTCTGTATTGAATGTTTTTCACGTAAATAATTGTGTTTCAAGTTTTAATAAGTTACATTATTTTCTCTTATTTTTCCTTATTTCATACTATAGAAGAAGAAGGTTTTTCTCAAAAAAATAAAAAATTGTTTTGGTTAGCATGAAAAATCCAAAAAATTTGGTGAATCTCCGTTTTTTAAAAACTTTTTCTAGACGTTTTCTTTAAAAAAAATATATATCATTACTCTGTTTTTCATTTTTAAAAAAATAAAAAAAAATAACTAAAGGTTGTAAAGGGTCCAAGTAAATGAATTTTGGATTATGGAATACTCTTTATGCAATGAATCTCATTCTTGAAAGATATTAATATCAACCTAATTAATGAATTGTTATCCATTCAGAATATTAAGAAAAATTATATTATGCGCACAACACCAAATTTAGAAAACAAGATTAATTATCTTTAACTGAAACCATACCGTTACATTCCTAATTCAATTTCTTCCCTCTGCTATTTAAGTATATTATATATCTTCCCACATATATAGATGCTCAAAACATCAATGATAACAACAAATAATAGATAAACAAAAGTTTTGTTAAAAACAAAATGATGATGAGGAATGTGGTTGTCTTTTGGCTCGCCACACTAGCTTCGGTTGGGGCTGTTCCCATTTTGAGGTTTCCTTCCCTTCCGCTACATCCTGATAGGTATTACATGCACGTGGTAAACGGGCTAAGCAACCTCGATATGGGTGTTCACTGCCGGTCCAAGGACAATGATTTGGGATATCAACATTTGATTAACCGTGGGGATGATTTCCAATGGAACTTTAAGGAAAATGTTTGGGGAACAACCTTGTTTTGGTGCAAATTGACGAAGCGAGATGCGTATGTCTCTTTCGAAAGCTTTTGGCCTGAGTCCAAAAACTTTTGGCTACGAGATAGGTGCGGGAGTAAATATATTTGTATTTGGATCGCTAAAGACGATGGAATTTACTTGAGAAACAATCCTGATTATGTTGATGAATATGTTCACAAATGGATACCTTACTAGATAAATTGAACAATTTTTGTTAATCCATTGATGTGCAACCAATAGGAAATTATGTTGAGGTATTACTTACATTGGTTGAATGATTTTTTTTTTTTAATGAAATTTTTTATTTGATTACTAGTTTTAGTTTTTTGTCTCCAAATTAAAAATTAAAGGGGAAAGAGTGAATTTCCTTATACAGTTAACAAATTTTAAACATTGTAATATAATTTTAAAATAAAAATTAGGGAACTATAAAAGGATTATATCACCAAAGTTTAGAGAATGTATGTTAAATATGAGAATAATGAAATAGAAAAGAGGTATTGAAGGGAAGAATTGTAGACAATAAACAATATTGAATGAAAACTATTTCAAATAATAAAAGTGCTGAAAGTATAAAAATATACAAAAAATTTTGTGTACTTTAGTGTTAAAAAAATAAATTCAAATATCAAAGAAGTATATCGTTAGCAAAGATGCTAATAGCTTAAAATATAACTTAAGATGCAATATAAAAGATTCAAATGACACAAGAACATTGATAATTCAGTTCGACGGATACCACCTACGTCTGAGGGGTTTTACACCCAATAAAGAACAATACTCCAATATTGAACAAGAGTCTTTTAAGCTTACAAAGTAGCAACGATAATCAAATCTTGCACTATTTAGAATAAGCCTAATAAATACAAGATAGACATTCAATCTTCTCCAATGTATTGATATATTTTTATCTCTATATTACAAATTCATATGCTCCCTGTAAGCCCTAAACTTCCGTTGTATTTTTCAAATTGTGTTAGAATTTATTGTTTGACTTGGATGATGAAATTTTCATGAAGAGAATTTTGTGAAATTATGGTTACAAGTGTGTGGATGAACAGTGACACTATTTCGGGTTTAGCTATATAATTAAAAGTTAATATAAGTAACAAATAATTACTTGGAAACCAAAGATGGTATTGTTAAAGAATGACTACGCATTTAAGTTGTAAAGGAAAATGATGTAATTTTTTTTTTTTGAAGTTATTTAAGTAAAAATAAAGTTATTTAAGAGATAATAGTAAATATTTGTTAGTGAGAAAAGACAAAGGTGAAGTATTTTGTTGTGATTGGTAAAGAGAAAGATGATTGAGGTGAGTTTTGTTTTATTAAAAGAAAAAGAGATCAGTGTGTTCTTCCTCACGATCCAAATTTCACTCTTTCTTCTACCATTATACAGAGAGAGTTGTTGGAGGAAGAAGGTCACATGTTGGAGCAATCGAAGTAAATTAAGGGATGAAGTAGAAGAGGGATGAAAGCTTGTCAGAAATTCGGGCAAATTTGAAGCAGTCTGGTGTTTTGGTGATTTAGAATCGTAGAAAACAAGTTAGAAGCCAAAATTTTGACGTTAGTGAGGTAAAAGACCGATCTACAACTTTCACGAAGGATGTTAGAGGTAATTCGTTGTGGAAATGTTCAGAATTAAAGGAAACATTATGTTGTTTGGGAAATTGTTGAATCTGAGTAAGGGTGCTTTTGAGTTAGATATTGATCAATCCAAGGAATTTCTAAGCTTCAAATTCTCAGGTTAGTTTTTTTAGAGGTTCCTTATGAGTTTTATGAAATGCATTTGGATTGATTTGGTTAAGAATTGATAAAGTTAGACATGTTTCTTGGTTGCTGCCCACTCAACATGTCAATGACATCCTTGAAGCCCAATCATTTGGCAACTAGCATTTGATATACCGTATTGACCCAATTTTGAGTTCTTTGAAGACAAACAACGATAAGAGAAGCCTAGAAACCAAGGGATCAAAGTCGTATTTGTGAGTGACATATGAATTTACATTCTTATTTAAAGCATGAAATTTCAAATAGAATTCTCAAACTATGTTTTGAGAAACTAAGCATGATTATAATTAAGTTCTTTAACTAACTCCAAATATGAGATTTGATACATATTTTAGCAAGTATGAGACAAGTTTGAGAAAGGTTAAGCATTGAGTTCATGACAAGGTTTAAGATTTAAGACAAGTATTTAAGCAAAGTATGTTTGAAAGTTTTCTATAATCCATGAGAATTTCATTAAAAGCATGACTGATTTATTTGAGCTCGAGGCTAGTATATTATGTGTGCAAACAAAAGTATTTTGTTGTTGGTGTTGAGTTTACTCCACCAAAACAATATTGTCGGAAATGCCAGACGTGCCCACTACGACAAAGACGTTGGGAGTATCGAGCGTGCCCTACTACAACATAGATAAGTGATGAGTAAAGATAAATCACGCAAGTAGTTTTAAATGTGTATTCTTTGCTAAGATTCCTCACTGTATTGTTTTCATTGTATGTTTATTTAAGATAGTCACTCACTGAGCTTTAGCTTACCTGTCAAAATGTTTTTCACTTTTTAAGGTGAGATCATGATCCCAGATCCTGACCTACTGATGCTAGTCTTTTGTCTAGTCTTAGAATTTTGTTGTATGTCGTGAACTCTGAAAATGCATTTTGGTAAGTATTATAGGCAGGGTGATTGTGTTCAGTTGTATATATAAGTATTATATATGTTTTCTTGAGATTTTTAATGAGATAGAAATAATAGTCAGGTAAGCTGTCATTGAGTTTCGTTAAGATTGGAACGGTGCTTGTTGGCTTCATGTAATCTCTAAGACTTAGAGAGGAGAGTTTGGGGGAGGGTGTGATGCTCACTCTATATAAATATAGAGAATAAAGATTGGCGATAGCCAACTCTCGTCACTGTTGTTCTTCACAAAGTAATCAACGGGCTCCCTCTGTATAAACACTTCTGAACCCTAAACCCTTAACGCATACGCTTCTTGATTCTGTTGTTCCTGGAAAGTTATAAGTAGAGACTCGACTGTAGTCTTCTTATCTGTAAGGGTGAAAATTGCACTGCTCAAATCACGAGACTCTACATAAAGGGTATGCAACACCCTACTTCCTAATCCAAGAGACAATAATAAACCAACATCAGAAGGTTGAATATCATCGAGAGAAAGATCATCTTCAAAGTGTGGAGCACACATGGTGGAGACAATATCTGGTACATGCGCCCCTTGAAATAAGCGTAGACTCAGTTGCAGCAATTTGGGAGAGGAACCAGAAAGTTCCTGAGCTGTGAGCACATTTCGATACTACAAATCATGATCCCACACAATAGTTGAGGAAAACAGATAGGGATTTTCATCAATAGGACTCTACATGCTTATTCAGTTGAGATAACACTAGTTCTCCTACATTAATCGAAATATCCATCCAAATCTGATAAATTAAATGGCAACGAGTAGTAGCCACACTAGAACCATGAGTAGAAGGAATCTTGTTTTTTGAAGTATGGCATACTTGACACTCAATGTTGCAACTAATAGATGTCTAGAGGAAGGCCACGAGGTTATAGTGCCACAAGTTAGTTTAGTAGTCAAGAGTTCAGATGTAGGAGACAGAGGTGGGGTATTAGTAGACATCTCAAGTCCAATAAATTGATTGATAGTTATAGAAGAAAGGTCAAAGCATAAACCACAAACATGAAGCTTGCAATATTCAGAATCACTGAGATCATTGAATCCGACTGTTAAACTAATGATCAATTCTGGAATCAAGCGGGTGTAAGTAGAGCCAACTTAAGACATTGTTCTAAAGAGACCAGCTTGATTAATTAAATCCATTATCTCAATGCACGAATGATGTTTATCGAAAATAGTGACTTCATTTGTGATTCTCCTTTGTACAACATATTTTCACTTATCTACATTGTCTTCACAATGGAAAGAAATATCATCGATAGGAATGGATGGAACATTAAGAGCGATCTTCCATCTTTCCACTCTTGTAGAGACATATTTTGGGCCCTTGATCACTTTAGATGGAGGAATGTCATCTGCCGATTGCTTCCCCTTAGCCTTAAAAGTCTTTTGACTCGAAGAAGGTACAACTTCTTGTTTAGTTGTCCTTAGAAGTTTAGCTATACAAACAACATCATCATGAGATGTCACAAATTTTGTTGGCTCTGGAGGATCACTACGAATGTTATCATGCATGTTCGCCATAGACTCATTAACATTGTCAACCGGCCTAGAGCTATTCAACTGTGTGATGGGATCAATTGAAGTATTAGGATGAATTTCAAAATCAGGAGCATCATCTTGAGTGTTAGTGACAGTAGGGTCATTCAAAGGCTTAGCGAAAAAGTCATCAGTATGCATAAAAGGGTTATTTGAAGAAATATCAGCATTTACAACTGAAATCGGTACCGTGGTTGCAGTAATAGGAGCAGAGACAAACTCACACAAACCTTCATAGATGGAAGCATCTTATATTCGATTTTTTACCTCTCTAGAGCTCATAATTTTTTTTTGTTGTACCTGCTCATAAAGTCACGTGATTATGAATATGACAAGTTATGTTCACTACCTTTATCCATAAATTAATAGGTATGTTCATTGCATACAACATGGTACGTGTCATTTCTTGTAGTGTTTTGCTCTTCATTTCTACAACTCCATTGTGCTGAGGTGTGATAGGATCTGAAAATTCATGAAAGATACCTTATGAGCAGCAAAATTCATCAAAGGCTTCATTCTCGAACTCCTTCCAGTGATCACTCCTAATGCGTATAATGCCATTTCCCTATTCTCTTTGTAGCTATGGACATAAGGTTCTACAAACCTCTAGAGTATCTGAGTTCTCTTTGATAAATCCACTCTAAGTGTTCCTGGATTAATCATCAACAAGAACAACCACATACTTCTTTCTTCCTAAGCTTTCTATTTGCATAGGATCATCAGATCTATATGTAACAATTCTAAAATTCTTGTTGTGCCGCACTGATTAGTCTTCTTGTGAGAGACTCTGGTTTGCTTTCCTAGTTGACACTCTCCACAAAAGGTATTCTAGTAAAATTTCAGTGGAGGAACTCCGAGTATAGCTTCTTAAGTAATTAACTTTTTGATTGAATCCACACTAATATGGCTCAATCTTCTGTGCCACAGTGTAGCTTCATCAATCATGAACAAACAACAAACTTAATGCTCTTCTTTAGGAGTCTAGTAATAACCATTATCAGTAAGACGCGTGCCAACCATTCTTGTAGTTGATTTCCCTTCAATTACAGAACACTTGTCTTTTAAGAAGGTTACCTAGTATCCTTGATCACACAATTGGTTGATGCTAATCAAATTCGTCATTGCATATGAACAAGACGAACATCGTGTAGTACATGTAAATTTGACTTTATGATATCTCCTTTACCAAGAACTATACCTCTAGCTCTGTAAGTAAACGTTACATAGCTAGCACTACACTCTCTTAATTTTAAAAGAAGAGCTTCGTTTTCTATCATATGTCGTGAACATCCACTATCAAAATACCAGTCCTTTCTAGACAATTGGTGGATCATAGTGAGAGCAACATTACATCTTCCACCTTCAGAAGAATAATCTTAATTTATCTTTGAACCAGTCTTGATTCTCCATTCCAACATTGTTCCATTGATCCTTTGATCCAGAGTTATTGAAATCAACTCTGTCACCGATCCAAATCTGAATCTATTTTTGTTGAGAATGAAAAAACAGTAAGGACGAATATGTCCAGGTTTTCCACAATAATAACATATCCACTTTTGTTTGGCATTTATTTCTTGAGGCACAATAGTCAATCATTGGTCGAAAGAATATTTTGGATCGAGATGTGACAAAGTTAATTGGTAACTTTTTCACCTCACCAGTTTGGTCGAAGCCAATTCCTCTTTTGCCAATTGATGATTGTCCAGAACTTAGAATTTTGTTTAAATCATCACTTCCTAAGTTTAACATTCGTTCAGACTTAGATATGTTATCCAACTTATAACGGGTTTTCCTTAGCTTTTTCTGTAAGACAGATATGATTGTCAACAACCGATGATTTTCATCAAATAAACTTAGAATTCTGGTTTTCTGTTGTTCTTGTGCGATTATATCCTATTCACATTTATTTTGTTCTACATATTCTTCAACAATTGTCAAATCTTACTACTATCAATTATGTGTTATACTTCTTACGTTCACTACTATCACCAAAATCATCAAATATTTCACAAGTCACCAAAGCTCGAATCTCTTCTTCACCATCACTTCTTCAGATTAATTAATTCGAAAGAGTTGCACTCATGCCCTTTTTCTGTCTACTAAAATAAGTCGAACACTCAGATTGTTAATGCCTGGAACCTTCACACTCTCATTAATTGAAGCTATGATCATATTCTGTTACTGATTACTTTCTCCTCTTTCGAGTTCTTTCTTCCTGGTTGACAAGTTCGAAAATCAAGCAAGCTCACATTGCTCTGACTTTGTCCTTGACCTCCTTATCGCTTTTTAAACCTCTTAGTAATTCTTGAAAATTGTTTGCTCAAAAGAGCTATAGATTATGCCAAGTTCTCTTTTGTCACCTTATCTTTATCAACAACAAGTTCTTCATTCGACACTGTTTGAAGTGCTAGTCCTATGCATTTCCTATCTGCATGATCACTGAGGGCTAATTCATAGGTACATAGTGAACTAAAAAGCACATCCAATTTCATGGTAGAAATTTCATTAGCTTCTTCAATTGCAGTGACTTTCATGTAAAATTTTCTTGGTAGTAATCGTAAAACTTTCCTAACTAACTTTTTTTTAGACATTTTTCACAAAGAGCATGTCACTCATTAGCAATATCCAAAACTCAAACATTATACTTTGAAATGGTCTCATCATCCTGCATCTTTAAAGATTCAAACTTTGAGGTGACAATATGTAATCGTGATCTCTTTATCCATGATGTTCCTTCATGAGCAACAACCAAGATATCCTAAGCTTCCTTTCCAGAAATACATGTATTGATAAGGCATAATACATTCTTGTCTACACCATTGAAAATAGCATTTAGAGCACGTGAATTTCCTGCAGTATTTATAGGAGGTGTCCAATTCGTTAAAACTGCTTTCCAGGTTTTATTATCAGTCTAGTTTTCCAGTACGCATAATTGGTGCCATGTAGAATAGGAGGTCTCTAGTCGAGCTTCCTACTCGAATTGCATCCATACTTGAGACTATAAACGAACTCTACTCTGATACCAACTGAAAAAAAAAAATCAAATATCCATGAAGTATACCGTCAGCAATGACACTAGTAGCTCAAAATAAAACTTAAGATGCAATGGCAAAAGATTCAGATGACAGAAGAACATTGGTAACATAGTTTGGCGGATACCACCTACATATGGAGGGTTGTACACCCAATTAAGAATAATACTCCAATATGTCACAAGAGTCTTTTCAGCTTACAAAGTAGCAACGATAATCAAATCATGCACTGTTTACAATAAGCCTAATCAATACAAGATAGATGTAACGTCTCAGGTTTTTTAACCTTTTACCTTAACCCGAGGTCATTACTTACATAACAACACATATTCCTTACAAAATAACAGCGGAAGCATATCACAATAATAACAACAACACAAAGAAAGACTGCAGCGAAAACATTTATCAATATAGTCCCCAAACACATGGCCACTGGTCCTTCCTGTCCGTCGCCGATTTCCTCATACTTACCTGAAAAATAAACATGAAAAAGGGTGAGTATAAAAATACCCAGTAAGGAACCCACAACTGGACCCACTAGGTTAACTATTAACTTCCTATTAAACTGTACTCTACGATCTTAGTCCCAAAAGCGGCTAACGTCCCTCATACAAAGTACAACATGGCTAATAGGCAAGGTTAACAACTACCATATTCCCAAAACAAACCATCTTAGTCCAAAACATTCATAAGCACACATATGAAAATGAGTTCAAGAATGAGAACTACAAACACCTCACACCTTTATCCTATTTCATGGTTTTCCATAACAAACCATAAAAACATATTGCCATAAAACCTCATTGGTTTTTCTTTTCCATAATAATCTGTCCTAACCGATCATCACAAAGCCATTCAGTCCATCTCAACATAGATAACCAATCACCAACAACTAACTAAACCGTTTAGTTAACCCACCACATAAACCAGTATCAAGCATTTCGTCACATAACCAAACAAGTCTTGTCATTGTACCACACAGTTAAGCTTGACATACGGGTTATGCATTGATACTTAATAAAACACTTATCCCATAAACCATAAACAACCAGTTTATCATAAATATTCCATTTGGTCAACTAGGTGACCGTTAACTTTCCTTAATGACTTGTGCTTTAAGACACACATTCGGGTGGTTGAGTACTGACAAATATGTCGGAACGGGCCTCCGTACAGACCTCGTTAACTGACTCTGTCAAAGCAAAACGCCACACAGGCTTGCCCTCAGAACGAAACGTTGGAACAGGTCTTTGTACAGGCCTCGTTAACCGACCTTCAGAAATAACTTCGCCACACAGGCTTGTAACTGGCCTTGTCAGAATCAAGTCGTCGTACCGGCTTGTAAATTAACTCATCGTTCTCCCACCATGTACAAATTCATTGGATAAAGTTAATAGAAACCGTAACAAATTAAATCCAGGTCAAAACATTGTCATCACAAGAACCAAACAACTCTCATGCAGCAGATAACACAGATAAGAAGTATGACGAGTCATGCATAACCCATACAAAAATCATACAAATACCCAATCATCATACAACAATATAACCAAATAATCCAATCGCCATATAACCAACATCACAACAATGATGCACATTGTTATGTTTAAGGTGTCCCATAACATCCCTAAAACGTAACCACATAAAGTTCAATGATAGCAGAGATATTTCACAACACAAGCGATCCTACACATAAAATATTTAATTAATAATTCTCCATAAAATTATTAATTAATTTTAACTTTAATCTTTCGATAAAATACTTTAAACTTACCAATTGGTTGCCGAATTC
>JBBPDJ010000008.1:11854739-11867017 GCA_037974625.1 Cucumis cinereus | reverse complement strand
TCCAAAAGATCGATTTATGAGGCTCTTACCGCACTTACCCAAACCTCCAAGAAAGGCGACGAAACTCGACGTAGTGGGGCACAACTCACAGCAGCGGCGACGCGACTTGGAAGGGGGATTTGGCGCGGCTCACGAAGGCAGTAGAGTGGCAACTCGGCTCACGGCGTCAAAAACTGGTGCAAACCTAAGCAGCGACACGGACTGACGCAACGGGGTGCGGACTGGCTCGACGCAACGCGGGATCTGAAGCACGACGTGGGATCTAAAGCGCGAAAGCGGCTGAGATGCGGACGGCTTGCGGCGCGAGGGATGGCGGCGCGAGCGACTACCACGATCTGATCCGACGCAGCGTCGTGTTGTTCGTGCGGCAGAGAGATGAGTGTGCGACGGTGCAAGGACGAGCGCTGTGAGGCTTGCGGCGTTGGGGAGGGCTGCGACGTCTGGGAGGGCTGCGCACGCGGGAGAGAAGAGAAAGAAAGGAGAGAGAAAAAGAAAGAAAAGGAAAAAGAAGAAAGAAGGAGAAAGAGAAAAGGAAAAGGAAAAGGAAAAGAAAGAAAAAAAATAAAAAAAATAATTAAATATATAATAAATGTTATAATAATTATAATAATAAATAAATATTATTATAAACATGTTTTTATATACTAATTATCTATTACCTAATAAATTGGGGTTGTAACATATGTTATTAGTTTTTTAAATAAACATTTAATTAAGTTTAATTATCGCTAATTATCTTGCAGCAGATCCGGTAAAATACAGGGTATTTTCTATTTTTACTCAATTTACTTTTCCTCAATATATCTTTAATTAATATTAAATATATTTTATTAGTTGTATCTTGTTGATTATTAATTAATATGTAACATTTTTAAATTTTAAATTCGTTTTGGAATATCTTTTTTACATTATATTTTTATATCTTATTAAACCAATATATTTAAATCCGTATGATTGGAGGAATTATTTGGAAAAAAGAAAGAAAAAATGTATTACTAATTATTTGATTTATTTGAAAAAAGATGAGAAAATGTAAATTTTAAAAATATATACAGTTATCTATATATTAATTATTGGAAAAGGGAGAAGAAATAATTATAATATTTATTATTATTATTTATAATAAATATGTTTTAGGGTTTATTGTTATGGGTGAAAGATAATTTTTTTTTTAAAATCTTCTTCTTCCTTATGCATCAGTCATCAAGTTTAATCTCCATCGTCGGTCACTTTGAACGTCGTCGTCTGCGTACGAAGCCGCCGTCGAACGAGTCTTTGATCGCTGATTGTCTCAAATGCCGTCCTCCGGGAACGAAGCCACTGTTGGACGAGTATTTTACAACCAGTCGCCTTGAACGACGCCCTACGCGTACGAAGTCGTTGTCAGTGCGTCTCCCTCTAACGAGAGCTCCGTTGTACATCATTCCGTCAGCTCCTGTCTGTCGATCTCCAATCCGTGCTGTCGCTAGCCTACTCGTGCTGATCTGTGTTGTTGTCCACGGTTGACTTTCGGAGTATTTGGAGCTTTAAAAAATTTTGGGGTTGGGTAGGTTGTTGGAAGATGTGAGTTGAGATGATGTGCTTGAGGGATAGTGTTTTAATGATAGTGTGTTTGGGGAAGAGTGTTTTAGTGATAGGGTATTTTGAATTTTAGGATGATTGTAACTGGAAGGTGAAGAGTTTGTTAGGAGTAGTGCATTTTTGACAATTTCATACATGTATTTTATTTATTTATTTTTTTTCGATTTTGCCATTTTTATAATTATAATTTTTTTTGCCATTTGTCCAAAGTAAACCTTAATATTTTCTATGTATCTAGTCGACACTTAAAAATATATGGAACCTGAAAAAAAACAAATTAAAGAAAAAGCAGAACATAAATTCAAATTAAAATATAGAGAAAAATTAGAAATATGGAGGAAAATCATGAATTACATAGAAATAACATAAATCATGAATTGATTTCAATATGATATTAATAGTAACAATTACAATATGGAAAAGAAAGTCGACATGCTAGATATAATAGTGCTAACACAATTACACTGTATATATAAATAGTGTCCTAACAAGGGTCCATAGACTCGTTTAAATAAGATAAATGCAATACTTCTTACATAAAATGCAGTTACACAGTATATGAAAAGTATAAAATATATATTCAAATCGACGATAATGATGAAGAAAATCAAGAACAATCTCCAACTTAAATTATTGACAATATTTTTTTTATAACAGAAACACTATTTTGTTTTTATTAAAAACCACTAAAACAATGGATAAAATCTCATAACTTCCTTTTTCAGTTACACTTTTATTGACATAAAACACAATGTATTTGAAATAGTTTAAATTGATATAATAATATGTTATGAGATAAAAAGTGATAACGAATCATATCAATATAAATTTAAAATAATAAAATATTATTAAGATAATATAAAATCTATAGATCTATTTTGAATTAAAATCAAAATGATGAGAAAAGGGTTTAATAAAATATTTTATGTTTTTAAAAAGTGGTTAAAATCAAATATTTTCAAAAAGTGGTTAAAACAATTAAAATCAAATGTAAAACAATCCATTCAAATTCAAAAACCGGAGAAAGATTTAGCCCCTTTCTCTCTTGGATCCATTATATTGCAATCTCATCATAACTCATGATTTCAATTACATTTTATTTCTATTGAGAATTGATAGACGGTCTTGTAACTAACAATTCAATCAACAATGTAGCCAATACACACTAATTCAAAAAGTTTTTATTTGACTATACCAAGAAAAAATCAAGGTTTATGAAAAACGACGTCATTGCACGACATGGTTTTGCTAAAAAATTATTATTTCCATTTTTCGCTAAAAAACAAAGGGCCCGTTTGGTAACGTTCATGTTTTCTATTTTTTGTTTCTGTTTCTAATTTTTTAAGAAACGGATGTGTTTGACAACCTTCTCTATTTCTTGTTCCAAAAGTTTGAGAAATGTTTCTATACTTGTTAGAAATTTGTGGGAACAAAAAAAAAAAAAAGTTTCTCCTATTTCGTTTTTCTTCTTTCTTCCTCTTCTTCCTCTACAAATCTGGTTCAAAATCATTCTTTCTCTCCAAATCTTTCTTTCTCTTAAGCTAGGTTACACAAGTAACTTTTTTTCTTTAAATATTCCTATTACTTTCAGGCACATATAATAACGTTCTTCCTTTTACAAGTTATATATTTGAATCCTACTTTACGCAATTTTTAAATCTATTTTTTTTTGAAGAATTTGTTTCAAAATTTATTTATTTTTATTAATTTTTTAATTATAAAATTCTCCAATATTTATATTCTATTTTTATTTTTTAATTTAAAATTTTCGTATATTTAAATTTATATAATATTTAAATTTTTAATATGTACATTAATTCTTTTATGTTTCAAATTTCAACTTCCAAGATCGACATTTATTTTTATACTTGTGTCCATATTTTATAATTTTTTAATTAATTTTTCTATTTTAAAAACAATTTGTTACATTTATATTTTATTTTTATTTTAAATTTTAAATTTATCTAATATTTAGATTGATATCTTATTTTAATTTTCAATATGCATATTAATTTTTTTATATTTCAATTTTTTAGTATTAATTTTTGCAATATACGTGTTTATATATTATTTTAATTATATGATCTGAAATTTAGTTGAATTCTTTTTAGAGAAAATCGAGTAGAATTTTATAATATATAAATGTTTCTGACTAAGACATTCATTTAGCTTAATTTTAATATTTTACAACTACGATATTTACATAATTATATAATTAAGTTAGATTCGACTCGATATCATTTAAGACAAATGACTTGAGTTAGAGATGACAGCGACGATCCAATTTTGTCAACATATAAAATATGTGGTACTACATTGTTATTATATTTTAGTTGTTATCAATACTTTTTTGTATTACAAGACATAATCTTTCGATAAAATACTTTTTTATGTTTAATGTACGACACACGCACATAGATGTATATATATATATTGTTGCAAAAAAATAAGAAAAAAAAAACAAAAAACAAAATATAATTATCAAACATATTTATATTTCTGTTTTTTTTTTCAAGAAACAGAAAACAAAAATAGTGATCAAACATAGTCTCGTTTCTTGTTCTCAAAATGGAAAAAACAAGAAACAAGAAATAAGAAACGAGAAACAAAGAATAGAAAACGGGAACGTTACTAAACGGGTTCAAAGTGACCCGTTCAATTTTGCTATTTCCACCGATTTCTCAAGTTTGTATATGCTTGCGGTATATAAATTGTATATAAGACTAATAGGCCTATAATCCGTCACCTAATTTTCTTAGGAATGAAAGCAAATGTAAGTCGCATTAATGCCTCTAGTTTTACAAAATAATGATAAAAATAAAAATAAAATAAAATAAAGTAAAACTTAAAGAGTGATCCAAAACTTATTTTGATTTTTAAAAGGTAGAAAACAAAAACACATTTATCAAACGACATTTCAGTTTTAAATTTTTAAACAATAGAATGTTTCTGTTTTAAGTTTTCAAAAAAATAGAAAACAAAAAAATAATAACCAAATACTGAAAACGAAAGGATCACCATGCACTCATCAGTTTTGATTGAAATTTTTAAGTATTTTGCTTTCTATAAATGATTTTTTAAGGATTTTGAACTCAAATTTATTTCTCCTTCAAAACTTAATTGTTTTAGTGACATCCATTCCCAATTTTTGTATATGACAAATTATTTTGAAAATGGAATGGTCAATAAGTTTTTAATTATTCAACTTGCATGCATATAGAAAATGACCATAATTAGAAATTTCACCAAGTTGGGTGGTTAAACAAAACTCAAAAAACAAAATGAAAAATACATTGTCTTCAAAGCTTAAAACAATAAATACAACGTTTAAAGTGTGATGCAAAGTTAAATCCAACAACGCGTTGTGTAGATTTCTATATAACTTAACATTAAAGTAAAAGTAGAAAATAGATAAAACCAAGCCTAAAGAAAAAAAAGAAATATTGTACTGATTAATTGTAAAACCATTAATTATTTACTTTCCCTTTATTATCTAAAAAAAAAAAAAAAACATCTATGTTAGTGGTTACGTATTATTTATTATAACTTTTTTTCTCTTAATGAAAGTTAAAATAAAACCATTCATGCATCACTTCAATAACTAACATATATAAATAAAAACTATAGGAGTGCATGGTATAGATCAAACAAAGACATACTTATAATAATTTTAATTCTTGCACGACCAACATTTTGTTCAAAATGATATCGATCAAATTCAGGAATGTAGTTGTTTTGTGGCTCATTACAACGGTTTCCGTTGAAGCTTGGGTTCTAAGGCTGACGTTACCTCCACCACCGGTTACGAGGTACTACATTCACGTGGTGAATGGGCTAAGCAACGTCGATTTGACTCTGCATTGCCAGTCGAAGGATGATGATTTGGGGTATCACCATTTGGTTAACCATGGAGATGATTATCGCTGGAGCTTTAACGAAAACTTTTGGCATACAACCCTATTTTGGTGCAAATTGGTGAAGCCAAATGCGTATGTTTCTTTTGAAAGCTTTTGGCCTGAGTCCAAGAGCACTTGGCTACGTGATAGGTGTGGGTATCAAGGAACTTGTATTTGGACTGCTAAAGATGATGGAATTTATTTGAGAAACGTCCCTGTTAATGTCGATGAGTTTGTTCACAAATGGATCCCTACTAAATGAATTAAAGATACTGTAATCCTTAGTTCATTTTGTTGTTGAGTTCTTAATGTATATGCAACAAAATGAGAAATAATACACATGCATTTGACGTTCAATAAAGAAAATGGATTTGAATTAAATTTATGACTTTTTCTATTTTCTACTATTATTACCATCTCTAACTTTGGAATTATAGTCATTTTTCTTTGTTTACAAGTTCTTTCTTCCTTCCCAAAGTTACAAATTTACTGTTGTTGCAATGTAGGTTAGGTACGTTTTTTGTTGGTCAAAATTTGGCATCAACCATACTGCATTTTTGTTTTACTTCAAGGAAAATGTTTGACCATATTAATATGAATCTGAGTGTACAAAAAGATACTTTAATATGTTTGGCAACATATTAAAAAGGTACTTAATATGGTACATACCATATGTGTAAAAATAACCACATATTTTTTAAAATGCTGTCCAATTACTGGATGAAAAATTCTATATTTTTTGAATTATTATTATTTTTTATTATGAATCCATGATAAAAAAGACATTTTTCTTGAACATCAGATATTTCAGCCCTATGTGGTTATTTCATCATCGATGTAGTTTAGACTTCAAAGAAAAGTACTAAACTAGGACATCAATTTTTCATTTCCAAACTTCGTACTTGTAATAATCTAAACAATTTTGGATTTTGTTTTGTTTTCCTTGTTTTTTAGACTTCATTTCGGTTGTCTGTATGTTTTGTTGTCTTGAATGAGGTTTTCTTGTTTTTTTGTAAACTTTTTTCCTATGTGGTCCTGAGTGGCATTTTTGTATCTTTGCTAATTCGGTTTGCTTATTTGAATGTTGTGAAGGGTGGGTTGAACTTTGTGATGTTTTTGCGTTACAACTTTAGTTCAAGTTATCAGCGGAGGATTAAGTTTAGTGTTCTTCGTTTTTTTAGGCTTGAATACAGTTATTTTTAATTTTGTTGAGCCGTAGGATGTTAGAATGTTGTAATGAGATGTTCTATTTAATGTGATTGTAGGTAAATTTTTATTTGGAGAGATGTAGTTTGGACATGTTTTTTTGGAGATTACATTTTCTTGTATTCCAAAAAAAATGATAAAGTTAACAGCTACCATTGTCCAAAACATTAACAAGCATATATATGCAAAACATTATTTCAAAACTGAAATCTTGTAAAGTTTGACTCATTTTATTAAAGAAATAAATTAGAACAATCTCAAGTAGAGAGCAAAATATTTCAAATAAAAAGATAAAGTTTGACTCATTTTCTTCCATGTTTCAAGTGGAAATAGCAGATCATGTGTCAGATGTAACTTTGTTAGTTCTAGGCATGCATGACTTTAATGTAATGCTAGGCATTGGTAGGCTAGATGCTCATCATGCTAGTATAGATTGTTCCCGCAATGAGGTAGTTGTTAATCCTTCTATGGAGGCTAATTTAAGTATAAAAGGACAAGAAATTTGGTCTTGCCCAAAGTGAGTTCGGTTATGAAAGCCAGGAAGTTGCTTAACCAACGTACCTAGAGTATCTTGGCCAGTGTAGTAGACAACAGAGAAGCTGAGGTTTCCTTGACATCAGAATCAATAGTGAGAGATTATCCAGATGTCTTTCTAGAGGATCTTTTATGTTTGCCACCTCACAAGGAGGTTGATTTTGCAAGTAAGCTGGAGCCAGGCACAAATCCTATATCTAAAGCTATGTACAAAATGACCCTAGTATAATTGAAAGAGTTGGAGATAGAGTTGCAAGAGTTTCTTGACAAAGGCTTTACTCGATCGAGTGTGTCACCTTGGGATGCACCAATACTGTTTGTCAAGAAGAATGATGAGTCAATGCACCTGTGCATTGATTACAGAGAGTTGAACAAGGTAACTATCGATAACATGTATTCTTTGCCCAGGATTGATGACTTATTTGATCAGCTACAAGGAGCTATTGTATTATCTAAGATTGATCTTTAATCGGGATATTACTAGTTGAGAATAAAGGAGAGTGATATTCCCAAGGCAACTTTTCATTCGAGATATGGACATTATGAGTTCATTCTGGTGTCATTTGGATTTACTAATGCTCCTGCAGTATATGGACTTGATGAACAGGGTGTTCAAGGATTTTCTTGACACTTTTGTGATTTTATTTATTGATGATATCTTGGTATACTCAAAGATAGAGACAGAATATGAGGAGCATTTACGTAAGATTTTGGAGAATCTTTGATCCAACAAGTGATATGGCAAGTTTACCAAGTGTGAGTTTTGGCTAAAGCATGTGACCTTTCTTGTCAACGTGGTATCTAGAGATGGAGTTTTCGTGAACCCAACAACGATCGAAGTTGTTACCAATTGACCTCCACCTTCTACAGTTACTTAGGTTCGTAGCTTTTTGAGTTTAGCAGGCTATGATCGACAGTTCGTGGAAGACTTCTCTGGAATACTCCTTTGACTTAGTCGACCATGAAGGGAAGTCCTTTTGTTTGGAGCAAGGCTTGTGAAGATAGATTCCAGAATTTGAAGCATAAGCTTGTTACTGCACCAGTCCTATCGTACCTGATGGTTTTGGTAGTTTGTGATTTACAGTGATGCCTCTAAAAAATGGTTGCTTAATTGTCTCGCTAGTTGAATAGCCATTAATAGAATTATCCTACACATGAACTGGAGTTAACAACAGTGGTTTTTGCACTGAAGATATGGAGCCATTATTTATATGGAGAGTAGATACCGATCTTCCCAAACCATAAGAGCTTTAAGTACTTCTTCATCCAAAAGAAGTTGAACACGAGATAACGCTGATGTCTAGAGTTGGCACACAAAAACGTTAACACGAGATATCTTGTGATTGAACACGAGGTAGCTCATTGAAAAACTTTTATTACCAGACAAACTCGGTGCACCGTGATTTTGAACGATCAGAGATTGCAGTTGCACTCGAAGAATTCACCTCACAATTGGCATATTTGATTGTGTACTGACGTTGAGAAAGAGAATGATTGATGATCAACATAGCGATCCATGAGTAAGAAGCGCGCATAGCAAAAGCAGGGTAAGTTGATGGTTTTTCTGTAACCTCTGATGTTGGTCTCCTTTACAAAAGACGTTTATGTGTGCCAGCACACAGTGCTGTTAAGAAAGATTTCTTGTAAAAAGCTCATAGTTCTCCATTCTCTATGCATCTTTGCAGTATTAAGATGTACCGGACTTGAAACGAGTTTACTTGTGGCATAGCATGAAGACAGAAGTGGCAAAGTTTATTAGTAGTTGTTTTGTTTGTCAGCAAGTGAAAACACCAAGACAGAAGCCAACAAGTTATTATAGCGTCTTATTGTACAACAGTGAAAACGAAGAATATGTCGATGGATTTTGTCACATTATTGCCTTGGACAACGAAGGTTTTCTAAGATGAATCGAGGTATTTACTAAATAAAAACAACATATTAAAACCAACCTTATGGAATGTTCAAATCATTTTATTCAATAAATAAATAAATAAAACATCTTTTAAGTAGAAATTTGAATAATTACATAAATAAATAAATAAATAAAACAATGTAAAATTAATGTCGTTCGGGTCCTAAGTAAAACATGCAAGTCTCTATAAGCTATAAATAAAACTGTTCATAAAATTCTGAAAACATAAAGCCATAAAAGCTGTAGCAGAAGCATCTGGTCATAATAGTCCTTCGCCAAATTCCTCTTACCTTCGCATGAAAAATAAACATGGAAGTGCTGAGTATATAAAATAACCATTAAGGGACCCACTACTGGACCCGCTAGGTGAACCCTTAACTTCATATTAAACCTATACCCTATGCTACATAATCTCGTGATCCCGTACGGACACTCATAACTGGCTAGTGATTTCGGAGGAACACATATTTATCTTGTGAACCTGAAGGAACACATATCTGTCTGGTGAACCCGAAGGAACACATATCTGTCTGGTGAACCTCGAGGAACACATATCTATCTGGTGAATACGAAGGAACACATATTCGTCTGGTGAACTCAAAGGAACACATATCTGTCTGGTGAACCCGAAGGAATACATATCTATCTAGGGAACCTGAAAGAACACACAAACATACAGAGTATATTGGCTATAGATAAAGTTAACAGCTACCATAATCCAAACATGCATACTTAGTCCAATCAATGTCCGCATTCACATTACATACTTGTCATGTTTTAGGATTGTTTGTCCCATAACAAACCATAAGAACATAACATCAAATAAACTCATAGGTTTTCAAACCGTCACAACCATATTCTATTTTAATTAATAATTCCCCATAAAAATTATTCATATTATTAAATAAAAATAACTTGAACTCATCTCATAACAAATTAAATCGACTGTCACAAAAATATTCTTATGGTCACACAAACATCTTACTAGAATACAAGCTTCTTTACTGTTACATAAAGATTTTACTGTCATATAGGTATTCTTACAGTGACCTAAACATATTATGTCATATGAACATCCTTACTATCACATATAAACATCTTACTTACTGTAGAGGATCCAGTAGTAAATCTCTTTGAAATATTAAATTGATCCAATTTACTGTATTTACTTAGTTATATCTATAGTTTTTATCTATATATGTAACTCAAGATGAATAAGGCAAGGATAGAGAACACAAGAAATTGTTAACCCAATTCAGTGGATACCACTTACATCTTGGGGCACATATGCCTTATAAGAACATTGCTTCAATATAAACAAGAGTTTGTATGCTTACAGTCAATTGAGATAATACTGTTAAAATCTAAACACTCAGCTTAGAAAACCACAACAGACTTTAAGCAACACTTTCAAACAATGCTACTTATCTCTAGAATCTAGGCTCCCACTGATTTATGAAAAGAGATACTTTCTTGAGATAGGCTTCCCCTATCTGATTGAATACAGGGTCTACTTGTTTTAGCACTTGATGTATAATTAGGATCCCCCGAATTCTTACTCCTCTTGCAATGCAAGTTCTTCACACTGTCAATGACTAGACAGATGACTTTATGCGTATGATATGGTAAGCGTATATCACAGAACAATTCAGCTTTTTAATTGTAACGCCCCGAATTTTCTCAACCTCAACCCGAGGTCGTTACTTATACATGAACTCATAATCTTAACAAAAATACAGCGAAAACATATCACAGTAATAACAACATCAACACAAAGTGGTCACTGGTCCTTCTTGTCGTAGTCGGTTTCCTCATTCTTACCTGAAAAATAAACATGAAATGATGAGTATAAAATATACCCAGTAAGGAATCCACTACTGGGCCCACTAGGTTAATTGTTAATTTTCTATTAAACTGCACTCTACAATCTTAGTCGCAAAAGCAGCCAACGTTCCACCTACCGAGTACAACATGGCTAATAGATAAAGTTAACAGCTACCATAATCCCAAAACATGCAATCTTAGTCCAAAACATTCATAAGCACACAAATGAAGTTTAATACAGAAATGAGAACCACAAACACCTCACATCTTTATCCTGTTTTACAGTTTTTCTATAGCAAACCATAAAGACATATCAGCACACAACCCCTTTGGTTTGTCCATAGCAATTTGTCCTAACAGATCAACACATAGCCATTCAGTCCATCTCAACATAGATAACTCATCACCAACAGCTAACTCGGGAGTTAGTCCATTCAGTTAACTCAACCCATAACCATATCCAGCAGTTAACTAAACCGTTTAGTTAACTCACCATATAATTCAGTATCAAGCACTCCATCACCTAACCAAACAGGTCATGTAAGTGTTCCACACCGTTAAGCTTGACATACGAATTATGCATTGATACTTAATAACTCGCTTATCACATAAACCATAAACATCCAGTTTATCATAAGTATACCGTTGGGTCTACTAGGTGACCATTAACTTTCCCTAATGGCTTGTACTTTACGACACATAGTCGGGTTGTTGAGTACTGACAAATATGTCAGAACAGGCCTCTGTACAGACCTCGTTAACCGACCCTGCCAAAACAAATTGTCATACGGGCTTGCCCTCAGAGCGAAACGTCAGAACAGGCCTCGTACAGACCTCGTTAACCGACCTTCCGTAACAAATTTGCCACACAGGCTTGTCACTGGCCTAGTCAGAATCAAGTCTTCGTATCGGCTTGCAAACTGACTCATCGTTTTCCCACCAAGTACAAATTCATTAGGTAAAGTTAACAGAAACCGTAACCGATTAGCCAAAACATTGTGATCACAATAACCAAACAATTTTCATGCAGCAGATAACACAAATAAGCAGTATGACGAGTCATGCATAACCCATACAAAAATCATACAAATACTCAATCATCATACCATAATATAACCAAAGAATCTAATTGCCATATAACAAACATCACAACCATGATGCACAGGGTTATGTTTAAGGTGTCCCATAACATCCCTAAAACATAACCACATACAATTCAACAATAGCAGAGAGATTTCACAAAATAAGCGATCCAATCCATCTTCCACACTTTATGCACCTAAGGTGTGGATTCAGTAGAAGTCATCCCTTACACATCCAATTTT
>JBBPDJ010000008.1:11842296-11854639 GCA_037974625.1 Cucumis cinereus | reverse complement strand
TGTCTCTCCATCGTTGAGCATATTCTTTGAAACTTTCTGAACTTTTCTTCTCCATACGTTGCAAGTCTAAACGATCTTGAGCCATATCAATATTGTGCTTGTATTGCTTTAGAAATGCATCAGCCAAGTCTTTCAACACGTGAATGTGTGTATTATCTAAGTGAATATACCATCGAGCAGTTGGGCCAATTAAGCTATCCCGAAAGCAATGGATCAATAGTTTGTCATTGCTTATATACGCAGCCATCTTTCTACAGTACATTATAAGATGACTCCTCGGACATGATGATCCATCATATTTATCAAATTTGGGTACTTTAAACTTTGCTGGAATTATCAAGCCTAGCAGTAAGCATAGTTGTGTTGCATCTATATTTCCATAAACGTCAGTCCCTTCAATTGCTCGCAACCTTTCTTCTAAAACATTTAGTTTTTCCTTAGCCGAAGCGTCCACATTTTGCCCCATGTCTTGAATGTTAGCTTGAGCTTCTAATTGTTCAATGTCTGGAACAGGCGGTGGAACATCAAAAAGTGAATTCATAGCAACATAGTGTTGAGTGGTTTGAGACTGTGGAACATGCATACGGCGTGGTGTAAATCCTGGAGGATAAATGGGATCATCGGTATCTTGAACTGGATTTCTTGATTGTGTTGTATCTATGACGACTTTCCCTTTTCTCGTTGAAAGCAATTCTAGTATTTTTGGAACTTGTTCTCCAAGAGTATTAATGTCTTGTCTCATTTTATCCATGTCTTTGTCTTGTTCTTCCATGATTCGACTTTTATATCTCGATTGTAAGGATGGCGAATTGGAGTAGGACGAGCTATGTTTTTCTTTGAAGACTTTGAAGTGAAAGATAGTGGAAAAGAGAGAGAAAGAAAAAAAAATCTTATTATATAAAGGAATAAATTTGTAGAAATACAATAAGAAACAAAAGAAAAAAAACGATAAAGTAACAATAACAAAAAAAAAATAGCAAAGAATGCAATGAACATCATTTTTATTGTCATTAATAGCAAAATTAAAATGAACAATTAATGAAAACGACCAAAATGCCCAAGTTCTCTGCATATCATCCTCAAGAACTTATTCAAATCATCTGCATGAAGTTGCATTGAGAAAAAATTGACCCTTAAATCAGCTGCCATTCTGCAAATCCGCTTGCTCTTCTAGACACCATTGTGAGAATTTCTATCGTCTGATCGACACGCTCCACTAGCCCCTCAAAATCTCTTCTTTGCAAATCATAATCTATTTTCATTTGCATTTTCAACAGCTCGTATTTTCGCACTATCTTCTCATTTGAATTTTGATATGCGGTAAGTTGATAATGTAAGGAATTAGCATAATTTCTCAGTGTCTCATATTCTTCAGAGTGCTCGGCCACCTTCACATGTAGACTATCAATGGTTTGACATAGGAAATGATTGTGCGCTTCCAATTCTGTTATTTGTGTTTCTTGTATTCAAATCATGGACAAGCTCGAGAAAATATTCTTTTCAGCTTTCTAAATTTTTAATATACTCCTCTTGCGACCCCACTGTTGCTTGCAATGTTGCCTTTTCATTTTTCAAATTTTTATTTGCTTTATTCATTCGCCTCATCTCTTTATCTAAGGCCTCAAAACTTTTTTCTAACTTATCTTGATTTCTTAAAGATTCCTTGGCCTTGTCAAGTTCCTTCTGCAAATAAGTTGCATGATCCATCCATTGACTTGTCTCTTTACGAAGTTTCTCATTCTCTTGCTCTAGCAGCCGATTTTTCTCTTCTAATTTTATGCTTTCTTCAACCCACTGATTTGGTTGTTCAAGGCTTGTCTCTTCTACCCTTTCAGCTTCCTTCCTTAATATAAAATCTATTACATTTTTCCTTCTGTTTTTCTGCCATGCTTCGTACCCACTAGTAACTCCTTTATATTGTCCTTTGTCTTTTATCTTTCTCACAGATTTCCATGCATTCACTGCTCGACGTTTTTTTCCTTGACAATCTTCAAGACCATACGAAAAATCTAACTCTTATAGATTGTGAGTTGGTGGTATAAACTGTTTGAGCCACATCTGTCGTAAAACTAACAATGGTGTATAGCTAACACCTCCCCATGGTCCCAACAAAGGCACACTATGAAAATCTCCACACCTATATATGACTGCTTTCAAAAGCATCCATTGAGCCTTCCAGATGATATTTTCAGAATTCATTGTTGAAAAGAAAGACACCCAAGCCTCCCTCTTTGGATATGTTGGATCCCAAATGGCCATGCCAAACTCACTAATTGTGTTGCGCATCAAATTCCATGGACTACTGAATCTATCCTTAGACACTTAAATTTTGCTGGAAATTTTATATGGTTGTGTATCCAAATATAAAGTAATGGAACACAACAATTCAATTTTCCTTCACCCTAATTTCTACAATAGTTAAAGGATCGAAAAGTTTCCGCCAATAAAGGTATGATAGGATTGACTCCTCCCTCTATTTCAAAAAATGACTTAATCACTTTTCCGTCAACATAACCCTCTGCTTTAGGAAAAATCATCGCTCCATAAATACACAATGCCAAGAGAGTGAGACCATTATCTTCATCAATATAAGCTTGGGTCATCCTTATTAGATAATCGAACAACGCATTCTCCTCCCCACCTTTAACTCTTATGCGCTTTTGAATTTCGGTAGCACGGACAGTTTCTAAAAACTTTGACAGTGTTCTCTTTGTTGTTTGCTTAGGATTGAAGAAATAAACAATTTCCTTTTCCTTTTCAGGAATGCTAAGCATAGCTTGATACTCTTCTATAGTTGGTAATAAGTCACACGACCCAAATGTGAAACAACCATACGCTGGATCTCAAAAATTAATTATAGCTCTTAAAGCATAATAATTCACTGGTATGTACATCAACTCTACTATATGTCCATACTTCTTTGAAAACACGAATCTCTGCTTGGGCGTCAACGCTTCCCAAATCATCTTTAGTTCGGATAAGTTGTTTTGTGTAAAAGAGATCTGGCACTTGGATAACACTGATACTTCCGAAGAACTGTTTATACTATCCCCAAATTTTTGTTGCATTTCTTCAGCCCACTGAAGAACATCACTTGGTTCATCGTACGTAGTAGTCAGAGACGAATGCATCGATACATTGGACATCTTGGTATTCCACTCTTGTTCCTTCATTTTACGATTATGACAAATAAAGAATAAAGTCATTTCACTTTGCAAATAAAATAAAATACAATAATAAATAGAAGAAAATAAAATAAGCAACAATAAGGTTTCATGTACCTATACGAGAGTTATAACTTTCGAAGGTAAACGCTACTCTACCTAAATTTTTTTAAAAAAACATTATTTAGGTTGTAGCAAATATAAAGTTTTCATGTGCCTCTACGGGAGTCGTAACGAACACTACTCTTCCTATTTTTTATTTAAAAAATATTGTTTAATTTTTAGAAATTAAGATTTTCATGTGCTTCTACGAGAGTCATAACAAAGGTACACACTAATTTTCCTATTTTCCTCTTTTAGAAATATTATTTATTTTTCAGAAAATTTAAGATTTTTATGTGCTTCTACGAGAGTCATAACGAAGGTACACACTACTCTCCTTAAAAGTGTATAATTGAGGTTGAAGACTTGATTTCGAAAAAATTTAGAAAACTTTTCTTAAATAATGTCAGAATACTACGATTGAAGTTTTTTTTTTTTTTTTTGGGTAAAACAAATGAAATATGGTTTCAAATTTTATAGAAAATATGTAAAGCTTTGTTTTTCTTTAAAAAAATTGAAAAATAATTTGGACAGTTTGACTTATAGATGAGAGACCCTAAAGAATAAGAATGAAAGAAATCACGATCAACACAAAATTATGTAAAAAAATTATATGGTGTTGATATTTCTAACTTCCTAGAAGGGAAAGGCCCTCAAATTTATTCCAATGTTATTAAGAAAATAACAAAAGAATTCATTTGAGCGAGGATTTTTCATGTGCCTGCACGAAAGTCGAAACCCCTCGAAGGTCAACACTACTTCACCTTCAATTCTAGTCCTATAAGGTTGTAGCCCGGGTAGAGGGCTTGTGAGTGTGTGTAGAATGCATGATGACATATATAAACAAATGTACCAAGAACAAAGTACAAATATTTCGTATAAATCAAATCAAAAACAATAATTAAGTGAACCAATGAGTTATAATACAATAAGGATAAAAGATAAAAATGTAATGGCTCGACTCTCTTACACACTAAAGGTCCCTAGTGGAGTCGCCAAGTTGTCGCAACGTGATCGCGACGCGGAGCGGCCGACATCCTCTGTTATTTAATTTGTATAAATAGATTTGGAGTCGCCACCAACCATGTTTAGGTGTGATTGGTCACCCATAAAACTTTTGGTCTACGTAAATTCAGATTTAGGTTCGGGAGTCAATTGTGTATAGGAAAGGTGTTAGCATCCTACAACACCCATGAAAATGGTTACCAATTTTTAACTTTTAAAAATTAAATTTCAAAGGTTCACAAAAAAAATTGATTTGATTTTTTAAATGTCCCACGGTTCTCAGTTCACATTTTTTTAAAAAAATGAATTGATGATTATGAGTGGCATAAGAGCCATTGAAATTCATTTTGATTCAAAAAATATTTTATTCACCTCAAGAATATTAAATACCTCCTTGATGTTTTAATCTCCGTCATGGGTGCTTAATGATAAATTTCATGTATCTAAGGAATTAATAAACTCCAAAAAGATAACACTACTCAGTCTCATTTTAAATAGAATTATAAGTGATATTTTTTTAAATTCAATTTATTAATTAAAAAAAAACCACTTAGGGAGAAATTTCATGTATTTATGGAATTTTAATCATAAAACCCATAAACAAACACTACTTTCTCTCTCCGTTAGGTTTATAATGAATTTTGTACTTAAAAAAAATGATAAACCAAGAATCTCACCCTAAACTAAATATTTGTTGATTTCTCAGGATAATCTTTTTTTAGAAAAAAACTAAATGAATTATATGATATGAGATATATATAATTAATAATAAATTATCAATTCCAATAAATTTAATAAAAAGGCATTCACAGTAACAAACTAAATCTCAATACCAAATTTAATATATAAAAGAGGCAGTACCAAATTATACCAAATTTAATATATAAAAAAGCATTACCAAATTAATCCCACCAAATTTGAATTAATGTTAGCAACAAATTTTTTATAAAAAAAATGGCAGTAACAAATTCATCTCACCACCAAAAATAATTTTAAAATGGCAGTAGCAAATTTATGCAAACATGAACACCAATTTAATAAAAATTGCATCCACACTAACAAATTAGCAACAAATTTTTTTAAAAAAATGACAGTAACAAATTCATCTTTGGCACCAAATTTAATAAAAATTGCAATAGCAAATTTATGCAAACACCTATTTAATAAAAATTGCACAAATTTAATGAAAATTGCAGTAGCAAATTTATGCAAACAACAATTTAAAAAAAAAAAATTGCAACCAATTTGATAAAAAGATTCACAATTAATGAACTCCAAAACTATATAAAAATGAGTAACAAATTGATTATGCCAATGGATATTTCTTTTTCTTTTCATTCTTCCTTTTCTTTTCTTTTTATTTTAAATTCAATTTTCTTTTTCGTTTTTAAAAAAATTATAAAATAAGATGAAAATAATAAAAAATAAAAATAAAAAATAAAATAAAATAAAATAAACAAAATAAAAATAAAATAAATGGACAAAATACGATAAGGAAACTATATGTGCTTCTTCATTAAATAAAATAATTACAATGAGAGAAACAAACTTAAAATTTAAAAAAATAATAAAAAAAAGAGAGATTAAAAACATTAATTATTATATAAATTCATAAAGAAAATACTTATTATTTTATCAAATATGTCAATTTTCTCTTCAGGAGATTCAAAATTCTACAACATCTAAATTTGTCATATTGGGATAAGTCAAATACTAATCTTATACTCTAAATTTGTCACATTTTTCTCTTTTTCTTGTGTAGTTTTTCTTTTATGATCATCATTTCATATGATTCTTTTGAAATTTGGATGATTATAATGACCAATCACAAAAAATAATTACATAGTCACTAAGGGGCCGTTTGGGGCGCAGAGTGAGTTATTATAGTCTGTGGTTATTATAGTCTGTGTGTTATTATAGTTTGTGTTTGAGGTGCAGAGTATTATAGTCTGAGTTATAATAATCTGTGTTTGGGGTGCAGAGTATTATAGTATGGGTTATAATAATCTGTGTTTCGGGTGCAGAGTATTATAGTTTGGGTTATTATAGTATGTGTTTGAGGTACAGATTATTGTAGTCCAAATTATAATCTGTAAAATAAATATTGGTTATCTTATATCATCTCTATTTTTTTTGCACTATTATTTTTGTCATACATATATTTAGGTACATTAAATATCATTTTCTAAAAACATATTTCAAATTATATCTTCTACCAATTTATACAAACTAGTTAAAATTTTATAATACAGTCTCTTTTATAGAAATCGATGTGTGATTTTAATAAATCTAGTTAATTATGTTGTTCATTTAATAAAATTTAATATTATATATATATCTATGTTATTTAGATTTTACTAAGTTTTGAAATAAAATTTCTTAGACTTTTGTCACTTTAACTAATTTGAAAAAAAATCATAGTTTTTTTAACAATATTATAATATGTTAACTTAAAATTGAAATAAACTACTATTTTAATCTTAAATTCAATTATTAGAAAATTCAATTATCCACTAACTAAAAAAAACATTAGTTTAAAACAAAAAAAGAGAAAATGATAGTTTTAAAAAAATAACCTAATAATAAAAATAATTTAGAAAAACCTGCAAATGAGAAAATATATTTTAAAAAATATTAATATAATTAAACTAAGTACCTGACTTAGAAAAAATTCTTTCAAAAAATTCATTTTTATTTAAACATTTTTTATAAAAACTTCTTAAAACAAAAAAAACACAAATGGGTTTCAATTTTTTTTAAGTATTTATACATATAAGTTTATTTGATTTGTTATATCTTTAAAATATTTTTATTAAAATTTTTCAAGGCTAATCGGTGGCGACCGAAGGTTGGTTGGTGGTGGTCGCCAAAGTTGGTTGTTAGAAGTTAGCCGGTGGAGTCACTAGAGGTAGTGGTGGTGATTGGTCGACAACGATCACCGGAGGTGTTGGTCGAAGATTGGCCGACGACGATCACCGGAGGTGGTGGTCGGAGTTTGGCCAGGGATGATCACCGAAAGTAGTGGTCGGAGTTTGGTCGGGGACGATCACCGGAGGTGGTGGTCGGAGATTGGCCGGTGACGATCACCGAAGGTAGTGGTCGGAGATTGATCAGCGACGATCACTAGAGGTGGTGTCGGAAAGTTGGTTGACGAACTTTCCAACCTTCGAAACAAATACTCCTAGGGTTAAAGAATAGTAAAAGCATGTGGGTTATTTTAATCCTAATCCTAATCCCCAACTAAAATAATTTTTGTCACAAACATGGAGTGGACTATTATAGCCCACTCCACTCCACCCCACTCCATGCCCTAAACATACCCTAAGAGTTGTATTTTTAAGACATATGATAATGAGAAAAGAGAAAATGAATGACACTAAGCATGATAACACCTATATAATAATATTTATAATAAAAAAAAAGAATTTATTATATTATGATAGAATAATATAATAGGCGTGGAATCTGTGTGGTAAGTGTTCTGGAGACTTCTTTTGTTTCCTTTTTGTATCATTGATCTTTTCAATTTCCATCATACACAATTCTCATTCTTCAGTTTTATTTTCAATTCATAACCATGTCTCATATCCTTCATTTCTTCTTCATCTGTTTCCTTCTCTTCCTTTTTAGCAAACAGATTTCTTTTTCTCTTTTAATTTTGTTTTGAAGATTATTTCAGTGATTTGATTTCTTGATCAATAGCTGCTGTGATGATGATGATGATGGATGTAAGCAATTGGGATATATAATAATTAGAGTAAAGTGATTTTTTTGTTGTTATTTGAATATGTGTTGTATTTTTGTTTAGTCTTTAACTAAAGAGAGAACGCGGAAACCAGAGAGAGCGAGATAGAGAAAGGGCTCAAGCTAGGGCTGGAAATAAGTCTAAGCAACCAAGAAACGATGGCTTAACTCCTGAACAACGACGTCAAAGGTTCACTTTCTCTTTTTCCCTTTTCTTTTTTTTTTTTTTTTTTTAACTGTTTTGGGTTAAAAATCACTTTACTCTCTAAACTACTTTTCATTATTAATTAGATGGTGTGTGTATGTGTTGTGTTAAGGGATGCAAAAGCTCTTCAGGAGAAGTCGGCAAGAAAAGCCGAAATGGCTGCCGGAGGAAACAACGTAGGTGGCGGCGGCGGCGGCGGTAAGAATAAGTAACTGCAGATTCAATTTGGAGTAAATATAGGAGATGGAAAGCGCTTATAGTAAAATTGATTCATTTGTATTTGAACAACTTTGAATTTGGTTTGGAATAGTTGGTATTGTACTTTTTGTTGGGCTTCCAATTCATTCCAATGCCATTTTTTTCTTTTGCTTTCATTACAAAATTTTAGTTTGATTATAATTTGTCTCTATAAATAGAAACTGAGTGGTGATTTGACGCATATATCAATCATATAATATACACACTTCAATTTACAAAGGTTTGAGATTTGTGTCCCTTTTATTTCGGATTTCAAATCAAAAAGCTAAATTAAATTTATTTTATTTCTAAAATTAAGTCTATAAACACTTATCTTAGATTCTAAGAGATTATTTGATTTAGATATCTATATATAACTTAATAGATATTAAAACATCAAATTACCATCTTAAAAATTAATGGTTTAATGTTCTCTCTCCTCCTTTTAATTTCACCTTTTTGTTCATGCATTAATTTTTGGTGAATCCAAAATTATTATTACATCAATAATATTATGGTTTCTCAATTGGTTTCTCATTATGCATATTGAGACTTGTATTTTAGTAAATATACTTTTAAATTTCCAATATTAGTTCACGTGCTTCACTCGATTAATTTCTGCAAAATCTTTGTAATTTCTGCAAAATCTTTTTGTTGACTAAATTCCGAAACATTTTTTTTAACCAATTACAATAAAAATTAAATTTGGTTTTCTATATTTAAGATTTAATGAAAGTTTAAAAACTAAACTTGAAATTTAAAATTACACAGACTAAAGTTGAACTAGTTTTAAAGTATTGAATCAAAATGATATCCCAACATCATTATTTATTCTTTAGTCCCTCAAGTTTTGAATTTTAATTTCTAATCTTTTTACAATCATTTTGATCCTTACAATTCTATAAATTTTCACTCATCACCTAATACAACTCCACATTAATAAAAGCATATTCAAACTCTTGCCGTCTATTTATTGAACGAAAAATATCTTCCATAGCAGCCTCTATTTTTTATGGCTCTTTGCTAAAACTACCTATTGTTTAGAATTTGCTTTCAAAACTACACATGAATGTCCCAAAAACTACAGTATTTTAGAACTCCAATCTTAACGGCACAATAATGTAGGCGAAAACGTTAGCCTAATTGAAAGAAGTCAAATTGAAAATCTATGCAGAAATGAGCTCCTTGCAACTAATTGCAAGCAACGATTAAACTATAGAGATAACAACCCCTCATTTCGATTTCAGAATTTCTTTGATGATAATCAAAGACGGGCACACAAATAACTCAGCATTCTACCAATTTATCTATAAGATGAATGTAGTTTACTTGTCTAAACTTCTCCAAAACAATCAGTACGTACCCATCTGCTGACGAATCCTTGAGAAATGGATTGCTGGAATTGTACAGTGGATTCTCTTCATACAGGCTAGACTCTGTTGAAGCAAGACTGGGTAATCTTGTATCCAAGTAAATCCAAAGGTTATTTATGATGGTTTTAATAATAAGATTACACGTTGATGTCCAATCCGAGTCTCGCTTATGCGTCCAAGGTGACGTAGGACCTGTGAAGGTAGAAAAGATGACAAATTTTCAAAACTGCATTGTGTATTCTAGGTTCAGTATTATATGGAATCGTAAATGAAACCAGTGTCATTGATAGAAGTATTGTACTTGGTCATGATATGCACAAAGGCCTTGTTGATATCCATCTTTTTTTTAGTTTTATGTTATTGAAAATTAAGTTTATAAAGGCTAATTCTATCTATAGTTTTCTTGTTTTATTACATATTTTTTAAACCGTTTTATAAATAAATAAAATTAAAAAGGCCAAAATTTGAAACCTATAAAATTAATTTTCAAAAACTTAATTATGTTCTTTTTTTTTTTTTTTTTTTTTTTGACTTAGAATTCAAATCCGCTTTTAAAGAGGATGAAAAACTTACAAAATATATATATATATATTAGAGAGGAAACAAGTATAATTTTTATAAACAGAAAAGTAAAAAAAAAAAATGATTATCAAACAAAACCTACACTATTAATTAGGTGAATGAACTTTTGGTATTGTCTCCAAAATAACATTGAATCTATGATTGCTGAGAGCGAATTATATTTAACAAACTTACAGTTAGAATGGCCTTTCCAGTATTGTCAAGTTTCAATGAAGGTCCTCTCATGTCGGTTTCAAGAAAAAAATATTTTCCTTTCACTGCGTCGGTTGCTGCAATATCTCTTATCTCCTGCATGTATCAGAAATAAAAACATGGTATCTTCAAGAGATGGACAAGGAGGAAAATAAGAAAAACATGGTTTCAGGTCTCCGACTCCCTGTGGTTATCCATGGTAATCCCCAGTTTGACCAGATTGAAGAACAATGTTGATATTTTTTCCCTTTTTTTTCTTTTTTTTTTTTTTTTTTTTTTTTTTTTGAAAGGAAACTACACTTTTCATTCATATGATGGAAAGAACAATGTTGATATTTATTTTTATTAAATTAGCCACTTTTTTGGCCCATCTTTATAATTTATTTGCTAAATTATTTAAAATTTGAAACACTAACCCCTTCATTTCTTCTCATCCTACATTTTTGTGTATTTTCTTTTTTCTCCTTTTTTTCTTCTTTAAACTTTGTTTCTACTATTTTCACTTGCCAGAAGAGATTTGAGGACAGAGGGATATCATATCACTACCAGCCGCCACCTACCGTCTACGATTCGCCAACTTGCCAATCAGCATTGTATGCTTTCTCCGACTCACCAAGCACCATTACTGTCACTCGCCAGGTATCTGCATCCTCCTCTTATTTCCATCACATATTGATGTGTTTGCATTCATCAACATCGTTTGCTCCGGTCAACCACTTGTTGTCACTCAGTCTGGTGCTGAGGGAATTTTCTCCCCATGAAATACCACACGAGGATTTCCCATCAAATTAGAAACAAATTTCCCACCCTGGGATAGAATTTGCAACCATCCACAGGCGAAAGGATGGGGACTCTTTTGTCATTGGGACGGGGGTCAGGGCTGTGATTTTGGACAAACAATTGGCTCACCATGTGCAGATTAGTCCGATCAAGGGTGAGGTGACAATGCTAAAAGGTAGTGATAAAGGTGTTGGTTGAGGTTTGCTTGCAAAATAAGACAGCTCAAATATGCTTCCCGACGCACTTAATTAAGAGTCTAAAACTTGATGAAGTTTGGTATGGTGAGAATGCTTCTACTGTTTATTTTTATGCAACCTTCCCCGTGGGATAGAGAATCACGCAAACCTACCTGGTCCATGCTATCTCTTCTCTCGTTCTCTCTTTTCAATTGAATTAATCACCCCAAACACTTAAAGAAGTGTTGCATTTAAGGGCCCCCTGTGGGACTGATTTAGAGAGAATTCAAAGTGATTATGAGAGCCTTTGGCAGGACTTCGGGACAGGAAATGTTTTGGAGAGCAAGGATAGTTATGGGGAAGCATTTCTCATCCTCACACCACCAATTGAAAAAGTCATTCATAGGCTTTAGCTACAAGTGAGCTGAATACTAACTTGAGGCCATCCAATGCAATGTAATCATCCTTAACCTAGCACAACGCTTAAAGTGACAAGAGGGGCGCTACCACCCTACTATGATTACTTAGCTACACCACCGTAGTAATCTCACCCAACCACATGCAAAGCACCATCAAGTAACTGGCCTTTAATGGTGGCGCTCCAACCCCTCTCTGTATAAAGCACATTGAATAAAAGCAGAGGTACACTCTCCACCATGTCGAAACATTGTACAATTAAGACTTGAATACTTGAGCGTGTTGAAGAATGTTACATTTACTAATTGGCTTAACATAATTCCTTTTCTCCAAGAATATCTTAATTATTTATGTGATAAAATACTT
>JBBPDJ010000008.1:11795334-11825457 GCA_037974625.1 Cucumis cinereus | reverse complement strand
AATCTCAAAATAAAGGTATCCAAAAACCCAATTTAAAATCCAAAACTTTACCCAACAAAACTCACCCAACAACCCAACATCCAATCTCTCCAGGATGAGGGATAAAATGATAATAACAGTCCCAAAACAAGAACCAACCCTGCTATATTATGGACAACTTTGTTCCGTCTCTCTCCCAGAATTTTAACAAAACTGAGAAACATTTGTAACTATTCAAAAGGTTGATGATCTCAATACTCCCAACTCCACTACATTTAGGTTTCTACTCATTTCAAAACATCTATCCACAACGGTTTTTCTATAACTATCAACAATTGTTTTTCTACAATTCATTTATCTTACTATCTCTTCATTCAAAAAAAATATGTCAAGATTGATGCAAAATTCAAACTTTTAAGTGCACGTAATTTTTAAATTATCTAATTCTTGAACTCCATGAGTTTATTGGAACATAAAATTAGTACATTTTTAAATTTGAAACATGTTGGACACAAACAAAATTTGAACTTAAATTTTGTTAAATTATTAAATTATTACCCATTGTCTGATGAGATACCTTAAAAGTGATCCTCATAGTTTGAACTCATCAACACTACTACTCAAAGGTTGAAACGAACAGCTGCTTGAAATTCATCCCCATTTATCAATTCAAGAAAGAGATTGAGCTATAAATGAATCTAAATTGGTTAAGTGATAGGCAATATCATATTTACTCGAGAATCATAATGCATCAGGCTTTTCCATTGCTGAGAAGTGACACAGAAATGGGAAAGCAAAATGGAGAAGGAGAATGGATTCTTCGACATCACTTTTATGAAGACTAAATCTGCATTTTAACTAAATTTGGACAATTGAGTTTATGATATAATGCCTCAAATTACAGAAATTGGACTTGAATGTAGATCAAAGTTAACTTCTTGTAGCCATTGACAGACACCCTGAGTAACAAGAACTCTGCAGCATTTCAAAAGCTTTAGATCATTGGGAGTTGAATTAAAATGTAATTCAATTCATAGATCTGGAGATGAGAATAACCAAAATGGCTTCATACTATAACATACAACCTTTATAAGAAAAATAGAATGCCCATGAATTTTTTTTCTACACAAATGAAGCGTATTTACCAACCACTTATCATTTGGTCAGTCCATAAAATAAGTAAATAAAAATGGAACAGTTAGCTGTCTGAATCAATGCTTCAAGAAATTGCTTCCTCACCAAATCCATCAAAGCACAGCCAATCCAAATGAACACTAGTTAGTGTCAGTAAAAAGAAAAATGCTTTCAATCCTTTGTACAACCCAAAGGCCCAACCCTACTTTCTATCTATAAAGAACATAGTAAATGTCATAAAGCACCTAAGGCATTGTGGTTATTTCTTACCGAAACAATGATTAGGAGTGTAAAAACCTGAACCGAACTGAATGAGACCTGTTAAATGTAAATCACACATCACAGCTTCAGATCCTTTTCATTTTCAGCAGAGAAGGTTTTGAAATCACTTAGAGGTTTAGAGGACTTCAAAGTAAAGTTTGTGTAGCTCAGGAATACGAAGCTAAGTTTGTATTTGACATCTGGCTTTATCCATCACAAGTTACAAGAATTTACGTCATACTAACGAATGGAACTCACCTTTTTATACTACATATAAACTTTTACAAATCATAAGATCCACATAAACGATACCAAAGTCATACAAACCCAGGTTTCTGTGTGTTTCAGTTCTTTGGACAATTCAAACATATTAAACAGATCCAAGCTTTTTATGCTTGAGCTCAGTACAAAGTTAGCAAAACTATCTCCTAGAAGTCTCGTATCTAGACAGAAGGCAAAAAATTTATAACAATGTTTTCAAAGAAGACAGCTCAATACCACAGACCATCTCGGCATTGAAATCACATGAAGCCGCATCAAACTTACTATATAAGAACGAATTAGAAAGACAGAACAAAAGAAAATGACAACTTAAAGAAACAGTTCAGAGAATGGTGCAGCAATGACACAAAGAGAAGGCTTTTTCTAGACGAGCAAAATAAATGGATTGGAACTGAAGCTTGTTGCATTATAAAATTGGGTACACCATTACATAATACAATACTTCTACAGGTGCACAATGCACTGATAGATGGTTAGTTTAAAAGGCACTGACAATGCAGCGCCAGAAACCTAATATTCACAAAAAATTTCCAAGGACCATTTGCCCTCAGAAATGATTTCTACCCTCTTAATCGTTATTAATGTCAATACATGCACTAATCTATCAACTCCAAAAGGAATGAGACCCTCTAATAAAAGGACGGGTGACTTGAAGAAGAACCTCAAGACAACAGAAAAATAGAGAATTATAAGAGAGGAAAGACAAGACCCTGTACACGTACCTCTACATCTGTCTCAATCTTCCCAAAACTAGGCCAGTGGTAATATACATAAATCACAAGGGAGAAATATCATCCTTCCCATCTTCACTTTTACCTCAGGAAAACGAGAAGGGAAGGGTAAGGGACATCGCCTGAACTGCACTAGGGATGGGTCTCATGAATAGAGTGACAATCTATCCCCATATGAAAACTTTAATTTGTGAAGTAGAACGTGTTCCACCACTTCCTCTCTTGTGAAGCCCTCAATCATGAATAATTAACCTGCATCATCTGCAAAAATAATACAAACAAATAATGAAATCGTGTTCATCACTCTACAATAAGAGTGTCAGAAAAAACAAAATTTTGAGCCAGAAGATTATTCTGATTGTAAAGCCTTATGTGCAAGTGGAACTAAGGAAGATGATTAAATGATGACTAAGTACCTGAAAAGTTTTGGCATATAAAATCACAGGTTCAAATTTGAACTCATATATTTGTCATTCTTTTTATAATAATGTTCCTTCTCGCCACATAATTTCAAAATTCACCTTTACAAATACCACATGATGATCAGTTCTTTTTGTACTTTTTCATTCCACCCTTTTGGGTTTGTTTCGTTGAACACAAGTCACTTTCTATTACTTTCATGAAAAATTTGGTTTGTTGTAAAAAAATATAAAATTGAAAATAAAGTTATGAAAAAAAAAAAAAAAAGAACCCCTGATGAAATAATTTTTTTAAATGTACCCTTCACTGAAAGACCATGTGAGAGGGAAGGGAACAAGAAGCAGCCTATTTTTCTGCTTCTTTGTTCTAGGATAAATAATGTATCAATTAGAAAGTTACAGGACTAGATAGATGGTCATAATACCTGTACACTGCCTTTACAGAGTGCATGCTGACCGAACCCTCGCCGGACAAATGACTCGGCACTACCCTATCACCGAATTGTTTCATTCCATGTTAGCATTTTCAGACTTCAAATACAAACTACCTTGCTCTGCTTGCTTGTGCTGTGATTGATGCTGAGCTTGCTGCAAAAGAGGTTGATGATGTTGGGGTAATGAAGGGTCTTGCTGCTTTTCTTGCTGCTGTGATGGGTTAAATCGATTTGGAGATTGCTGCAATGGAACCTGCTGTGGCCACTGTAGCCCAGCATTATGTCCATGAGATGGTAAGGCACGAGAGGACTGCCTAGGGCCCAACCCGAGGTTGTTAGGTAGTGGCTCACCCCCAGGAAAGTTTGTAAGAGGTGAACTACCAATCAACCCCAACTGAGATTTTGACTTCAGTACATCAGAATCATACACAGGTTCAGATGGTTTCCACTGAGAAGAAACAGAAGTAGTTGGTGTTGTATCAGTTGAAGTGGCAGAAGTTTGAGGCATTGCTTTATCCGCACCTACCTGAGAAGCTTGCTTGTGTGGTTGCTGGTCAGCTTGAGCTAGATCAGTCTGAACCTTCATTCTTGGATCAGAGATACCTTGAGAACTCTGCTGAAGGGATCTCTCAAAACTTGTTTGTGTTTGATTCACCTGCTTCTGAGGTGGCTGTGAAGGAGGGTGGTTTGAAGCTTTTATTGATGCAGGAGAATCCTGTTGGGAAGTTGACAATGTGTGACAAGAGGAGACAGGTGGAACCTGACCTTGAGAGCTTTTCTCGGAATGGGCTGGCATCTGCAAGACTGGTTTTGATAAAGGTGGTCCAGAAGTACAAACAAGATTTTTCTGTATCTGCGAATGATTTGATGACTGAGGAACCAATGGTTTTGAATGTTGAACTGTGTTTACTCCAGGTCCATAATATGATCCTTGACCTTGCATCAACTGCATGATCTGCTCCCCTTTTTCGGAGGGTTGATCGCCAGAAGGTACATTAAGACCATTCAAAATATTAGAATCAACAGTGATATTTTGATGCACCAGCATGCTTCCTCTTCCTACTCCCTTCATAATTTTAGCCTGTTGTTGAGACTGAACCTGCTGTCGCTGTTGAGGATGATGTCTGGCAGATTGTTGCCTTTGCTTCACCGCCTGATTGTTCAACCCACTGGTTCCAGGGTTCCGGTTCAACCCATGTGGTGGTAGATGATGCTTCATTTGATGCTGCGATGATGTAGGTGTCATTGGGGATGATGAGGTTAGCGAGGGCAAAGAGACCTGTGGTGATGAAGTTTGCAGATGGGCCTGTGGGGTATTATTTAGAGAGGTCATAGGAAGTTGGGGCTGTGGTGGGACGTGTGGTGTTAGAGAACTTGAGGTAGAAAACTGCTGCTGTTTTTGTTGCAATTGTTGCTGCTGCAAGAACCTCTGCTGATGCAGCTTCCTTTCATTGGCCAACCTCATTACATATTGCTGCTGTGGACCTATAGCATGATTTGGGGATTGCAGATGTGGATGATGAGGGCTGCTATGAGCATGAGACTGTTGTGGGGACATTTGATGCTGCGACTGGAGATGGCCAGGATACGGAGGTATAGAAGGTGGTGTTGTCTGATTTGGAAAGGCAGAACTTGAACCATTTAATGGTCTGTTGTTGTTCCCAGTGACTTGCATCTGAAGTTCTGGAACCACCATCTGCCTTTGATTCTCTGCATTTTGAACAGGCTAGAAACAGAAAAGAGTAGTGAGAACGTCTAGATAACAAGGTGCAAAAATTACAAAATAATTACTCTCTAGAACGTTATGAGGGAGATGAAAAAAAGATTCATAATAAACACTAATCTGAACAATTTCCAACGAATAATGAAAATGAGTTGTATATTAAAACTTATTTTGTTTCTGAATTTAAAAAGACATTTGGCCTTTTCAGTTCAAGATGTATCCCTCAATGAATTGGAAAACTGGGCTCCGACAATCAGGTATATCTTATGGCATTGAATTTCCTAGATGGAAACAAATAAACAGAAGAATCTATTGTTAAGCCTTCTGGCCGTATGATCACTTATTTATATATAAGAACCCTTTCATCAAGAAAAAGAAAATGCATCAAGATGCTGCTCTTTGAGCCTGTTTCGCAAGCATTCAGATCTCTTTATGAATTCATAAAAGATAGGGCGTCTCCCTGTCTTTTGTACTGTAGGAGGTAATATATAGATGACTGAAGACCAGTAAAAAAGCAGAAAAAAGTTATTTGAATCATGCATCATGACTGATCAGTGGGGTAATATCCCTATGGAGTTTAAATGCAAGACAGAAAGAAAAACAAGGGTGTTTTCTTGGGCAGCATATAATTGAGAACAATAAATATTTTTTTAAAACATTGAAAAAAGTAGTATGAGTAACAAAATAATCAAAATTTTAGGAATATAAAGGGGAAAAACTGGGAACAAAGGGAGATTTCCTAATACTATTTAAGAGATCCTTTACTTTAAATTAAATGGTCAAAAGAACAATGGAGTATGCACACTTGCACCAGCAGCACGCCTTGGTGCACTATAGTGAGGGAGAAGCAAGGTGCATATCCCTTGCATTGGGAAAAGCCTGCTTCAAAATTCAAAACACTTATCGTGATATTTTCCAACAACATGAGTGGGTATGAAGTGTCACAATACTGTCCACCAATAGATTGTAATACATTTACAACCTACAACTAAAATGCCTAGAACAAATCACACAAAGTCAGTAAAGGATACCAACCAATCTAGAATCAACGGAAGTTCATCACTTACCCGCATTACATGCAATGCCTCACGAGGTTTCAACACTGAGTTTCCTTGGCCAGAGCCAGCACCAGTATGTATATTTGCTGGGACTGACATTCCTGCCATACTGGACGAACTCCCAGAATTTAACACAGGTGATGAGGCCATTCCTTGAAATCCTGGCCTTGACACAGGCATGCAACGGTTCATTGTACACATCATGCCCAAACCATTTGCACCAGGTAACATTCTGACCCCACGCTCATTTCCTGGATGAGTCAGAGGTACAGATAAGTGAGATTGCTGAGCATTTTTCCCAGACGGCATCTGGTTATATTGTTGAATTCTTTTCTGCTCATCCACTGGCAATGATGTCCTCGGAACACTGTATCTACCATCTCTGTAAAGTAGATTATGTGTCACGTACCGCAATCGTGAGATTAAAGAATCTGAAGCGACTCATCAAAGGTATAGAAGATCTGAGTCTTTAAAATTGTGATGGTAAAATACCTGGTGGTGTTGAGTGAACCAGAAGCAGCAGCTAAGCTAGTCCCTTGAACCATTGCAGAAGACAAGGGTAAGGAAGCCTTCACCCCCGGGTTAGGAAGAACTGATGCCACAGAACCCTGATTTGATATAGACAATCCACTGGCATGAGGGCTCTGATAACCAACTGGAAGAACATCTGGACTGCTCGTCGCCTCATCACATAGGTCAAGTGGCCTTCACCAAACAGATAGAAGAAGGAAAAAAAGTTATTCTTAGTCTGAGACAATACAAAATAAGAAACATTAGCATATCAAATTAGCTGTAAAATCTTCAAATAAAGAACAGCAGGCACACGGTTGCAAAAGGGGAGTACAGATATCCAATGTGTACAATTAAACAAGACTTACGTTAAAATCACCCCATTCAGGTTGTTCGGGAAAACTTGAGAAAGAGCTATAGCATGAGAACCATGAGGTTGTACTATTTGCTTAGGTTCCTGGTTCCAATTTTTCACACATAATACAGATTAGAATACACCAGATAGTAAATAGGTAATATCACAATTTCTAAGAAATGTGCAGCATTAAAGGTAATAACAAGTACACCTATTACAGACAATGCTTTTGAGACAGGCCACCAGGCCATGTCATAAATAACTTCTCAGACGGCTCATCATAAGATAAGCACCGATAATTGGACAGTGGAAGAATCTTCATTTATACATGAAACCCACGTTTTTCCAACTAAACCGCAAGTAGCAGAGAAACAAAATGAAAGATCAACATTAATGATTTGTGTTCCTTGTGCCTTTTTCCCTTTTGACAAGGATGTAGTGCTCTTCATTTTGGAGAAGATGTATGGAAAAAATGTACAAATACAAAATGCAGTGGGCACAGCACGGACAAAGGTCCTGCCTTTAAAACATCTCTCTTGAGCGATAGTGACAAGTTCCTTTTGTAATTGGTCTTATTTTGCTCGACTGGAAAGTCCTTTAAGGTGCTCCCTTTTGTAAACTTTTTTTATGCTCTTGTATTCTTTCATTTTTTTTTATGAAAGTTGGCCTTTCAAAAAGAGGGGAAAAAAACAAATAAACAAACAGAAACCTCTGCCTTCATAATATTACCTGGCTTTCAAAAGTTTCTTTTCTTTTTCGAAAATCTTTTGTGATTTCCTTTTTATTTCAAATGGACACACAATGACCTCGATAGGTGTTAGCGGTGCTCATGATTCGTTGATTTACCATAAACAAGATGCATTTCTCTAATTCCCAAAGAGATAAATGAGCCTCTTTGGAGGAAGGTGATTGTTTGCGATCTAAGGTGTTGATTCCAATGGCTATGACTAAAATGATAAATAAGAAGGTAGAGGGAAATTGTGGTTTGATATAAGAACATAGATCTTTTCTTCAGCATGGATCTTTCAATATGGTATCTTTCATGGTGGGAAATGGTAGAAACATTCCAGTTTTGGAAGGATGCCCTGGAAGACTCAAATTCTTTGCTGTGACTTTTCCAAATTTGTTCCCCTTTCAAATAGAAAAGAGACCACGGTAGTGGATTGTCGAAGGTGAGAGTGGCAGACTTGGGACCTTATTTCAGAAAAGGCATCTATGGCTGGGAGTTCAATAAATGGGAAGCCCTTTCTAGGGAACTAGAAAATATACACATAGGCAAGGGGATCTCAGTCTCAAGTGGATCCTTTTCCTCCAAAATCAAATCAGTTTCTCTCATTCACAAGCATTGATGTGGCTCCCAAAGGCCAAAACTCATTGGCTAAAGTTGATTTGGAAGGCTTCCACCCCTAAAACAGTTAAAGTTTTTCTGTGGACCATGATGTATAGAGGCCTAAATACATCAAATAAGTTGCAGAGGGTCTCTCTCTCAGTCATGTTGTTGTCTCTGTTATGAATATATTTCTTCAGTTTCATAATAGAAAAGAAAATGTCCAAAGTGTAAACGAGTTCATACATTGGCTTATTCCCTAGCATTTAAAAGATAATAGCTAAGATACTGGGTGACAAAAGTAAGTTAGGCTTCTAACATTTCAAAGAGTCAGGATGCTTTGTTGTCAGTTAGTTTGATTTCAACTATTTGGTCCTTATCTTGGGCAGCACCTGTTTGTGACAGATGATTTGAATTTTCTGTATGGCTTTTGTTATTCTCACTGATGAATGTGCTTAGATAGAATGTTTCTTCAAGTTTCTGATATTCGATCTTCCCTCTTTGAACATTTTACAATCACTAGGTCTTATCCCCAAAAAGAACAAAAAGGAACCTATAGAAGGACATCAAAAACTTGAAGAAAAAATCCAATAAAAATATTTGGACGAAGGTGTAATTCTTTTATTATTAAAAAAGCAATTAAATAATAACTTTCCATGGAATATAAGAAACTTCAACATGTATGGAAAAAGTTCAGATAAATTGAAACTGTTTTGAGCATAATATTTTGCAGATTCTTATCCAATAAAAGAAACCCAATTTTTTACCTTACAACACAAGATTATGATCTCCGCACTTAGGGTTTGTAAGAAGAGTGGTAACAACTGCTAGATCAGTCCTATGTACAGAATACTAGAACTACATGTAAGAAATCCAACAAACCTGACTTCTCCGATAATGTTGCTTTTGCCCAATCTTGAAAATCTTTTCAAAATGTGACTTCAAAGTGTCCTCTTCCATTGGTTCCTGTAAACGTTGAAACAATTGTCTTGCACTTCCCTGCAAGAACCAACCAGCAATGTGGCACTTAGGACATGTCCAAGATTACTTCACCCTTGGGTTGCATCTGCCCTTTCCCGTGTGTGTGTGTTTGTGTGTGCACTTGTAAGGAAGATAGGGAATACTTGCCTTTGGAATCCCTGGCAATGTAGATGGATAAGGCTGAGACGAGCCTGAATCTTCTCCACTATCGGCCCCATCTCCAGAGTTCTTATCCATAACAAACTTGTGACGTTCCTTACATTCTTTAGGCTTGCGATATATGCACTAACATTTTGGAAGAAAATAAGACGAGCACCCAAATAAAAAATAAAAAAGGAAACTGAGATAACATTTTGTCTTTAGGAACCCAAATACATATTGAGAACTAGCAAAAGCAACAAAGTAAATCAAGGTCCTTCTTACCTTAAACTGTAGTGTGCTGTTAATGGCATCACTCACAAGTTCCCAGTTTGGACCCAAATCGTGTACAAGCACAACAAGTGCCTACGATAAACAGAAAAGTCATATCAACAATTAAAGAAGATGCAACGATGCAGATAGCATGATTTTGAGCAATAACAAAGGTACCTGGTCTTCAAATAGTGACCATGGACTTCCAGAACCTGACTGTGCATCAGACATCTACAAAGAACCCCATGATTGAAAACTAAAGTATCAGAAAAGATTCCAATGTTTAAATTAATATGCGGGACCAAAAAAGGTTAAGAGTACCTTCACTGCTTTAGCCTTTCGGCTCCTATCCCGACCACCAATCAATCTAATGATTCTATTAGTGTTTGACATATTACTGACTTGGGATGCAACGGGAGAAGGTATGGATCCAGACACTGGATTTATATTGTCGAAGGTGTTATCAAGTGATTGTTTCATTAACTTTGGCTTCTTGGCATTATGTTGCCCATGTAACCCTACAAAGGTCAAGAACAAGAAACAATTTAATTAAAAAAATATCGTACAAGCTAAGAAAAAATGAGAAGGAAAAATTTTACCACTGGTTGCATTAGATTCATAATGATGGTTATCCAATCTCTTTTTGGAATTATCCCTCTGCAAATTATAAGGAACCGTGAACGTGGTCAATATCCAAAATTTAACAAGACAAAAGCAATAAAATACTCGTGCACTATCAATCACCCTCTACCACATTTGCCTCACTTTATAGCAGGAGAGGGGGAGATTAGGGAAAGGAAAACCAGACAAATCATCCTGTTCTAATTGCTAACTAAATGCACCTGCGACCAATTCATCAAGCATTGGGTTCTTTATTCTACCTTCCAGAAAGGGATAAGGCTGTTTTGTTAAGGAGTCAACTGCTTGACAGTTACAACAGTATCATGAAATTAATAACAATAAATAGAATCCCCCCAAAGAGAAAATAACATACATCTTATGTTCCCTGAAAAGAAAGCAGAGGAGAAGGTTATACTTGGTATCAATTGCAATCGTCCACAGTGCATTGCATTGATAATCAGCTTTAATTCACACCATACTTTTATTAATATGTTTACAAGATCTAAAGTCTTCAAGGCAACGTTTCCATCTAAACTAGCTACACTTTCAGTATGAGAGAAATTGATTCACATTAACCTAACATGCCCCTCATGGAATTTTTCCATGAGCTCTTCAGGTTTCCTAGGATTGATTTTAACTATGAACTAGTGCAGAATCTCCAAATTAGTGGGGGTGAGATCTTAACTGCTGTCGCAATCAATAAAAGAAGATGAGGAAACAATGTATTCACGCCAGTGTAAACTTTGATGAAAAAGAGCATCAACTCACCTGTTCACTGAAAACGGTAGAATCTAACTGCCATCTGTGGTCGTACATGGAGCCCTGCAATCAAATTGACTTGAACAACTTAGACAACAATAAAAAAAATAAAAACAAGAATGTTTGCCCCTGTACCAGCAAAAAACCATTTGTTTCGATATATGAATATATACCAGATGCTTTGCCTTCTTCTTCTTCTTATATTTCACTGATGTTTCTGCAGAATCATATTGCACATCCCCCACTGACTCAACTTCCAAACTCTTTTGAAGTTGGGATCCACCACGTAAGGTACTTTGATCATCCTGGAAAGAATTCGTGTCTCCACTTGAAGCATCTGTCTTAGCTTGACCATGCAAAACCATGGCAGCTCCACCACTAAATGGACTAACAACCCTTTGTCTTGATGCAGTAGTACGCATTCTTTTTGTTGGTATTGGACCAACATTAAGACTAGCTGGCCGTTTTCCTATTAACATAGACTGTTGAGTGCCATTTGCACCACGTCCATAAGGCAAATCACCTCCCATTTCAAACTGTCTCCCAGTGTATGATTTAGTGGAGTGTTTTCTTTTCTTTTGCACAAATTTGGATGACTTGCTACTTTCAAAATACATGCATGCTTCTCCTTCCTCATCATATGCATTATCTTAATGTCAAAAGAAAATACAAAACTCAAACTTCAGAATCGTATTAAATTTATCAAAATGAAGGAACAAATAATAAATAATGAATTACTAACATTACCTGCTAAAGTATCATAGAATGAAGTCTCAACTTCTTCCTGCATGCAATTACCAATTCTCTGCAAATTTCATTTTAGCAAATGAGCAAGAACTACCAAACCAAATGACTAAATATTAAGTTAAGGCAACTAAGATGCTAAGAACTTCGTAATAAAAGTTTCCAGTAAACAATCCATGAAACAAAATTGGAATGACTTGGTTTTAAGTAACAAAATAAATTCACGGTCATCCACAGACAAACACTAGTTATATGTATAAAAGTTAAACGAAAGAAACAGAGGGAATTAACTTATTTGTCATCCTCGATTCCCCTCTCCTTGGACAGGAAAAGAAGGCAGACGTCACATCAACAGTAATGATAGAGACACTGACCTCACACCGCAATAGAAGAGCTTCAATAGATCTCCTATATGTATCCATCGCACCAATTGGTATTGTATAAAAGAGGCTTACCTGTGAAGTCAAAGCTAAATACATAAATACTTGATAAATAATCAATCGTAAAGCTAATCTAGCATCCTCTTAATTTTAAAGAATAAAGAAAAGAAACATGCAATATATTCCAGGGTCTTAAAAGTGAAACATAAAACAAAAAGATAGACATACACTGAAAAAAAATATAGAGTAAGAATATGCAGTGTCGAGCATGCATATGCGAGAGAGAAAGGAGGACATGACAGACCAAATGATAGGTGCAGCTGTAGTGACAAAAAGAAACGCTAAGTCATTTATTATTATAGCCCATACTTCTTTCAGCTTTTCCTCCGATGGCGTTTCAATATGCCATGAGTCAGATATCCTGTCAGGGGTTTTTGGTGCTTCCGCGTGCTGCGGGCAAAGAGCACTGTTGCATTTCAAAAACCTCCCAGCATATTCCTTCAGAGATGTAGAGATCTTATTCTTTGGGTGTTGCAGTTCCACCTCTTTGCTTGGCTCCTGGCATATCATTGTGACATAAAATTAAGACGTAATAAAACAAGTTTAAAAATTAAGCAAAAAAAATGATCGTTTTTTAAAACTAATGATTACCCAAGTTATCTTTTAGAACTCAAGGATACAATTGTACAACCTATAGAACAGATCTTGTTCAAGTAAGGTCGTCCAAGTTATATTACTTATGAGGCTTACGCTACAATGTAAACATACCATGACAGTACACACACCATAAAAACATGTATTACATTGCACATCTATGGATAAAAGGTATTGATAGTTAAAGTCATTAATGAAGGAATATAGAAACCGACTGTATAGAATTTACGTGTGTAATGGTCTTTAGCTACAAGACATACAAGAGGAAAGATGCAAATAAACTAACGATGGAGACTGCATGTCAGAATAAATGGGACAAAAATAAACGGCTAAAACGTTAATGAAATAGAGCAGTAAACAGGAACTTTAAATAAAAGGGGCTATTTGGAGAATGGAATGTTATCAGGATTATTGAGGATATGAAAGGTGTTAGAATGCATGAGGAATCAAGGGCAAAATGGAATTGGGATCAGTAAAAAACGGTGGAAAAGTGAGTTGGGTTGAAAATTGTGGGAATGCCAGAACGGAATGAGTTCGGCATTACAAATCGGACCCAAAACACTCAATCAAAATATGGATTTTGAATTACATTACATTACAAGCCTATTACATTACTTGCATTTGAACGCCCCCAAAGAGTCAATGTAAGTGGTTAAATGAATTCTACAAAAACAGAAAGCAGTAAAAAATTACAGCTTATATCCCAACAGGAAGTTTTCAGTCTTGAAATGAGAAACTTCGTTATAACTTATAAAGATTATATTATCTTCCCAATAGATTGGGATATACAATGAAGATGGTAGTGCATGAAAATACCCATCATTCAAGTGCAGAAATGATGGGTACTGTCTTCCAAATAGATAAACCACATGTTTTTTAAAAATACTCTGACACATTATATAAAATCACCTCAACTGAGTGCCAGAACTGCATTACAGTCTTAGCCAAGGAATGGGAAACTTCTCTTATCTGCCCACAATTCTTCAGTTTTTCACTTCTCAATCGAGCAGCGAAAGCTGCACGGTGACATAGTTGACTAGCTGCAGTTGTCTTCCAGAGGCGTTCCTACAAGCAAAAGATAACAGATGTAAGATGGTGCAACTGGAGATCATAAATTTTCTAGTGGATCTTTCATGCATAATATTAAAATGAAAACACTTAATTCAACTCTGCAGATATATGTGGCTCAATGTTTTTATTATATCAATATAATTACCTGCATAAAATCATTAGCCAACCATGCCATTTCTTCTAGGACAAAATCCCAGTGAGATTTTCCCCGGTTCTCTAATGGTTGTGCATGAACAGATAGTTCTGCAATCCGCTTATGCTTAGCCTGTTAGCATCAAAACCAAACCTCAAAAACTTAGCAAAGAAATTAATCGTGCAATTCCATGTTATGCAGCAAGCAAGTTTTTATACAATCCAAATAGAAAAATGAGACAACCTCAATTATCCTTGCCTCCTCCAGAATAGAATCTTCATAAGCCTTGTCTGCCTGTTTCAACTCACGGCCATCAGATAAAGCAGAAGAATTCCTACCAGACATATTATGCTCACGAATCTCATTTTTGGACGAGTCCAGAGGGACTTCAAGATACTCTGGGTAAAGATTGTCTTTGCATTCTTTAGAATCTTCCCCTGAAACAGTATTCTTCTTTTCATCAGTTCTCAGTTCATTCTTGCCCCTCTTTTCCATTTCCTTTGCATCAGATACAATATTGACCTCATTATGTAAGTTGGGTCTACTAGTATGGCTGACCCTTCCATCTCTAGAGACAGAGCCATTGCTAGACATGTTCTGATGACTAACAATGTGATCATCATGAGTAACAGGAGTACTGTCTGAAGCCACGATCTCCTTTTCCAGCATCCCTTCAGTACCAATCTGATATGACGTTTGATCGGAACTTGATAACTTCTCAATAGAATTTCTCTTTGAATCGACTTTCCTTGAATTATTACACATATCAATATCCATATTTACATCTAAACCTAGTCTATTTTTGTTGCTAGAAGACACCAAATCTAATTGCTTTTTCCCTAATACTACATTTCCATTTTGATCTCCATTAGGCAATTTATTATCTTTTGTCAATTCATTACACCCATGTACACTAGCAGATGTACTTTCACTTTCAACTTTGGTTGTAGCCACAGAAGTTGGGTGTTCAACACCGCCTGGGACCAACTCTCTTTCTTCTCCAACAACATCAGGTCCCTGGGAACCCACTCCTGTACGTGCTTGTTGGGCTATGACTTGACATGGCTGATTGTGCATATTGTCCTTTAGACATCTTGAAGCCGAATTGTTAAACTCACTTTCAGGGGGACTGCCATTTGTTGTGGCAGTAGTTGTGTCAGGATCACGAGTATCATTCAATTCCATATCCAACCGACCATCAACAGTTACCATTTTTAATATGTTGTCACCATTTGAACTTGACGACTTTGGATTAGAAAGGGCCTGGTTCTTTTCATTGCACGTTTCAGGTAGCATCCCCTTAAGTTCCCGTGTTTCCTGACGAGTAGCTAAAGACAATGTATTACTACCATGACTCCTGACTATATCAGATGAACTAGACCTACCACCATCTCTATTTGATCTAGATCGGTGTCTTCTAGCATAAGGTTTAAAAATAGCAGAATCCTCTGTTTCCTTGTTATTTTGGCTCCCATCCAACTGTGATGATTGTTCAGATGGAGCAACAGCAGCTTTTGAACTAGGGCGTCTTGAGGTCCTTTCCCCTCCAGATAGCTCATTAGCACCACGCAAGAGCAAAAGATTATCAGCACTATTCGGTTCACAAGTAGTTGGGGGTCCTGGTATACCACTACTTTCAACAGAATCCCCATGAGGTGAAGCAGTCAACACAAAACTACCCTTAGCTTCACTGAAATATACAAAGAAAATAACATGGAATAAGAAAAGGGAAACGCAGTTGAGTAATGGAAAACACTTCACCCACTGATAGAAAACAGAAAGATATACCTATTACCGAGCTGGTCAGGAAGCTGATCAGCAAGTGAAGTAGACTGACTAACGGAAGTGGTATTATTCCCGAACTTAAAGTCCAAAGGATTTCCACCCTAAAGAAGCAAGAAAAGAATTTCATAGACATTCTCTGTTTTTTATTTTTCAACAGAAGGTGATAAATCATTATAGAGGGACCATGCAACAACACAATGTAGCAAAATATCAGATAAGCTTACTTTCTCAAGAAATTCAAGTTCCCTCCTCCTTTCCTCACGAACATCATACTCTTGTCTGTCATCAGCCATCAGCACACGAAAATTTGTTTTATGTTCTTATACATTTGGCACTTGTACTGTCTAAAATTGAAAATATGTATAAACATAAAAAACGGAAATTGTTACCTAAGCTCCGCTTGAGCCTTCTCAATTGCTGCTCTGCGTGGAGAGGTATTTAAACCAATTCCAACTCCACCGTCAACAACTCCTCCCATGGAATCAGCCTCAGCATTTACTAAGAAAGCAGAGCTTCAGCAGCATCCATGCATTCCTGCATCATTACCTACAATAATTTTCTCTTATCAATCAAATCCATCGAAATCATTAAAGAAAATGCTCGAAACTTGAAAATACATAGTAGAATACAATAAAAAATCAGACACTAAATCAAGTTTGGAAAGGTGCACAAGTTCAGCATCAACCACCACATGGTACTAGTCAAATCCATGCACATGTTGACTTGAACTATATCCAACAGAAATGTAAGCACACAACACAGTGGAGCAAACCATTGTCAATAAGGTATATATAGCCATGAAGATTACAGAAAGCAATTCCATTGTCCAGTGAGTGAGGAATGACTGCAGTCACAAAAGAACATAACTACTTCACTACTTTCATTGAGAAAAAATAAAAGAACATAAACGCATTAAAAAAGGACCACAAAAAGGGGCCCTCTCCACAAAAATGGGGCCAAGCAAGCAAAATAATGCCTATAGAATTGAAACTTCAAAGAAAAAAAAGAAACCTAATAAGGGCCTAAGCATCTAGGCTCCTTATCCAAACACTCCATTGGTCATTCACCCCAAAAATTCCATATGATAGCACACACCCTGCCAACCATAAGGAGCAGCAAGCTTCTCACAACAAGGCGGATGGAGGAGGAACTCCCCGATCATATCACTAATATCCCTTTGACAGACCTATGCAAAGCCAAAAGTCTAGAAAAACAGATGCTGCACCGAAAACATAAATTTGATCTCCAAAAGATGTGATCCAAGTCTTCCTCTGCCTTCCGGTAGAGAATACAACAAAATGGACCCCATAACATCAACATCCTCCTCGAGAGTCGATCCAAGGTGTTCACACATCCATGTAAAACTTGCCAAATAAAGAACTTCACTTTCTTAGCAATCTTAATCCTCCAACAAGCAAAGAAAAACAAACACCCTAGAAGAAGAAGGGTCCAGCAGACAACAAAAAAAAAGGAGTTAGAAGAGAAACCATCCAAAGGGTCGGGATTCCAAATAAGCATATGGCTTCTCCCACGCCTAATATTAAACTTCCAATAATGACAACAAAGAAATGACATCAGTCACTTTCCTATCGATCAAAGAGCGAATAACCCCAAAACAAAAGGACACCGAACTCCACCACGAAGACAAAATATCAGACCAACTTTTAAAGGAGGAAAGATGATAAAGACGGGGAATGTAGAGCAAAGGGACTACCTCCCACCCACTAATCTTCCCAAAAATACACCAACCACACCACAGACAAATTGGTCATAGATATAACCAATTCTTTTTAATTACCCAATTGCATTGATATAAAACAATTTGGGAAAAATGTAATTGGTTCCTAGGGGAGGGGGTTCTCTCTTCCCCGGCCCCTACGTTGCTTTTCCTTTGATCTTGCCTTAAACATTAATGAAAAAGAAGAAGAAAAGAGAGAAAGAGAGAGAGAACCGTTTCCTTATTTATCTTTTCTTTTTATATTCGTGATATTCGTGATTGTTCAAGCCAGCTTACGTGCACCTTGACTAATCTCACAAAACAACTCACATGACCCTACAACTACGAGTTTTGGAAACTCATAGGAGGCAGGCAACCACCATGGATTGAATCTATAACCTCTTAGCTCTTTATCAAGGGGATGTTTTCTTATTTACCACTAGGTCGACCCATGACGGTTCCCTTATTTATCTTCAGTAAACAAAAAAAAAATCATAGGCAAATAAATCATGAAAATGTCAAGTAAAAAATAGGAAAAGACACAATATCACTTCCAGGATTCCTAAAAAAGTAGGCTAAACATATTTCTTTTTCATTGTGTCATGTAATTTACCAATTATGTCCCCAATCTTTGAAGAAAATTCCATTTGTTCAACATATAGATTTGTTTTCAATCAAATCCTTAGAATCAAGTAACATTAAAATTCACAGATAAAAATGAGTGTAAGGTCAAAACACATTTTATTTTTGACATTTAATTAAATATTTGTTGTCCCTAACTTTCAAGTGTATTTTTCAGTATAATCCCAACTAATAACAAATTTCAATGTAGCCCCTTATATGTTACATTTTTCAATTGTACCCTCATCATAAGTGGATGTTAAGATTGACCATTGATAAACCAACATGGCATGGCACATGGAGAGTTGGGAGATCTTTAGTGTTAGGACCACCAAAGAGAAGAAAAGTCAAAATGTATCTCAACTTTTTATAAATTTGAAGCAATTTAGCTCTCTGTAGTGGCCTAACTCGTCTAAATGTTACCATTTCACTAAAAATAACGTCATGTTAGGTTATCACCAACCAATATTTAACAATCATTAGCGAGAAGGATATAATTGAAAAACATAAAAACGTAAGGAACTAAATTGAAACTTCCAAAACGCGATAGGGACTAAATTACTTTTATTATTAATTTTAAAATTTTAAAAACAGCCATATTGAATTTCTTTTTTAAAAAAAAAATCTCTAAATTTAAAGAAATAACTAATAAGCATCCCACAATCTCCTAATAAAACAAAAAAAAGAAAACCTACGCAATTCATACGACTTGAAATGTAGTAACTTTCCTAACATAAAATAGCTTCTCATCATAGATCCATTAAAATCCTATTATATTATACTCCCTATTACTCAAGTTCGTATTTGGAGATCCTTTTTGTAATCCACCACCGTCTCGTGAGGGCAGTTACTTGGAAGATTTCGAAAGCAAGAAACTCGAGAATTTTCAAGACAAAGAATGCTCCCCAAGATGTCCATGTGTGTCCATACCAATACCAACTTAAGCGCACCTTGATTATACTAGCAAACTCACAAGACAACCACCAAACTCTTCTATATCTGGTTGCCAACAAATTCAAATCCAACCCCCTAAGCCATTTACTTTTTCTAATTGTCCCTAATGATCACTATCCCAACCATAGAAAAGCAAATAGGTACCTAAATAACTTGGACTTAATTTTCAATATCGATAATGCCTCCCATCCTTAAAATGTGCTCCATCCTTTTACCAAGTCTAGTTTGGTTAAAACTTTAAGATATATAACCTCTAACAGGAAACGCACACATAGAAAAGTACCAAAAGACGACTGAGCTGTTCTAAGCACAACACCATTGCTTAAAATAGCTAAAAGGTAATATGCGTCAGTACAGAGCATACACAGACACAAAAGGATTTGAGCGGAAGTGGAATACTCTGAAGCCAGCATCTGCGGCACCAACTATATGAGACCGAGTAAACTAAATAAACAGATGAAATGAATTATATAAAGAGGTAAGGTTACAAGAGTAATATTTAATATGAAAACCAGCTACCGTGGCCGCTAAAGCACGGCGGCTACAACTAATTGTCTTGTAAATTTCCAAACGTGTGTGTCCATGACGAATGAAATGAAGATTCAGACACAACAAACTTACCATTTCAAAAAACTCAATGGAATTTTCTATACATATGCCATGCGTCAAACACGATAAATTTTCGTGCCCATGTCAATTAATCATGAATTAACAGGGTAGCAACACTAGCCTCGATGCACGCAATCACATTGCATAACCCATACGAAACACAATCACATAACCATTAAAACCCCTAACGTAGAATAACCCAAAATCATTGCACCCCTGGCAAATCCCCAAATTTAAAATTCTAGGGTTTCCGAGAATTGAACCGAAAACCAGCAAGCAAGGAAATAATCACCTGAATTTCGAAGAGAGTGAAGAAATTGGAAGCTGGGAAGGCTATTATTGGAGAAGACAGAGAGTTGGTTCCCTCAGCTTGGTGTGCCCTAGGGTTTTGTGCGAGGGGGAAAAAGTTGGTTGAATTAAAATGGAAGGAAAATTGGCCAAGAACACAGCACGTCCCTGCAAATGTCAGCCATGAAGCATCGTTGAGAAACCCTATTTGTCCCTAATTTCTGTCACACTGAGTCTCCAACGTCGAGGTTGGTTTCGATGGAGTTGAAAATGAGGGACTATGCGACCTCTGCGAGTAGTGGGCTGGGCATGAAGAAGACGATGAAGAAGGGGGCCTTTGAAAATATGGGTATCCATTTTGGGCTTTTTTTTAATTATTATAAATATATTATTTTTTAAATAAATATTTTTTTATTTCTTTTTTTCTCAAAATATTAGCTTTAGGAAAGTTCAAAACTTCAAATAAAGTAGGAAATGTTTATAATCAATAAATTAATTTGACATGTGAATTTAAACACCTTAAGTCTTTCATTTGTAATTGATAAACATTTTTTAAATCCTTTGAATGGATGACTAAAAAATTTAGGAGAAAACTATCAAATGACCCAAATTTTGAAAACAAAAATGTCTGATGATTCTTTGACGACGTCAAATTCAGGTGAAATTACCAAAATATACTCTTGTGCATACGGAAAAGCAGCATGCTTGTCTCGCTCTCGCTCACTCTTCTTTTTCTCACTCACAAATCATTATTCTCTCACTCACTACACTCTTGTTCATCTCGGCTCACCCCATCTCTTGATCTCGCTCTCTCAAAATCACTCTTCTCTTGTCTCAATCTCACTCATCTCTCAATCTTGCTCTCTATGTCTCTCATTTTCTCAAATTCAGTTCTCAAGAGAAGACAAGCATTTGAAGGAAAAAGGGAAAAATCATAAATTAATAAGAAATAGTAATGTTGCAATTTCACGAGGTATGACATCAAAAAATGGACATTTGACATTTCTTTCAAAAACTGGGTCATTTGCCGCTCTGAGCCTTCAAAATAAGGTTTTTGTGTTGCTTTTTCTAAAATTTGTAATATATGAACAATATTTCTAACTTTATTGCAAAGTTGTTTGTATTTTAGGTAGAGTGTTAATTTGTTTGTTGAATCCTTATAAGCTTATTTAAAATTACACTTTCCAATTAAATCATATTTTTAACTTTCGTCTATTTATCTTAGTTTCTACGTGGTATTTACAAATTTGAAGCTTTATTAGCATCTATGTCTTTTGATTCATGCTTGTGGACATCTCTTTCATTGATACGAATTATTACATTTGATGTCTCGTAGTCATTTATAGTGTGTAACAGAGTTAGCATGCCTTCTAGGATAAATTTATTCTACAATGGTCAAAGTTGAACTAGACGATCACTTAACTTGGATTCCTTATCTTATTGTAATATGTTTGGTCGTTGATCCTTGGGAGACGTGCAACATTAGGCTTTTAGGGTGTAACGGTTTAGTTTTTATTTTGGTTTTGAGGTTATGTTGTAACGTCCTAAGCCCAAGATTTGGACAAGGATTCAAAATTCGGATTTGGCAACTGACGACCCCAGCATTCTCCTGCGACCTGACAGCGTCTTAGAAAAATTTATAGGAGGTCACCCAACATAGAATTGTTCAAAGCTAAGCACGCTTAAATTGGGAGTTCTTGTGACTGAGCCACCTTACGACCTCGGCATTCTCATTGCTTGTGTTAAAGGCTTATTAGAGTGAAAGTTGTTCTCACAAACCAACACAAGATCTTTTAGCATGTTTTGTCCTCACTCACATGCATCCGAGGAAAATTTCCAGAAGGTCACCCAACATAGAATTGTTCCAAGCTAAGCACGCTTAACTTTGGAGTTCTTATGATTGAGCCACTGAAAAGGAAGGTGAATCTTGTTGATATATGTATTAACTTTCATTTCTTTAAAATATTTTAACCAAACTTTCATGTCCTCATAATGCTTCTCATTCAGATGTGATATTGGTTCATTTATGTTCCCCTCTTAAACTCGAGGCGTTACATATGTTCTCAAACGCTCTTCTATAGTCTGCTTTGTTGTGCAGTATAGGCTACATATGCATGATTACATTTAGAGATCTTCACAAGGTGGGGACGGCTTCCTCGTCCCCGCTACCCCCGTTTCATTTCATCCCTCTAAAATCTCCCACAGGGATCGGGGTGGGGATTCTCCACAGAGAATTTGTGAGGATCGGTTTCCCGTAGGAAACTTTTTCCATTTGATTTTTTTTTTAAAAAAAGTTAATTCATTTAAATCATTACTCTTAACAAATTTTAAATTTAGTAGTTAAACTTTTCACTTAGATGTGACAAAGATGTAACTAAAATTTGATTTTCATAATTTCTAAAAATAAAAAATTTAAATATTACGACAAAATATTTTAATTTCTAACAATATGTATGTGCGTGTATCACAATCTAAAACTATATTATATATAATACCATTGTTTTAGAAACTTAATATGCATTACCACAATTTATATATAATATAAACTAAAAGTGGATTATTATAAATTCACGGTAGTTTATAAAACAATGGTATACCTAGTGCATATACATAGTTTATAAAACTATGGCATACATGGTGCGGATATATAGTTTATAAAATTATGACATAATTACATAATTGGGACAGGGGAGAGAATATAATCTCCGGCCCGGAAAAAAATCCTTCCACTCCCTTTTTCATTACTCATCTAATTGAAGATTCTCCACCCAGGATTTCGACTTTACAGATTAAATGGACATCTCTAATTACATTGACTGTTGATGTTGGAATGTCATCGTGGGAAATGTGTCTGAAGGCCATTTATTTGGTTTCCCCTTCAGTTGGCTATTTAATAAATCATCAAGTAGGGGTAACTCCTCTAATAGGATCTTCTAATCGAGCACAAGCTAGCTTGACGATATATGCCCTTTAATTCAAAGAAGAATCTTTGTCGAAAGGTATGACAAGTGGTTTTGTACTGTTATCTACCATATTTGGCGTAAGCACAACTTTTATATTTACGGTGATACTTTACACCCTTTACAACACAATTTGTCATGTCGTTTTATATAATGCATTTAACTGTTATTCTACGTGGCTTGAGCATATTGCCAATACTCACTCTTCCCCTTAGTGATTTATTTTGCATAAGTTGTGTTTTTTTTTTTCCAATCTTTTAAGTGTGTAATTGTTTTCTAAGTTATCATGCTATTATTGATATTTTTGTGATTGTAGTTGGATCGTGCCATAATGTGAAGTTGCCAAGTCCCCTTTTCTTCTTAGAATATAATAACTCGAAAAAAAAAATGTCATTAATAGTTAGCTTCTTAAAATGCATCGAGTAAATTAAATGATTGTCATCATTAATTATTTGATGTGAACATGGAGTATCATTCGACAATCTTCCCTTTAAATAAAATTTAAATTCCATTGGAATTAGACTATTTAAATCATTGGAATAGATGAGCAACAATTAATGCAACAACCCATTCTCAATGGGTTCATGTCAGGTAGTCGAAGGCACTTAGCATGGCCATTTTGTTGCACTGCCGCCACTCACTGAATAGGAGCAAAACCATAACTCACACCCGAGTGAGGTTGATGTTGGACATCCAAAGGCACACACTCCCATCTCATTCTGCATGCTTTCTTGCTATATGTTGCCTGCCAACGCATTGGGCATAGCCCCAAGCATGTGCCCATGTGCGACGTAAGGGTGTTCGCCCCTAGGACGCCCATGAAAACAGAGTGCTTATAAACAAAGGTGGTAAACATGTTTAATGGTGAGGTTGGATTTGAAGAGATGATGCTTAGTTAGATTATATCAGTGGACAAATGAAGAGTCATTGGGCATGGAAGAGTATATATGGTAAAAGCATCTTTTGTCTCCTTATCTAACAATAAAATTAAATTTTACGTTTAGTTTTATTCAGATCATAGCAGGGACTCCTTTGGAGAATTCATGAGGGTTGGGTTTCTTGCAGTAAAATTTTTCCATTTTTTAATTCTTTTCTTTTTCTATAATTGTTTAATTTCTTCTCAACCAAATTTATTTTTAAAATTTATTTTATATGCTTAAATGAATTATTTTTGGAATAGTTTTTATTTAGAAAAAAAAACATTATAGTATTTCTCATTCAAATCAATAATATTCCATATCCAAAGATATAATTTATACGTTTGATCCCATCATTTTTAAAAGTAAAAAATTTAAAAAATTTAAATATCAAGTCAACAAAGTATTCAACTTAAAGATTACAATATTTATGATCTTAAAAGTAAAAAATAAAAATAATAAATTAAATTTAAATATTAAAAAATATATAGTTTATGTATATGACTATATCCATGTCCATACTATATTAAAAGTGGGGAGGTAGGAATTTTGTCCTCTTTATTTTACTTATGTACACAAATGCATGCCATTAACAACAAATAATGAGTAGTGAATTAATTCATTTAATTCTTAAATTTTAGAATAATATAAAAAGTCTTTCCAACTTAGGAGTTTACTTTTCCTTTTTAAGTACAATTCATAATATAATAAAAATGCATTTTATTTGTCATTTTTTTTTATCAACACTTGAAGTTTCACTATTTCTAAATTTTTGTCCTCTCAATTTATTACCCTAAACATCTCATGGTATCAATATTACATTACAGTTGAAATGATGAGTGAGATCAAATCAAAATCTCGGATTTTAAAGTTTTTTATTACTTTACAACTGGACATTGATAAAGTTGAATTATAAGTTGGTTTGTTACTAAGGTGATAGCTCAACGTTAATTAACATAACATTCAATCAAAGGTGAGAGGTTCGATTTGATCCTCTTCCTCACAATGATTGAAGTACAAAAAATTATAAAGTTTGTCCGGTCTTTTAGTAGATGCAAGAGGTTGATTGGTGTTCGTGAATTTTAGCCGATAATGATTGTGCCGAATTTGAAGAATATGATAAACTAATGTAAATACAAAAATTATTGACTATATTGTTTCTCTCTCCAAATGCAAAAGAAAGAAATGTATACTCATTATTGCAATGATAATAATTAACTCTACGTTCTCTCTCTAAGATTATAAATATCTTTTAAATATGAAAAATATTATTAAAATAGTATTTTAGACTAAAAATCACTCTAAATTCTATTAATGAAAATATTCCAATATTTAGACAAGTCTAAAAATAAGTTTTGAAAATGCATTAAAATATCCCTTAAATTAAACATCATGCATATATTTCTTTTGCCATGAACAAGCCCAATTTGTAAATTAAACCCCTTTTAATATGACTAATCTAGATTATATGTTATTTATTTTACAAATTTTGGTTTTGTAGTTTGTACTTCAAGCTAAACTCTCTTTCAATTTATTTTCCATAAAATTTTAATAGAATATTTGATTTTTTATTTTTGGTTAAGATTCATGTTTGATTAAAATTATAAATTTGTTTAATTTATTTGTCTATAATTTGATATTTTAATGGACATTTTCTTGTATAGTAAAATGTACCAAAATATTTATAAAATGTAACAAATGCTCATATTATATTAATGATAGATGTTGATACTTCTGTTAGTGTCAATCAGTGACATTGATAGACATACACTATAGATAGATATGTATGTATATATACACACATATGTGTATAATTAATCATATTTAGCCTTCAAGTTGTTAATAACCAACGACTTAGTTCTTTAAGTTTAAAATTATTCTAAGTCTTCGAGATAGTTAAATTTGACTAATAAAAAATTGGAGAAGTTATTAAATTAAAATAATCAATATCATTGTCATGTAAAGAAACAAAATGTACTTTTCAAGCCCAAGAGGGAATGATTTAATATAATAACACTTTGTTTTAAACATGTAAGTAAATGGAGAGAATTAAAAAAGATAATCTATTGATAATAATGTTTTATAATTTTTTTTTAAAAAGACGAGCAAAACAAATTAGAAGAGAGAGAAAATAGTATAAAAATATCATTATTGTAATTAAAATTTAAAAAAGGTAGCACATGAGTTTGGGTTAACAATGTAGGGAAAGATGACAAGTAAAATTACTTAAATCAAACATTTGAAAGAACAATAACGAAATAGATCTTGAAATCAGATGTGGATCCACTAAGGGGCTCGTGCTCCCTTGAATTATGAGTTTTTGTATTGTTAATATAAATTTAAATTATTATTTAATAATATTAATTAACAAATGCACCGTTAAACCTGAAGTACATGCGTGGTCTAGTAGTGGTGGAAGGACTATTTTATTTTATTTTGAAATAAAATGGAAAGTTTGTTTTATTTTATTATATTATAAATTATAAATATTTAATAAATTAAATAAAAATATAACTAGGTTTTATGTTGCAAGTGGAGCCTCTTTAGTTACAAAAAAAAAATCATAAAAATTAACGGTTTCTCTAGTTTATATAATTTTTTTCTTCAAGATTTTGAGAAATTTTTAATTTCGGTTCTCAACAATTATCATATCATCAACATTCAACAAGTAAGTTTCAAATTTTTGAACTTTTTAGCTATTATACTTTTAGTTTTATGTATAGATTTTTATATTTTTATTGTAAATATTTTTGTATAATTAACTATCGTTCAATATGGAACGATGTTTTAAAAGAAAAGCAATAATAGTAAACTATGAAGTCATCATCTTCAAACAATAAAAGTATAATTATGATAGATCACATACATAAATCAATCTAGGAGAACTACCTGCATATCCTGGTCTAAGAACTAAAATTTCTGATTATAATTGTAATATTCAAGATCAAGTTCGTAGAGCATATTTACAAAAAGGTCATTGTCAGCCTTAAAACCATATTTTTTCCATTCAAGAAAAATTGGAACAAAGCCATGACAATTTAATCTATGTGGTTTAAGGAATATCCTAATTCGTTGGAAGACAACATTTCAAATGTGTTGCTACTTGTTCAAACCAGAATATCATGAATCAATTTTAAAACATGAAAAATCATAGAGGACAGTTATAGTGTATCAAATCAGTTAATATATGAATCAATGGATATTATTTTATATTTTTTTAATAAAAAAATTCAATTAAATTTATATTATTTAGTACCTCTATGTAAAATTCTTGGATTCGTCACTGCTTGGAATTAAAATGTTATTTTATTGATATATATGTATATATATATATATATTTAAAAACATGAGTTTTTAAAAAATATATATATATTTGACCATTTTTACAAATTTATAAAGGTTGATTAAGGTTAATTCCAATTAGTTAATGAATTCAAGTTGGGTAAATAACGTTTGAAGAGGAGTTTAGTTTCAATTAAATTTTGCGTTGAACTTAGGATAATATACAATGTTTATGAAAGTGTTCCATTTAATTATTTATTTTATAGTAATAAATAGTGTCCTAGGAAGTTTAGTTATTAGCTTCATTTATCTATCTATACAACCTAAATTTACATTTAAATCATTAAAAAAACCACATTTATCTCTGACAAATTTAAATTAAATGATTTTATTTATAAAAAAAACAAATTTATCTCTAATTTATAGTTTAAGATATCTACTTTAGCTTTTAAATTTTATTTAAAAAATCTATCTCAAAACAAATACATGCTTCACACAACATACTGGAAATTATTGATAAAAAAAATCATATCAAATAATTTAATATTAAATTCAATTAAATTTTGAATACTTAAATAACCTTTCTTATATTCGACACAAGTAATGCATTACAGATATTTTAGAAAATCTTTCACTTTAAACGTATAGAATTTTCAATTTAAAAAAATTCAATTTATCCAATAATGTCGAGATTTGATTTAAGATTAATTTGAATCTAATTTTTTTTTATAAATAGACTAAATTATGCTCACAATTTTCTAAGGTATTTTTTTTTCTTATTTTCATGTCTTTCATTACAATGTTTTATCCTGTTTGTTGCTCCATGGAACAACACTTGTCTCTTTATCTTTTATCTCTTTTAGTTCTTTGATTTTGTTAACATGTTTTTCATTTGATAGAACTTCGTTTATCGTTCATCTCTTTATCTCTTTGATTTTTGTTGACATGTCTTTCATTCGATAGAATTTCATTGAAGATATCTCCCTTTCTAATTTTATATTTCGGCAAAGACTTTTTTTTTTTTGTACCTCTATGAAGACACATTTTTCAAATGTGTCTTATATTAGTTTTATGTAAGCTTATTTTATATTTTTTCCGGCACATTTAAACTAAAACTATTGAGATTTAGATGGAATAGTCTGTTTTCTCTTTTAAAAAATAGTATTTTTTAAAACAGAAATTGAATAGTAGTTACATATATATTACAAATAGGTCTTAAATTTATACTATTTGAAAGAGGGCTTAGGAGAAAACATGTTTTCCCTTTTTTGTTCATTTTAATTGATGATCATAGGTGTTCACACGAGATTTCGACAAAGAAAATTTAATTCGTAGAATTTCAATTTTGTATTTAATTTTAATATAGTATGAGTACAATCTCTAATATTTTCTCCTTTGATGCTTTCTCTCAAATATAAACTTTAAATTTCTATACTAGTTGATCTTCCTGGTTGATCGGCCTTTGGCTTGTTGATCTTCTTGGATGATCGGCCTTTGGGCTTGTTAATCATCTGATCGGCCTTTAGACTTGTTGATCTTCTTGAATGATCGACCTTTGGGTTTGTTGATCTTGATTTGACAGATGACTTGTTCTTGAAATTAGACTTGTTGATCTTTTTGGATGATTGGTCTTTGGGCTTGTTAATCTTGATTTGACAGATGACTTGTTCTTGAAATTGGAGTCTTGGAATAAAGCTTGTATATTTCAAGAAACTTCAATCTTCAAGTGTGGTCAGCTTCAGGAGTTAGGGAGTCTTCTACTTGTTGGCAGAATTCTCTCCAAACCTTATGGAGTTTGAAATCTTTAATCTCACAAATATAAATCAATTCGAGCTTCAATCTTCCAAGTCTTCAATTTTCAAAAGGAGGTAATCTGAGATTGATAAGAACTTTCATGTTTGTAGAGCTTCAGAGGTTGAGACTGAAGACACTTTTGTTCTTCTCCACAAAAGTCATTCGCAAATGAATTAGAATGTCTCTATTTATAGAGAATTTTCATAGGCTTTATGTGGGCTTGGGCCCATTTGTCTGTTAGGCTTGGGCCCATCTTGCTTATGAGGTTTGAATTTGGATTTAAGCCTATTTTGTTTATTGGGCTTGGACTTGGACTTAATCTTATTTTGTTTATTGAACTTAAGCCTATGGACTTGGGCTTGAGCTCATCTTGCTTATGGGGGCTTGAACTTGGATTTAAGCCTATTTTGTTGAGAGAAATTCGGAGATATGACAAAATTTAGGGGGTTAGTTTGAAAAATGGCAAGAATTTTTTGAAATAAGAAAAATAACAAATTCATTGATAAGTGTTTTTGATATTCCAAATTTACCCTCCTTAAGATCTAATAATCAATTTAAAATATCTTGAGTAAAGATCAAATAATCAATTTAAAATATGCTTGAGTAAATCTAGGTAGATTGCAACTAACATGAAATTTGAAAGATAAAAAAATAAAATCCTAACCCTTTTCTCCACGTGAAGATCTTCCACTCCACTGACTATCCTCCCTCCAAACTCATTAAATTGGAATGCAAAACCCACCAGCAATGATTCAATCTCCCTTCTTCGACAAGAATAACTCGATACAAACTCTTTCTCCGGCAAGCATAACCCACTAGCAACTATACAAACTTCTTCTCTGACGAGCAGAACCCACCAGCAACGAGCGGCAGCGGCACAACATCACATCCCATCCTGGTATTTCTCTCGCAGTCTTCTTCTAGTCAAAATTGCGAGATTCCAGTTTTCAATCGAGATAATTGTAGTTCAGATGGATGAATAATGAAAAAAAATAAAGGAATTTCTTTTACACTTTAATTTTGTTTTTCTCTTGAATCTGAAGCAGGCACCAAATAAAAAGACTACAAAATGGAGAGGGTGAAAAAAGAAAAAAAAAATAGCAGCGTACAAGCGAATGCAAACACCTAAAGACTAAGAGTGTGATCCATATCCATCCAATTAACAAAGCCTTTGAAGTTAAAGGATGAGCAGTTGAGTAGATAGGGAGAAGCGGCGTCATATGTGATGA
>JBBPDJ010000008.1:11763127-11786077 GCA_037974625.1 Cucumis cinereus | reverse complement strand
TTCCAATGTATGGTATTTTATTTTTCCAAAATAAAATTGAGGATGATTCTGTATTTCTTCCGCTGCGATGAGTTTTTATCCAATTGAAATGTTTATCTCTTTCAATTAACATTGTTATAAAGAGAAATCATACATTTCATGCTTCGATCTTATGCAACCTCTTTGCGTAAGATACCCTTACATACATGTCTCTATATGAACGATTAAGATCAAATCATTCACAAGTCTTTACAACTTTTGTAACAATTACAAAATTGGTCGTATTAACAGTATTGCCAGGATAGACACCAAACTTTATCTCTATACTACAAATCTTTGAGCTCTTACTTGAATATGGTCCATCTTCGTTGTCAACCACACATATGTTTAAGTTTATATAAAATAAACACGAATCTTAGTTTGTTGAATTGAGTTGATGCAAATAAATAAAAAAAACTCATTATTTTATTAAATAGATAATTTGTGTCTAAGTTTACAAACAACGATAACCACGAGATTTTGGTGCACCAAGCCAAACACCTTTCATACATACATCAACCAATAATTGAGTCACCTAATAGACGAAACATCAAGCAACTATATTTGAAATAACATCCTATTCTTCACCTCCCAATTTTGCAAAACGCTAATCATAATTGTATTTAAGTCTCTGAGGGATGCTTTGGGGTAAGAAGTGAGTTATTATCATCCTAGGTTATTATAGTTGGGTTACAATAGTTCGTGTTTGTGATGTAAATTATTTTAGTTTAAGTTATAATAGTATGTGTTTGATGCGTAAACTATCTTGATTTGAAAAGAAAATAGTAAAGACTGTTCAAATAGTAAAAGATAATGAATGTTAAATAGTGAAAATTGTAGCAAATGGGGGGTTTCGAAATAGTGTACCTAATTGAGAATTTTTAAATAGTATTAACGATAGCAAGAGGTGATTATTATAGTATTACATAAACCCTACCTCAAATGTTCCCTAAACTTTTAATTTTGGGTCTAATAAATCTTTTAAAAAATTTAATAATTGATCCACCAACTATTATTTCATTAATTTTTATTTTTTATCTAATAAATTTCAAATATATTCAAAACGTAACTTTATTTATTGAACGTAAATTTTAATTTTGTGTTTGATTGAACATTAAACTTTTATTTTTTAAATTCTATATAACATTTATTTTTTTAACATTATTCTGCAAAATTAATATTTTAGAAACTTTTAGGGATAAAAACGACAATTTAAAAATCTATTAGACACTAATCTATAGTTTAAAGATCATATATATAAATATACATATATAGTTGATTATAAGTCAAACTTCTAAAATTATATGAATGTGTGTTAAATTTTGGATTCATCACGGTTGGAACTCATTCAATTTTAAAACTTCTAAACTTATCTAATGGGTTAAAATATGTGGTCAATTTATATAGTTTGACACTCATTTAACTTTAATTTATGGACTTTAAAATATTCACTATTAATGTTTAAACTTTTATTAAATATTAAACTTAAGCAAATTTATGGTTGATTTTTCAAATTTTAAAATTATATATTAATATTTCCATTATAACTTTTAGAAGCATATTGAGATAGTATAATTTCAAAATTCACCAAAAAGAATAAAAGTGTAGATTTTATTAAAATTAGATATAGTCTAAAAGTAAGGTTGTGAAAGTATAATGGTTATTTTTAAGTATTATTTTATTTAAATTGTAGAAGTGAAAAAGAAATGCTTTTGAAAGTTGATATTGGGGAAGAAAAGGAAAGAAATAAAAGAGAATGGATAGTCGCAACCCACATCGGAAAGGGTGAGGAAAAGGGGGATAAGGGAGTAGTATAAAAGGAGAATTAGGAAATGTATGAAAGCATACCTTTCTCGGCCTTTTGGCTAAGATCAAGTGTAGTATCTGTTCTTATCAGTTTAATATCTGATACGTGGGCCATCGGTTCACATGATATTAAATTAATTTTTTAAGGGGGAGAGCCCAACACCAATAGCTTGCTATTGGGGCCTTCGAGCGTCGCTTTTGCGTTACACTACTGCATTGGCCTGGCGCACCCCTCCCTCCAATTTCGAACCCCAAGTATTCTCAATACTTTCTTTTGAAATGATAAATCATCGTGTTATTAAACACTTCTCTTTGGCATATTATTTACACCAAACTGGATGCAAACAATTCAAATAATTGTTGACTTCTTATCTTAATCCTTTTTTTGGGTTGTCATCACTAATTGACTTGAAACATTTAAGTTGATAAATAGAAGTACCAACTATCACACACATACACATGTTCTTTACATGGCTGTGGTTTTACATGGCTATGGCCCATTTATGAACCTAACCTTTTCTTGATCCAAGCCCCCACCCATCTTGGGCTTCTTTCTACACTTATCAAAATATTTTTTGCTTGTTTCAAAGATTATTGGAAGGTTGTTCCATGAGATTCATTATGTGAAGTACGTGATAGTTGGAGCCCGTGTAAATTGAACTAGAAACTCACAAATATAAAAAGAAAAAGAACGAAAATGTTCCTCCCTTTAAGTTTTACATTGTATAATTCTTTCACTCCTGCCTATCGTTTTCCTTTCTCCTACAATCTAGAACTGTATTGTTCTGATTTTTTTTTTTCAATATAGCAGAAATATTCCTCCTCTTTAATATCGTTACATCATATTAAAGATTTTAAACTACAAATAACAGAAAGGTGCAAATCATAAAATCCAATATAAAATATGTGGAATGAGAAATTACTATCACAAATCAGGTCGAGTTCTCTTACTTGCTTCTGCTGTGGTAATAAGTTCTTGGATCTCCTTGGCATGCTTAGCCATTCCCCCATCTGAATAAGCTCTAGCCATAGTCCTGTAGGTAGTCTTATCAGGCTTGCATCCTCTCTGCTCCATCATTCCAACCACCTTCTTCATCTCCGCAAAACATTCCATTCGCCCGTAAGCATCCACAAGACAGTTGTAAAAAACGGTATCCAGCATTATATCAGAATTCTCAACTAAGTTCAGTACACTGTCAATTTTTTCGCTTTTTCCTGCTTGCCCGTATGCTCTCACAAGTGAACAAAGTGTTACACAACTCGGTTTGATCCTCTCTGATCTCATAAGTCTAAATAGATGCTCCATCTGTTTCAAATTCCCAGCCCTACCGAATGCGTCGATAACAATGTTGTAGGTTACAATTGTCCATGAGTAATGATACTTCTGCATATACTCCATCACAGCACTCATTTTTTCGTAACTTGCAGCTTTTCCGTATGAATCTAGAAGGATGTTGAAGGTCTGAATATTTGGTTGGATTCCAGCTCCCTGGAACTTTTCATAACACTTCTCCATGGTCTCTAATTGTCCACTGCGGCCAAAGGCTCGGAGTGTTGAGTTCATGGTCCAAACGTCGGGCTTACAACCATCAACACTCAACATTTCCACCAGGATGGACTCCATTTCAGCGAACCTGCAGAATATATATACATATAAAACGAAATTACTCTTTTACAGTGGTAGACACATTCATCTGGTTGCCAATAATTTGATAGAAGAATGCAAATAATAGAAAGAGAAATGATTTCTAGGTTGTCTAAAAGACCAAACCATTTTGTTTTAATAGCCCCACCCCGCTACTACTCAATGAGACACACCCCATGCTAGCTCCAACTACTAGTTACAATCAATCTTAGCTTCTAGCAGTTGATTTTGGAGTTAAGAATAAGGAGAATTGGTTGTGGTAGGTTTCACGGCTGTATCGAAAGATATCAGCTCCATCTAAAAGTGAAGTCAATCGTCATCTATAGTTTTCAAATCTAAACATAGTTCAGTCAGCAACCAGATGAATCATTTATTATGTTCTCAAAAGGCAGGCAGGTCAGAATACATTTTTGCTTTGCCATATGCATCAATGAAGGTATTATATGTAATGGTGTTCGGTTTTATTCCTCGAGTCACCATGTCAGAGAGTAGAGTTTGTGCTTTGTTGAATGCAAACACCTGCAAGCATGACTTTATAAGGATAGAGTAAGTGTGAACATCAGGCTGGCAGTCGGGACTGTTTTCCATCTCGTTGAGGATCGAAAATGCCTTGTCAAGAAGACCACTCCTACTATAGGCCGACAAGAGAGCGGTATATGACTCATGGCTAACTTCACAGCCTTCCTCAATCATTTCTTGGAACAGCTCGTATGCTTTTTCAGGTTGCTTACATTTTCCAAGCATGACAATTAGCTTAATGTACATCCCAGCATAAGGTCTGTACCACAATTGTTCACGTAGTAGTTCAAAAACCTGAAATCCACAAAAACTTGCACAACTAAGAAGACAAATTAGCTTCATCATGGTAGTTCTTGGCAAAGTTTTAAACTTTTCCTATTCTTAATAATGAATCAAATTTAACATTGTATGCTAATTTAACAATCCATAAGATCTCAATGGTGCTAGTCTTTCATAGTTGCTAGCCTTGTAGTAGTGTATAGAATGCTCATCGGCAGTCCAGTTTCAAGTTTTCTCATGCATCCAAATTTACACTCGTAACACAATCATCATCTCACTATATTCTGACAGACACCAAACTCAAATTACAACAGCAGCTTATATTTAACTTGTAAGACGAGCCAAAGCTTTAGATCATCGGGAGCCCCAACAGAGGCTGACGTGTGCCAGAAAGACAAGATACCAACATGTCCTTTTCCAGCTGATCGCTAATGCACAAGCAAAGCTACCGAGTGAATGTCAAATTGTTCCTATAGATCAAATTTGTTCTTACCCCAAGGTTAACCTTTGAGGTTCCATGATTGATTTAACAAGACAACAACAAAAACAATAGACACTTTGAAGATAATATCTTCATATCTCATCTTTGTTGTACCAATATCATACATAATTATTCGCTTTCGGTGCTGCACTTGCGTACTGATTGATTCAAACAAAAGATACAATTGTTTCCTTTCCTAGTTCCTAAATGAAGAAAGAACCAACTTCTGAGCTTCAATTGATGTTCATTTGCACTCAAAGCAGTCAAATCCGACAGAGCTCCAGAGTAACTAAATCTCAATTTATTTTGGATATCCATGACTGATGCGAGAAAAACTCTAAGATATTAAACTCTAAGCACCATGAAATTAACCCATAACTAAATTTTAAAGTAAATTAGATTGAACTCAAACATGAAGAGAACTGCAGGACTCCCAATAGAGCCATTTCACTCATCATACAAGAATCACAAAAAGGGGAAGGAAGAAAACACTTGACCTTCTTCGTCCAATAGTATCCAACCAAAATGACAATAAATTTCCAAAAGAATAGGAGCAAAAGCAAAGGAAGAGGCAGCCTAAGACCAAAAGTAACTGACCTTGAGAGCAGACTCCCATCGCAAGGCCGTTATTCGTTCATGAAGAGCTTCAAGAACTGTCCGAGGAAGCAGTTTCTTAGAATTATTGGGGCCTCTCTTCCTCTCAATGACGGCCTTTGTGGCTTCCCGGCGCAAAATCACCGAAATGGCTTTCTGAGAAGCAATCTTCCGATTGACCTCTTCCTTTCTCTCGCTCGCTTCCTTAGCCTTCAGCTTTGAAACATCCATGCGTCCTTCGTGAGGACTTCTCTTCATGAGCTTACCATCTGTAGAAGAAGAAGAAGAAGAAGAGGAGGAGGAGGATGGGGCGGGAGATTGGAATTTGGGATGGGTGGCTTGTTGTCGACGAAGAAAAACGCGGTTATTAGAGTTTCGATGGTTGATTGCCGGTGGAAGAGGGTTGGTGGGGGTGGAGTTGGCGGCCATGGATGAGCTCTGAGATTCTCAGGCCATTCGCTTCAAATCCGTGGCATCACTATCTCATTTACGATGGATATAACACACACATACACACACACTTACCTATATTGAAATATTTTAATTATTTTAGTTCGTAAGCATAACAATTTGATTTTTTTTTTAAAAAAATTCTTAACCAAAATTTAAAAATAAAATGTAACGTGTCGAAATTTGAGTTGATTTTAATTTAATTATCTTAAATGTATTAAGTAAAAGTTGAATTATATTGAATAGAGATGTTAAATTCTTTTTTTTATTTAACTTTTTTTTGATTTTGTGGAGATTTGATTAAGAAATTTTATATACCTTAAACCTTAAATCCTAAATATATTTGGGTATATATATTTAATTGTTTTGATTAAAGATAATTGTGAGAAGAAATGGAAGATTTATTTTGATTTAAAAAAATATTTGATTAAATGAGAATTTGGAAAAGATAATAATAATAATAATAATAAAAGATTATTATTATTTATTAATAAATAATAATATTATTATTTATAAATTAATATTATTATTTATTAATTTAGGGTTGCATTGGATTAGGAGAAAATTTATTGAAATTTTCTTTTCTTCTACTTCCTAGGTGAGAAGTCGCCCCAACCTTCATTCTGTTTCTTTTTGTCGGTTTCTGGCATGTGCTTCGTCCAACTTTACGCTTCTCCGTTCGTCGATGTAATTTAATATCTTGGATTTGTCATAGTCGTCGCCGTTAGTTATATGAATAAAGTATTGAGTATTTTATTTTGGATTTTTCGATACACAATAAAGTTAAATTGAGAATTAATTTAAGAATTATTCTTGGTTAATTGAAGGTTATTTTGAAGCTATTGTTAGAATTAATTCGTAGAGTTTCTCCTACAAATTAATTGGAGCCTCAACCACGAATCGATAAGATTAAATGTTATGGCGTTAAGGTAAATTTTAATTAATGATTTTTATGTAGAATTATTAATTAAAGTTGTTGTGTTTAGAATTAATTCGAAGCATTAATTTGGAGCAATCATTTGGAATTAATTCGTAGGCTTTTCTCTACGAATTAGATTAAAATTTGGAAACCAATTGGTAAGAATAAAAAAAAATTTTAATTTGAAGGGTTAAGGCTAACATTAATTAATAATTTTTATGGAAAAAATATTAATTGTAATGTTTTATGTATAGGATCAATTGGAAGGAGAAACTCAAGCAAAAGTAATTATCAACCCTTTGAGGTAAGAGACTTACTACTGGTTCCTCGACAAGGATATTTATGTGACAGTTAGATTATTTATATGACATTTGGGTTGCTTGATTTTGTGATAAGATGAATTAACCAATTAGGTGACAAGTTTAAGTTATTTTAATTAATAATTTTAATGAAAAATTATTAATTAAAATTGGATGTGTAAGGATACTTCTACTGAATTCACGCCTTAGGTGTAAAGGTGTGGAAGATGGATTAGATCGCTTGCTTTGTGAAATTTTTCTGGTGTTGTTGAACTGTTTTGTGGTTATGTTTAGGGTTGTTATGGGACACCCTATTCATTAGGGGTGTGCAAAAACCTTGAAAAACCGACGAATCGAACCGAATCGAACCAAATCAATTGGTTCGGTTCAGTTTTATTAAAAAATATGGAACCACCGGTTCTCTAAGGAATAGAATCGAGAGGTTTGGTTCGGTCTTCGGTTCACCACTTTAGAAACCGTGAAAAATCGAACCGAACCGTAACCTATTATATTAATTATGTCAATATTTATATTAATAAAAATATATATACTAATTCACAAAAAGCTCGACACAAAACTTTTGTTATTATTTTTTTCTTTAGGCTCAACCCCAACTTAAGAATGATTTGATGTTTTTTTTTTCTTTTTTCTAAACGATTTGAACCGAACCGAACCAATCTAAACCGAGAAAAATTGGTTCGGTTCAATAACCAAAATCGATAAAACTCGGTTTTCAATGGTTCAATGTGTAGGAAAACCGAGAGGTTCGGTTTGGTCCTTGGTTCGGCCCAAAACCGGACCAAACCGAACCATGCACACCCCTACTATTCATAACCCTGTGCATCATGGTTGAGATGTTAGTTATGTGACGGTTGGATTTTTTGGTTATATTGTGGTATGATGATTGGGTCTTTGTATAATTAACTGTGTGGTGTTTATGCATGCTCTTTCATACTACGTGGAATCTGTAAAACAAGTTAACTGTACCATGTGAAATGAAGTTATGTTTGTGACTGCTTTACTTTTTTATTGTGGTTTCTATTGGATTATGGTGTCTGTTAAGTCTACCTATTAACTTTGTGTACTTGTTTGTGGGACAGGTTGACAAGCCTGTGTGGCATATGTTCCAACTTGATTGCTTTTGCATGTGGTCCCACAGATTTGCTAGGACGACCGTGACATTGGGCTGTATGGGCGTTCCTCCCAAACCATTTGGTTGTGTGTCGTATAGTACAAGTTAATAGAGAGTTTTAATTGTCACCTAGTGGACTCGATGTTATGCTTATGTTGAACTGTCTGTTTATGGTTTGTGTGATAAACAGGTTATTAAGTATCAATGCATAACTCGTATGTCAAGCTTAACTTTGTGGTACGCAGACATGACATGTTTGGTTATGTGACGAATTGCTTGATACTGATTTATGTGGTAAGATAGCTAAATGTCTTAGTTAACTGTTAGTGATGGTTATGTGAGTAGTTAACTGAATGTGAATGGATTAGTTAACTGTTAGTGATGGTTATGTGAGTAGTTAAGTGAATGGATTAGTTAATTGTTAGTAGTGATCATATGGTGAATTAACTAAATGGTTTAGTTAACTGCTAGTGATGGTTATGAGTTGAGTTAACTGAATGGACTAACTCCCGAGTTAGCTGTTGATGATGGGTTAACTATGTTGAGATGAACTGAATGGTTATGTGATGGTCTGTTAGAGCGGATTGCTATCGAAAAACCCTAAACCAGGATAAAGGTGTGAGGTGTTTGTGGTTCTCATTTTTTTAATTAAACTTCATATGTGTGCTTATGAATGTTTTGGACTAAGATTGCATGTTTTGGGACTATGGTAGCTGTTAACTTTATCTGTTAGCCATGTTGTACTCGGTATGTGGGACGATAGCTGCTTTTGCATGTGATCCCACAAGTTTGCTAGGACGACCCTGGCATGAGGCTGTATGGACGTTCCTACCAAATTATTTAACTGTGTGTCGTAGAGTACAATTTAATAGGAAGTTAATAGTTAACTTAGTGGGCTCAATAGTGAATTCCTTATTGGGTATTTTTATATACTCACCATTTCCTTGTTTATTTTTCAGGTAAGTATGAGGAAACCAGCGTCGGATAGGAAGGAACAATGACCATGCGTGTGGGAACTATATTGACAAAGGCTTCCGCTGTGTTGATGTTGTTATTATTGACAAATACTTCTGCTATATTTTATCAAGGTTATGAGTTCTTATTTAAGTAGCAACCTCAGGTTAAGGTTGAAAATTCGGGGCGTTACATAAAAACAATTTTTTTTAAAAAAATATCTTTTTAATTTTTGGTTTGGTTTTTGAAACATACGTAAAAAAAATTAATGATCCAAATTTGGGTGTTGATTAAGAATAATAAGAAAAAAACAAAATATTTATTCTTAACTAAAAGACAAAAATCCACTGCACACAATTTTGTCATAAATGATAAATATTTTATCGATTTTACCATGGGTGACAATTCCCCTAAATTTATAGATGAAATATAGAAAAGAAAAAAAAAGCATTTATTTGCTTAATTTTTAAAAATGAAAAATGAAATAGTTATCAAACGGAACGAGACGAATGTTAGTGCATTACCACGTAGTTGATAAATTGATTAGGTGTAAATAGTTAGCAACCCACTAAATTTAGTTTAGTTTAATGTTGTTTATGATGGTGAGTAGTGGAAGTGGTTAGAATGAAGTTATTTAGCATGATCCTGGTAGGTGCTTGGAGGCATTTAAATTCCTACAATTAAACAATATAACTATAACACTTTCCATTATTTACATATCACCCAATTCCAAATTATGTTATTTAAAAAACATTTGTGAACCTCCAACCCTCAAACTTACCCTAAACTGTTTGTTCCTATTGCTTTGCTAAATGTCTGAATAACATCTTGTATGTTAAACTAAACTAGTTATTATTGATGCTGAAGTTTTAACTCAAACACAACCACTGCTTGCTTGGAGTGGTCACTTGGATCCATCATCTCCTCAATTGGTTGTGATGGATTACAAGACTTCGATCTATATGGAGCAAGCATCTACTCAAACACTAACAATAACTAACCAATTACAAAATGCTTTGCAAATTACATCAAACACAGGGAGTATTAGCCTCAAGTCCACAAATATTTATAAAAACAAATTTTTAATTAAATATACAAAATATTATCTTATCACCAAATTAAATATTGCATTAGGATACTACACAATTTAATGTTTGCATACTCACACTTTCAATTGGGGTTTGCATACCATCAGAATTGATTTTGAATGATTGCACGTTTCCAAGTTCTTATAAACATAATACAGTCTGCTTTGGTGGATTAGGAATTGGGTCTTTAAAACAGAAAAATGATGGCTTACTTATGAAGTGGCTGTGGAGATTCTGTGTCGAGGAAAATTCCCTATGGAGGAAACTGATGATTGCTATTTATGGGGTAGAGAAAGGTGGGTGGTGTACCAAGATGCCGAAGAGAGGGAGATCGCATAGAATTTGGGCAGGTATTTTGAAACATAGAGAAGCCTTTATAAGGTGGGTGAACTTTATTGTTGGGGATGTGAAGCGCATCAAATTCTGGACAGAAGAATGGTGTGGCAGCCCTTGCTTATCAAATAGATTCCCGGAGATTTTTGCGTTGTCTCAAAATAAGGAGATGACGGTTGCGGATAGTTGGTGTTCCTTTTCTAGATCTTGGAATCTAAGGCTGAGGAGAAATATCAATGATAGTGAGCTCAACGAGGTGTTGTCTATCTTGGAGTTGCTGCACTCTTGGGTCCCGAGGGGAGGGAAGGATAGCATTAGATGGAAGTTGAATAAGAGTGGAACTTTCACGACTAAATCGATATTTCTGTCCTCTACTAGGAAAACCCCTTTAATTGCCTCTCCTCTTGTGCGTTATATTTGGAAGTGTCGCATCCCGAAGAAGGTGAAACTTTTTGTGTGGTTGCTGGTATACAGGAGCCTGAATACTCATGAGAAATTACAAAGGAAGCTCCCTAACTCAACTCTGTATCCTTCAATATGCTGCATCTGTTTGAAAGATATGGAATCTCTTGACCACATTTTTTTACACTGTGATTTTACTAGAAGGGGTTGGTCGGTCCTTTTTGATACCTTTAGTTTAAATACTTGCTTGCTTGATATGATTGATAATTGGCTTTTAGAGGGTTTGAATCTTAAAGTTTCGAATGCAAAAGGGAACATCATTTGGGAGTGTGCGTTTCGTTCTTTTATTTGGGGAATTTGGAGGGAGAGAAATAGTCGTATCTTTGAGGATAGATACAATTCTTTTGATTATTTTTGGACCGTTGTTAAACACACGGCTTCGTGGTGGTGTACAAATTATAAATCAGAATTTTGTAATTATAGCCTCTCCATGATATTTAACAACTGGAAGACCTTCTTGTGATAGCTGGTTGTTTTGGGGAGGGTCGTCTTGACCCTTGCCCGTAGGTTGTCTCCTTTCATCCTTCGGGGTGTTTTTTATATATATATACTTGTCTCTTATAAAAAAAAATATAAACATAATACAGTGATTCCAACCATCAAACATGTCCTAAACATTTTGGACCAACTGTTGATATGATGTATGAAACCGAGTTAGAACACATGCACGATATATCCAACATTTGGATCAAAAGGATAAGGGAAAAACAAGAAATGTTTTGTATATTTAGTAAAATGTTAATACACAACTGAGTGAGGTCATGTATATTTCTTATATGTATGTATTAGTTTCAGGACTCACAAAGGAAAAGAGAAAAAAGACAAGTGTAAATGATGTACAATACAAATGAAAAGAACAGTTATTATGGTGTGGGTGTCATATTCTGTGTTATGCCCTATACAAAGGAACTATGTCTCTGTCTGTGGTCTGTGGTCTGTGGTCTGTGGTGTATACTATTTCTTTTCAACCCAAACAAAGATCTGAAAAGAACCAATGAAATTGGAACCAAAATAAGGCGATGCTTTCTAACAAGCCACCATCTCGGAACTCTGAGAGAGAGAAAGAGAGAACCTGAATTGATAATTCGACAAAACTTCGAACTGGTGGCAACGGCACTCAACTTCCATTCAAAAATGGTTTTCGATTTCTAGGCCAACATGAATTTGCTCCCTGCAATTTGTGATGAGCAACTTAATCAGCAAAGTCCTATTTGGCAATTGTTAACAGAGCATTATGCACTCTTTTTTATTTTCTTTTTATGGAGAAGTAGTAATTTGAAGACATACAACTAAGTTGTTTTCCTTTATACTTTCCATTGACTCAGCAAGCTCCACTTGTTTTGATGCAGTAGCAAGCAATGCCTAAAAGAAAAAAAAAACTCATCAGTTAAAAGCACTTATTTCTTCACTATTTCAGCATTGCTGTTATTATGGAAGAACAATGAATTTCTTACTCTCTTTGTCTTCTGCAAGTCATATTCTATAGATTTTATACGATTCAGCGATTCATGAAGTATGTCTTCCTTCTCTAGAGGGATTTTTGAAGGTTTATTTGTAAGTTCCGTAACCATAACTTCCAAATTTTGCAGCCTTTTCCATAGTGGGTCCACTGCTGATTCTTTAGATTCTTCTCGAGTCCCTGAATCCTCCAAATGATTGTCGGAAGAGGCTTCACATTGTTGGTTCTCAGCGTGACTAATCATGAAAATTCTCTGGAATCCAGGAACTAGTAGATATATACAAGCAAAAATTTTGAATACAAAATGAATAAATGTACTCGTAACTTGAGGAATGAATTTCTTTGGTTGCCTTGCTGGTTGGACATCAGCGTTTAGATTATCTGTCATGTTTACGAAAACACAGTCAGACGAAGACAGGTCAGTTACCAAATAAAGTAAAGTACTATTAGTGCCATCACATGTAACATTCTAGTTTGTACAATTTGAACAGTTCATCAGTTTTATGGAATAAAAATATCCTTAGGCAACTTTATAACAAGAACATACTGGAAGAGTTAATAATACAGTGTCATAAGCTAGTGGGGAACTCATAAGCTACCCGAAAAAATGTTAAAAAGTATTAACCCTGGCAATGTTAATTGTAAGATATGCATAAGCATCCTTGAAAGAAGAGGGAAAAAACATCAAACCCTACACTGTATCGGAAGACACATATCATTTTTCTTTGATACCAGTAGGAACAGTAAAGAATGAAAAAAAATCCAAATATTCATATAAAGTTCAAGTTTAAGCATGCATATCATGCTATTAGAAGAGATTGGAAAACATATGACAAGGAATTCACCAAGCACATGAGTTCTAGCTATCCGAATGGAGCATATAGGTCAACTAAATTAGTTTCTAAAATTGTTATTGATAGGATCATCTTTTCACTATTATAAAATCATTTTTTTATCTCCAGGAACAAATTTTGCCACCAGGTAGATTTTTCAGGCCAACGGTGCAAGAACTGAGTGAAATGATGTTCAACAAGATGATTGAAACTTTTGGTTTTTCTTGTTTTTGTTTTTGTCCTTATTTATTATTATTATTTTTTTAATCATAGCATCAATGAACTAACTGGACATTACCCCACCCCATCCAGGGGTGATTTGTTGCAATTCTATGCACAAATAAAAAGGGATTCCAAGGGTCAAATTTAACAAGTATGGAAGCTAGGTGCATGCAATGTACGTGTATGTGTATATATATACATATATTCTACAGTGAAGATACATCCTCAGCTTGCATAGATTTTATCAGGCTCGTTTCTAAGGTAAGAAAATGTAGGAATAGTTTGAATGTTAACCTACTTGAACTACATTCTTCAATTAATCCAGCAGCATCTGTAGGTTCAACGACGCTGCTAATGGGTCTAGACGTGGAACACTTTTCCTGGCACAAATATATAATAAACAAAAAGTAAAAAAATTGATATTTAAATAAAAATGTAGAAACTATTCCTCAATAATATGATCTGCTAATGAGATCAAAGCTGCTCAAAAAGCATACACCTTACCAACTAACTGGACAATTTTCAGCACCTTTTCCCTTTATACTTCCTGAAATGCAATGGTATGTTTGAATTTATGATAGACCTAAAATAGAAGTACTTCTTTTGTAAGGGGACCCTAAAAGAAAATTCCTAAAACCTATCCTGACTGACTTGTAATTGCTATATTTACAAGACAAGCAAACGGCTTTTCGGAGCAAATGCTTTGAACAATTGCTCTTATATGACAAACAGCATACAGCATCCTAGTGTTGCAGCAGCGGAAGGAATCAACTCCAGCTTTGTAATAAAGAATAAAACACTCAGAATAGGTTGAAGCTAAAAAACCTCTTGTTTATAAATGTGCATAAAAGAATCTAATTTCCTTCATGCTTACCCTGTTAGTCACTGAAACAAAATTTCCGATGCTAGAAGCACTGGCAGTGGCAGTTGCCTTTGACCCTGATTCAGGTGAAGATATTTCATTACCCTCAATCTGTGAGTAGGAAAAGAAACAGCATCACAAATGGCAGGTCAGAAAAAAGAATATAGAAGCCAGATATGATATGAAACAACATGGCCACCTTCGAGTTAAAAAAGTTGATTTCGAAACTGTTCTTGCTGTAGAAATTGTTAGCCTTCCTAGAGTGAGTAGCTTCTTCCGCAAAAACAAGCTGCTAGGCAAAACAAGCAATGATGTAACTTCATGCTTTACATAATGAAGCTACAATATAATAAATAGGAAGACTCCGATGGATTTTAAGACTTTTAGAAATTGATAATTACAAAGTATAATAAGCATCCTAAATTGAACAGGATCAGACTTTCATGATTTCAGGATCATTCCAGGGGCCCTTGTCAGATCTAAGACATCCACCTTCATTTGAACACGAACAATCACCTCCCAGGAAGTCCGGAAGCTGTCTGTTTAAGGAGAAAACATTCATTTCAGTTTGGTAGAATTAAAAAAAATCAACACAACTATGAGAAACAAAAGTATTTTGAAGGGATTTCAGACCTTGAGTCTATGACCTCCAACAGCTTATTTTGAAATTTGCAGCCCAAAACCTACACAACCAGCAAAGAAACAACTTCGTTGCTCAAAGTTCATAAATGGTTGCAACCTCAGAAAAATGAAAATTCACTGAAAAGGGGCCTTTTGTACATGAATCTTTGCTGTAGTCCTCGGATCAAGAAAGGTTTTTACAGTGTTCCATAGAAATTTGAACCCATTGCCGGCATTTACAATGTACATTTGATTCAGCGTCTGCAGAGTAGTGTGTATGAAAAAAGTTATAGATGCTCATGCTCCTACTGTAAGAAAACTACGTAGTATAAAGTATAGTTTAAGCAACCTCAGGATAATTTTCCCCATCAATTTTTTGCATGCGCAAAACAAGATCAGTCGCAAGCTTTCTAAAGCTCATCAAGTTCTACACCATAAGAAGAAACAATACTTGCGTCAGCAGATACAATGCAAAACTACAATAACATGATAACACTCGGATATGCTCAGAAATTACCAGTCCCTGAACATCCAGTATCGTTGTTGTACAATATATGTGTCTTTTTGCAGCAATAGAACATGCTGTGAATTTCTCAGCAAAAAGCTTCTCAAACCCTTGAACATGATATTTTAAAAACCGATCAATTGTCGTGACGTTCATTAGCTTTCCCGGTTCAATTTTTCCAAGTCTTTCAATATAAACAGGTCTTCCTCCTTTATCCACACCATGGTAACCATGAGGATAATATCGTTGAACTTCTTCATACTCATCATATATGAAATCCTACAGTTTAAGTACAGCAACTCTTAAGTAATGAAAGTGAACAAGCAGAAACTTCTCATACACAGGAGGAAGAAAAAATTGCATTAAGAGTTGCTTTGCTTCTGATTAATACCAGCTGAAGGTTCTTCTATAACCTCCCTTGGTTCTAAAGATGGGACAGGGGTCCCTTCCATACTTTTTCTTTTTGTAAAGAAAATTTGTTTCATGAAAAACTAAGACCTCACTGCTAACTCAGGGTATAGGTATTAGCTCATTCTTGCATAATCATCGATGTTTCAAGTTTTAAACACCTATTTACTCAAAGGAAAAAAAAATACATACACAAAAGAAGAAGACATCATCTCACATTACCTGCATAATAGTATCTATATGATTATCTTTTCTCCAGTTGAGCATCTCAGTCCACATGTTGAGAGTTTTATCCATGTCAAACTTCCTAGCCTTGAGAAATCTGAGACAAATGAAAAAATTGTAGAGAAGTAACAGGCAATAGAAGAAACTTCATATCTCATTTCTCTTCCATGGTAAATCACAGTTTTATCTTTTATGACATAATTTGAAACCAGAAGGCAGTCCCGCTTGTTGCAACATCTTGTGGAATTCTAAAGTCCAAAATAAAGTTGAAGATTCTACGTGGTATATGGTTCTTGGTGGAGTGAACACTAGCAATAACTTTTAAAAATAAAGTCCCCATTATCCTCATGATGCTCGCTCATACATATCTGATGGTTTAATCTTTTTCTAAAACACAAATAAAGTTTTCACTGATGACAGAAAACTTTTAGTAAAGATTTGTTTGTTCAAATCCATTTAGGAATTTACAAGAAAGAACCCATCCAGTATTAGAATAACATAATTCACTATAAATTGCACACACAGAGGGCACTTGATCTCCACATGGAATCTAAGTAACTCCAGCTTTTCTCCCAATCAGAATTTTTATCATCAAACATTGTTGATTTCTCTTGACAAGCTTGACCCCATTAATTTTTCTTCTTCTTTGAACTGCTTGGAACCATCATACAGTTGAATAGTATTAAACCAAGGCATCACACACCTGAGAACAATCAAAATATTGCAGTGTACTACCCCACAGTACCAAAGGATAATGAAGGGGAAATGTCCTTCCAAACCTTCAAACACAACACAGCTTGGATTGATTAGATATGGACGTCCAAGCTCATCAATCATTTCAAGAGTAGACAGCAGTCCCTAAGTATGTCCACACTTCTAGAATTCAAACACTTTATCGTCATCCATTCGAAGACTAGGAAATCCTATGTGAATATGCTTGTTTGGCTACTGTTTGGGAGTTTCAAAGTGAAAGGAATGAATGGGTCTTTAGTGGAACGAATTAGACTTCAACACTTTTGGGATTATTATGTTCTTTTTCTTCTTGGATTGCTGTGACAAATTCCTTGTGTAATTCATCTCCCTTTCTCTTATTTAATCCCAATTGGAGAAGAGCAGGTCTCTAAAGACTCAGGTTAATAGAACGTCCTATCTCCCCTGTTTCATCCATTTATTTTTCTCTCTTCAACAAAAGTTTTTCTATTGTAAATTGCATCAAAAGCAAAATGATTTACTTGGTACAATGCATACTTCAAAAGATAATATTTATTTCTATATGAATATCAAACATTCATTCTTGCGTGCTCCCCAAACCTGCCACTAAGGACAGAGAAAGGAGAAGCAATTGAAGAAAATTGGCAAGAGGATAAAAAATGAAAACTGGAAAAGAACAAGGACAATGGAGAATGACCAAACCAAACATCATCACAAAAGCAAGTGAGTCTCATTTATCAATGAAGTATTCAAGAAAGAGGAAATCAACGTTCCAAGGACTACACTGAAACTACCGATGGGAAGACCAATCTAGAATTCTGCCCATTTGAATGAAGCCAATGGATGCAAGGGAACCTAGCATCACCCTCAAAAAGGAATCCCGAATCCTATAACTAACCAAATACCAAGAAAAGCACATCTTACTGATCATGTTATCAATACCTATTCTTACCAATCAGGTTACTAATACCCATCTCCCAAAGAATAAATGTTCCGATAGACAGAACTCCAACTTAACCAAATGGGAGCCAGCCTTTTCTTCAAAAATCTCATGAAATTAAACTCTCTTAAAAACCTAGCAATGAAGGTAGGAATTTTTGCGTAGGTGATAAAGGACTATGTTTCTTGCAATAAAATAGAGGAATTGACGTGATTGTAAATATCTAGCAAGATGGCCAACAAGCAAGTGAGGTAAATTATTATATAAAAAAGATGCCGAGAAGACGTCTAAATCTAAAACTTTCCAGCAATTCTTTCATCAGCGTCGTCTATACTATAGAACCTTATTCAGATCATTTAAATATCTATCAGTATTCGAACAACAGAAATACCCGTTCAAACTCGCGAACTTCAGGAACGAGATTATGATAATCAACAACAAGAAGGAAGCTATAAGGATTTAAGAGATTGAGATGGATCCAAAATACTTTCAGCTGTCAAATAACAGTTAAGGTACCTGAGCATAGTGTGATAATCATCATGACGAGGTGGCAACAGATCTCTAGCGATCAAAATCTGGCGGAACTTATTGACAGAATCTTCCTCCCCAGCATCCCGGACCTCATGAACCGAAATGGTAGCAAAGCGGCAATCAGCAACCCTACTACTTTGCTTTCTTAGCGTATTGCTAAATTTAGCAGAAGCAGAAATGGCTCTCTTCCTAAGAGATTTAGAGCGAGTTCGGCGTCGGTCATCTTCAGAGGATTCAGGTTCAAAAACCCTGGGCCTCTCATCATCTTCAAATTCTGCTGAAAAAGAAATAAAAAAACAGGAGGATCAAGGTATGAGAAGCAGAAATGGAAATAGAGCAAAAAAAAAATGAACCGATTGAAATGGGATCGGAAAGAGTACCCGGCGGCATTGTGATGGATGAAAGCGTGTAAGGAATCGAGAAAGCGGGAGAATTGAAGGAGATGGAAAGAAGAGGGAAATGGTGAAAGAGAAAGGATGAAAAGGAAATTGTATTGGGAGCGGCGTTGATGGGTTCGTCTTCTCCGATGGATGGCTCTGTATTTGACTACTTTTGGGTTTGGTATTTGACTGCTCAACTCCCTACTCCTTTTCTGTTTCTGCTTTCTTTTTTTTCACACCACTTAAAGGAATCTATTCATAGTCACAATTACTCTCAATCACTTCTTTTTCAAAACACCTTGGATTGGGTTGGGTCCGAAGAATCGAATCACTAATCTCTCATATTACTGTTATAGTTGTTAATTGTAATTAGTTTCATACTAAATATTAATTTCTAGCTAGATGGACACAACCATAATCTTAGATGTCTTTAACCACATTAGTTCGTTTATAATGAGTCTCAATTGTCCAATAGAATAGAATATGTATGATTACTATAATGCCCTTGAAGTATGAAAAGAATTAAAGAATATTTTGTTACCTTCATTGTTGTGTTCGTCCGCTGTTCATTCAATTTAGTCCCATATAATTCTTTTGTTTTTGCAAGCATCACTATTTTGTAAAGACTATATATATAGTCAAATGGGAATTTTTAAATCATAGATTTTATATTAGTTTAAATTACACCATCTTAATTACTATATACTCAAGATTTAAATAAAATATAGGGATTTTTCAAATATAGAAAAGAAAAATAAAGTAATTACACTCAATAATTTTTTTTTGTTAAATATAAAAGTCCAGCCCAATCAAAAGGAAAATACCTCAAAAGTCCCCACCCATGAAATTTTCATGCCCGGTTAATCATCCAACCCACGCAAAATTTTCATCTTCACCCAATTGATCGCCCATCAAATTTTTCTTCTTCTTGCTCAGACTTCGATTTCTCCATCGCTCTTCTCCAACATCACCAATTTCTTCCTTCTTCATCTCGACATCTCCTTCTCCATCTTCCTCATCTTGCGACATCTTCAGATACACATCTCTAATTCTTCTCTTCTTTTTCTTTTTCTTCTTTCTGTAATTCTTCTTCTTCTTCTTCATCTTTCCTCCTCCTCCTCCTTTTGCAATTCGTCTTCTTATTTTTCTTCTTTCTTCTTCTCATTTTTCTTCTTATTCGGGGTCATCATCATCATCATATTTATTTTTCTCCTTCAATGAGTTGTGGGACAAAGATAGACAGAGATAGAACTCTATCTCTGTCTATCACAGATAGCCTGCCTATCTCTGTCTATCAACTTGAAATAGATAGAGATAGAAAGATATAGATGTCTATCTCTGTCTATCAATAGTTGAACAACAATTTTTTTTTTTAGGAAATTGAGGTCCTAACACAACAAATTGAAATACAAGATGATTTGGATACAATTGGAACTACATATTTAGAAACATCCAAAACACAATTGTTGTCCAATGTTTGATTCTTTTTCAAATTATAGATCTATCGCTGCCTATTTGGGATAGACATTGATAGTGGTCTATCTCTGTCTATCTAATAGGCTATGGTAGTTAGCTGTCTATGTGAGATAAATAGATAACTATCATAACCAACCATTGTCTACCATTCACTGTTTTTTTATTAACTCCAATATTTTCTTACAACAAATCAATGAAGAAAATCAAAGAGAAAAAGAGAAAGAGATGGGCAAATAAAAGAGAAAGAAGATAACTATCATAGCCTATAAAATGATGCATGAAATTGCTCAGTGCTTCAACTTGAACGTTTCTCAAACTCAATCTCAACCTAAGTCTCAATCTTGATTGTAGAATTACTCTATACATTTTGTAAACCTTCAAATTTGTAAAGTTTCAAGTTGAACATTTCTTTATTTTCTACTTTATATAGTTTATAAGTTTCTTTTTACCGGTTGACAATCAACTTGTTTTGAAATTTATAAAATTAATAGTTGTGCATTGCTTAAGACGTTGTTTGGTTATTTGGTTATGTGTGGTTTGGATGTGGTTCTTGTTATCATTTTCTATCTCATATAGATAGAAAGTGATAAAACTCTATCATTATCTATCCTAGATAGACAAAAATAGACTACTATCACTATCTGATAGATAATTATAGATGACTTAATAGTTTTTGTGCTTGAACATTGATGGTATCATTAAAAATATTTACAACTCAATACTAAATAAATCAGGAAATACCATTCATAAACTATAATGTCAATCCATTTGTCTTTACATATATTACAGTACAAAAAGAACGATTACATTTTTTTTTGAATAATTGGTTCAATTTTGCAAGTCCACCTTTACGATTACAATTAGAACATCTTGCTTTTAAATTCATCTACAGATGGAATTATTTGTTTTCTAGGTTTTCCAGCTTGACATTTAACAATAGAAGGTAATGTTTTCATAAGAAGAATCCGAAATTCAGGAGAAACAAAGAATTATTGAAAGAAGAAGAAGAACTAGGAAAAAGAAGAAAAAGAATAACAATAAGAAGAATTGAAAAGAATAAGAAGAAGAAGAAGAAAAACAGTACCAAGAAACTTTGTTTTGAGAGGAGAATAACAAGAAAAAGAAGTAAAAGTAAATGAAGAAAAAAAACGTAGAAGAAAAGAGCAAGGGAGCATACCTGAAGTTTGAATCTGTAAGATGAAAGAAGATAATGAAGGCCGCACGAATTTCAAATTGAGAGAGCAGATGAAATCGACGAGATGAAGAAATGAGACACAAATTGAGAAAGCGGATGAAATCGACGATCATGGAGGCCACACGAATTTTAAATATAGAAAGGGTACTTTTGGCATTTTAATAATATTGAAACTGAGTCTTTTTTTTCTATAAACTGTAAATAATTTGATAATTTTTCTATTTTTAACAATTACCCTAAAATATATTTTATATTGTTCAAATATAACTATTTCTTTTTTGCTGTAAACAAAATATAACTAATTCAAAAATAAAATTCTATTTCTTATATTTTGGAACCTTGAGAATAAAAAACATGCCTATTGTCAAAATTATGGCTCAACTCTCGTCAATTTCGAGATTTAATCAAAAAAAAAATTATATCATACATGTTTTCCCCTAATTGGTTTTGTGAACTTTGAAAATTGAGATTGGGCTAAACTAGATTTAGGTTTAGAAAATTGTTTGGACTAATTTGAGGGAACAAATAAGAATAAAAATCCTACTCAAACAAGAAAAAATAGAGATCATTTAAAAAAAATAAAAAAAATCCTTAACTTTACAAGAGAGTGTGTATATATGTATGTATGTATGTATGTATGTATGTATGTATGTTGAATTAAAAAATATATACAAAGAAAAATGGCACGAGAAAAAATTGTTCAAAATCAAAATGATAGCATATGCACAGGAATGTGGTACGGTTGTTCATCTGTAATGTCCCGAGTTTTCTATCACAACCCGAAATCGTTACTTGAAAAAAAATAAGAATTTAAAACCAGACTTATGAAAAGTTCAAATCGTTTTATTAAAGAAATTGAAAGAAACATTTAAATCAACTTTATGCAGAAAATCAAAATAATAAATCAATAAAACAATGTAAAACTTCTGATGTTCGGGCCCTAAATAAAATATCCTATTTGCAAAAGCTAAAGAAAACATGAAAACTATTCAAAACTATAGGAAAAACATCTGGTCATATAGTCCCAATGTGCATAGTCACAGATTCCTTTTGTTCCTCGTCGGTCTCCTTTTACCTTTGCCTGAAAAAACAAAACACACAGAAAGGTGAATATATAAATATACTTAGTAAGAGACTCTCTCTACTGGCCCCACTAGGTGGCTGTTGATTCCTCATTATGTCAGTACCCTGTTTCACATAGTAATAACGGTCCACAAGGAAAACCCATATCAGGAAAAACGCAAGGATCAACCTAGGAACCTGTGAGAACACATGCAAAACAACCTAGTGTATCATCGGGCCGCGTGCCACACAGTAGCGAACCCGTCTCACTACAGAGTACGATAAGTGACCCATAGACGAAAAAAATGGCTCCCCCAGTTCAACATACAACGTCAGCCATTAGTCATACTTTTATGTTCTACACAGTCATAAAGCAAAGTACTACATACATGCTAGTCAATATGCATAGAGATAGTTATTGTTGAGTTTTATGTCCTAAAACTCGTAGATAGTAAATATAAACTGTTGATCGTTATTAATAAACAGTTATTATTTCAATTTCAATGAATAGTAATTGATTATTTTTGTCTAATTAACCCAA
>JBBPDJ010000008.1:11745819-11763027 GCA_037974625.1 Cucumis cinereus | reverse complement strand
ACATATCACATAAGTCATAACCGACACCTTATCGCATAAGTCCTAAACAGTCAGTTTATCACATAAAACATACCATCGGTTTCACTAAGTAACCGTTAAAGTCCTACTAGATCTACACCTCGTGCCACACATTCTAATGACTCGGTAGTAACGCCCATATCAACCCAATGCAAGAATCGTCTCAACAAATTTGCGGTCCCACATACGAGGTGTGATATGGCTAAAAGTAGAATTAACAACTACTAAAATCCAAATCATCATATCCGTCTAACACATGCATAACAGTAACATACACCAATCCACCCACATTGCATATTGGTCATGTTTACAGTTATCCCACAACGACCATAAAATGTAACAAGCAACATCACATAGACCAACACAGTCTCACTGACAATGTCACAAAGATCGATACAACAAACAGACCATAATCAACACAATACTTCATACTTAACCAACTCAAAACATATGACATGCATAGGTACCACCCAACCAATTAATCTCAAGATCACATTTCATCATAAGATGACATTTCATCACACAACCAGTCAAGTTACCAATTTTGAATAATCTTACGTTACCTACAGTCGTCAGTCCAATAGGAATGTCTCTGACCTCAATTATCGAATGAAGCCTTGACTTGTACAAGTATCTCATCGAAATCGTCCTAGACACCACAATAAAATCAATAAATTTCAAAGAAATTATTGATCGAAAATAACCTCAATACCTTTAACCAAAACTTACCCAACGATCGTCTGATCCCTACAATTAAATTTTCGATGACGGTCCAATTTACTCCTTCAAACAACAACAGTAACACCCTAAAGATTTTCAACCTTTAAATTTAAGTGGACCTAAACATTAATGGAAATAAATAATAAATTATTATAGTCAGATGCTAAAATAATATACATTTAATGAATATCTAAACATGAAAAAAAAAATCAAGTCCTATTATATCATTATAATTAAAATATAAATAAGAGCAACTTAAAGGTAAATTTAGAACAAAAGAATCTGCAAAATTTTGAGTAAATGCTATAGTTGAGATTTTTTTTCCAAAATAAAAATTTAATATTTGTGAAATATATAGTTGACATGTCACTTTTTCTTATAATTTTATGTAATAATAAGTACCCATAGGAAAAAAAAAATTAAGAGTATTTAAAAAAATTATAATTGAAATTTAAAAAAAAAAAATACCGTGGGTTGAATAGTAATGAATAAAACGGTTTAGATAGTCTAAACTTACTGAACCTTACCCAAAACGAAGGTTGAACTTAAAGTGCTTAACTCATTCACGTAATTCCTTAAAAACAATTTTAGGTTTTGGTTTCTTTGTTTGTGTTTGTAATTTCACAATTATTTATCATTTTTTCAATATTTCTAATGTAAAAGATTTTAAAAATAAAAGTAAACTTTTTCAGTTTTCAAAGAATCAAATATAAACAATAATATTTGGTAACTTAATTTTTCAAATTTTCAATGTAAATGAACCAAAAAAAAAAAAAAAAAACAAAGAAAAAAAGAAAAGATGTTGACCAAATAAAAAAGTATTTTAATTGCACTCTTGGTAGATTAAATTAGAAGTTTATTTGCTATATATTTATCTACTGATTCTATTATTTATTTATGTTTTTCAAAATTCAAAGCAAATTTAGAAAACCTAAAAAGTAGTTTTTGAACATTTATTTGAAATTTGACTTTAAAATTTCAATGTGTTGTTAAAACTTGGGTTAGGGATCTGTTAGAACCAAAGAAGAACAATTTTCAATAATAATGATAATAATAAGACCAAAATTCAAATAATTATTGTTGAGGATTTCTCGAGGTAAGTTCCAAAGTCTATAGGCAAGCCCAAGAAAAATAGAGAGACGTTGGGAGATACATACATCCCAAAAGGAAAAAAAACAGCCAAAGCCTTGGGTAATGGGTTGACTAGTCAATCCAACAGTAGTATATACCAATCAAAAAATTATTGAGTTGTGCTAAGTTTGACGCATCATAACCATGAACGTTATAAATAGCCATATTCGATGATTCTGAAGGGGAAAAGTAAGTAATCTCTACAAGAAATCCCTGACCTCACTTTTGTGTGATTAGTTGAACTATACACTCCTTGAGTGTGGTGCATGTGCAAGAAACTTTCACACATATCAACTTAGAAAGCAAGATTGAATTAGGATACATAAGCGGATCAAGTATCAAATCTACAAGAGACTAGCAGCGACGACGAAAGTGCAACTTTTTCCCGCGCCAACAATTATGAAGTGGTGTCTTAACGTTTATTTGTTCATGAATTTAGAACGTGTCTACTACGCGTTTCAACTTTCAAACTTGTGTTTATTTGATCCCTAAACTTTGAAAAGTGTTTAATAGACTTTTAAAGTTTATGACCAATAGATCTTTAAATTCTAAATTTAATGTGTAATAGCTAATAGGTTTTCAACGTAAAATCGAAAGTTTGAAAACTTGTTGGACAGAAAGAAACAAGTAATTGAGCTTATTTTGATAATTGTGATGACAAACTTATATTTAGTTAAATGATTATTTTTGGAGGAAATAAATAAATAAAGTAGTTAAAAGGCAAAGGGATGAAATTGCAATTGTTTGAAATGTTGTTGGGGTAAAAGCGAAAGGTTCCAGAATTTAGGGATTTTATTCTATAAAAATTGGCAATGCCCCAATTTTGCAAAATAATCAATAAAGTGCCTTTCCGAATTTCTTTTCTTTCACTAATTAACTATATCTATGCACAATGCTTTAATTACACCCATTCAAATTCTCAATCCAAATACTATATATATACATCCCCTATTTTTAAATATAATAAAATAATAAATCAAAATATTTACAAAATATATCAAAATATTATAATAGACTAATATATGTATCCATCTATATCATCATAGACACATATAGTAGTAGTCTATCATGATCTATTTTAGTCTATCATATATACATTGTGATATTTTGCTATATCTGTAATATACTTTCTAACTATTAAACTGTTTAAATTTTTTTCATATTCATAATACTTTGGTTGAATTTTTTTTTTTTAAAAAATTATTAAAATTGGGCACCAAAATCTCATTTTTATGATGAATTTTTAAAAATCGATAAGATTTTAACAAATAAACTAAATAAATTGTCCAAAACACTAATTAGTTTGAAAAAAAAAGTTAGGTTTGGAATGGACATCTTCAAATAGTTGACCAAACGTATTTTAAGTAATTCTTTTTTAGAAATAAGTCAACTAGTTTAATTATCATAAACTTCTTCTAAAAACTCATATGTTCATCAAATTCATCTCTAATCTCTCATGTCTTTCAAACTCATAGAAAACCAAAAAGAAAATAAATAAATAAATCCATAACCTACAATTCAATTCCTTCGGAGGAAAATAAAATCTATAATTTAATTACTTAAGTTTCATTTGACAACCATTTTGTTTTTCGCATGAGCATAGTTACTACAACCATCCACGTGTTCGAGAGGACATACTTAGCTACTACTATATATACTTTAGAAAAATTGTCAGAAACAACCTTCACAAGTTTTTACTTTTCAAAACTAACACCATTTCTCAAAATTCGTTAAACTAGTTTTTCTTGGTACATCTTGTTTGAGATCGGTCACTAAGATTTACTTAAAAATCTAACTTTTTCTATATTATCGATAATGGTTGGCTTTCTCAGTGAATTCTTGATAGATTAATACTCATACTCATACTCATACTCTTTATTATTGTTTTTTTTCTAAATTTAAAATCTTAACCTAAAATTCTTGCAAAAATTGATATTTTATAAAATTTAAATTAAATTCACAATGCACTTGAGATCTATGTGGAAAATCAAATTAGTAAATTCATATAATTGTGGAACAAGTAAATTAGGGTAAAGTTTTGAAAAATTATTAAAAAAATTGGTATAAGATTTGGTAGAGATAAAAAATAAATTAATTTTAGAATAATAAAAAGAAAAGAAAAAAGCGTGAGCGGCAGGATTCGAACCTGCGCGGGCAGAGCCCACATGATTTCTAGTCATGCCCGATAACCACTCCGGCACGCCCACTTGTATTACTTTTAATACAACTAAATTTTTAAATCAATTAATCCCTATTCTTAATCAATCTCTATAACTCTTTTCTCCAAGGCCCATTTTCATATTATTTAAATAATATGAACTAAATTATTTAAAAAAAATATACCAAAATCTCAAATTTGAAACTAAAAATATAGTTTAGGGACAAGAGAAGAGAAAAACAAATTTAGGATAATATTAACAAATTTTTATTATGTTTGAAAGAACAGTATGTAAATGTTTACAACAGATTCAGAAAACACAATTTAAATCTTTTACATGGGCACCTATCTCAAACAGAAGAAGTTACAGCCTTCTGCTGCCAGCTTGTTTGACATATAATTAATTAATTTACAATGCCAAACTGTTGCAATAATAACATAATATAATAACTGGAAAACAAAAAAGGAAAAAAGAGCATTACAGTAAATTCTTCTGCTTCTTCACAGAATGGCAATTACAAAATCCATATTATGAGTCTTGGCCTCCTCACCTGAAAATTATCAACAAAACTATTACTATTAATACCCAATCTAAATACTACTAATAACAAACCTTTACTAACTTCTCTAAATAATATCCCATCCTTGTTTATGATTCCCTCCCTTCACATCAAATCCACATTCTAATCCATCAATTCATATAGACATAGCTGTATCCAATTAGTAGATATTAATAGAAGGCCCTTATTGTATACATATGCAAACCAGGACCTTCAAAAATATTTGTACCCACAAAAGTTACCATATATGAATCAGGATCTTCTACACCACAATAGCTAAAAGCTCCCTAAAACTTACTTCATTTGTGTGTCAAATAAGTCCCTACCCCTTAAACTGTCTAATTAACGTCCTTTAACTTACTATTTTGGCTCTAAATTATTTGGATAATACTTCATAGCTCCTATTGATTTGTTTTGATTTTACTCCATTTTACTTTATCTGTTTACTTTCCAATTTCAAGAGATAAAGTAAACAGATAATTTATACCTTAAAAGAGAAGAGGCTAATAAAACGAAACCTGTTAAAAAGCAACTCCAAGCCGTCAAATAGATTGGAGTTTAACATTTCAACAGAAGATTCCATTATGCTCTTTTCTTTATCTTCACAGATGGAGAAGTTCTGACCCTTCTAACCCCACAGCTCTATGATACGACCTTCCAATATTTACCGAAGCGAAAAACACTACTGGAGCACATTGCGACAGCCTATAATTCTACTTTTATACAGTAAATCTCTACTTTAGACATTAGATGTTCCGAAGGTTACCATAGTTGTAGGACCATTTGATGCCAGCTGAATCAATAATCAACTTTTCTCTCCTCTTTAGTGTCTTCCATGTGGAGTTTTTCATCAATCACATGAATATCTTGAACATCCATTTCCATATCAAGGATGGAACTTCCTAAATCATTGACTGCGTGATCTATGTGCTCCAAATTTTGAAGTGCCCCACGGGAAAGAAAGCTTTTCTCAACACCACCACAGTGTGGAGCTGCCTCAATAGCGATATGATCACTTAATAAGCTATTATCCCTCAGTTCGTTCAACTTTGCCGTCCTTGAAAGTGAAATAGCATTTCCAATTTGATGAACAATGGGTGGATCTCCATTTGAGTAATGAGCTGTGGCAGACTGTTCTTTATGTACATCAAAGTTTCCTTTTAACTGCTCCTTCTCTGCAAAATCCATCTGCCTATACGCTTCAATTTCCTTCTCCAGAACATGAACGTCTATGTCCCTTTTGACAAGGATCTCTCGAAGGATATTCATCTTTTCTTCATCATAAGAAAATTTTTCTTCTACTTCCCTATGATATTGTCTTGCTTCCATTTCAAATGACGCCTTCTCATTTTGCAAACGTGTTATCATGGCTATTGCTTCATCAGCAGCGGTAGCAGCGGCAGCTCTCTCCTCCTCTAGTTCCACAAAAAGAGATGCCCGTGCAGCTCTCTCTTCTTCAAAGGCCAACTCCAAAAATCTAATAGTACTTGCTTCATTTCTAATAATGTCTCTCTCTTCAGCATTACTGGTATATTGTCCTACAGTGGACGAACCTTTATTCATATAATTGTTTTCGCCAATTGAACCACTTGATTCAAAGCCTTGCCAGATTCTTTGACCCAAGTCCAGGTGATTTGATTCATTACCATCATCTGAAACGAAAAGGTCACAGAAACATAATTATACAGCTCAAATTTTGCATAGAACCCCTGCTCCTCCTCCTTTACATCACCCCCCTCCCCTAACACACACACACACATACACGAGAAAACAGAGCAAAAGATATAAGAATTTCTGATGAATCAAATACAGCTTCGAACCAATTTCTTTCATAGGATGTATGTGGGTTCATTACTTTCTAGTCGGAAGGCTGTATTCTATGGATATAAGCTAACATTGTTAGCTGGGCTGATTAGGTTCATATTTGAGAATGATTTCAGAATAGTTAAGTTCACTTTTTTTCATGTTTAAAACCACTCCAAAGAACACTCTTTTAGTCACTCAAAATCAATTTAATATTTAATTTTGCATTTTAAAACACATTTTTCATACTACTAAATTGATTTTGAACGATTTCAACAAATCACAAAAGTGATTTTAACCACTTTAGAATCACTCCCAAGTTCTTGTTTGTTAGCTCAGCTACATCTATAAATTAATAGGACAAGAAAAAAAAAAAGGGAATCAGACAATATTTCTTCACCATTATTTTGTGCTGTTAAGTCCTTTGATAGGCTGCCATCAAATCAGTTAGCAACAGTTCTGTTAATCTAAAAAATATGTGCATAACCAGAAAAACAAATATAGAAATGGTAATAAATAGAAAGAAAAAGGATGAAATAATGTGAAATCAATTACATAACACACCTGTAATAAAGTCTTGTCTCTCAACCAATGCCACAAATTCCCTTTCCTTTCTAGTTTCATTCCCCTCACAGATTCCCTTGGACAATTTCCCATTGTCAACGGCAGCTCTCCTCCGGCGTCGGATTTTAGTCCTCGGCTTCTGGTACACAATCCTCTTACCCTTACCATCATATTCACCATCTTTATCAACCAGATTCTGTAACCTTGGGGCAGTACTGCAACATACTTCTGATTGCAACCGAGAAATTCTATTCTCCCTTAACAAATCCCTATTGGAATTCCCCGTTTGGTCATCATCCATCAAAATCAAATCAAAAGGAAACCTATTCTTGACCAAATCGAGCACCAAATAGATCTTCCTCTTAGGCCAATTAACAAAGAGTTTATGCAAACACAAATTAGTGTTGTGATTCCCATAAAATCCAGTACAAGGACAAGGGAAGCAAAACCCAACAATTTTCAAAATCTTGGAAGGGATAAACATAGTGGCCGACACAAACAAAAGAAAATAAACAACAGCTAGGTCAATAAAAGCTCTAAGTAGTCCAGATAAAGTCCATGAATGAATCTCGTGGAACGACATGGATTTCGATTACCAAAATCCCAAACTCTTTTCCTAACTTAGCAACTAAGAAAAATCAGAAAAGCAACAACACAACAAAGTAAGAGAATTGAGAAACAAATACCGTCCAGCAAGCTTCCCAAAACTGAAGAAAAAGAGGTGAAGTTGAAAGAAGAGAAACAGAGTAGGTAAAAAAGGGAGCAAAAAAAGGTGAATAACACAGAGGGGAAAGATTAGGAAATGAAGAAATTTGCAAAACTGGGAAAACCCATGTAAGAATGGAGGGAAATTGATGATGGGTTGGGCTGGAAAGAGGGGAAATTGAATCAGGTGTGCAGTTGAAGGGGCAGAGTAGGTGGAGGAAGAAGAAGAAGAAGAAGACAAGGATTAAAGGTATGTCGTTTTGTGGATCAGGTTTAGGATTTGATGGAGAAATTGAAGGAAGTAAAAGGGAAAATAGAAAAGAAGAGAAATTAGAAGAGAACAGAGAAGAAAATGAAGAAGATGAAAACACAGGCACATGCGGCAGCGATGTGGTTGACACAGTGTCGCCGCTAAAAAAAGCAGAACGTGATATGATTTCATCCAAACTTTAGAGATGATTCTGGATTCTAATATTATTTACAGTTCATAATTACTAAATATTAATCTATTTATTTATTTTTTTCTTTTGAAAAAATAAAAAAGGATTCTATTTGACTTTATACAACTCACAAAAAAAAAAAGAAAAGAAAAGAAAAGAAAAGGGGTCAGAAAGTAGCTTCATTCAATTTTTAACACATCTTTCCTAAATTTAACTTCTTTTAACTTTTGAAATGAACGCCAAATTACATTTTTGTCTATCCATCTAAATTCTATTTTTAGTCCTTAATTATGTTTCAAAGGGTATTTTTAGTCCTTTAATTTCGAGTTTCATTTAATTTTATTTTAATTTGATTCATACATTTCAAGATTTACACTTTTAACCTCAATTTTCTATTAAATACGTCTTTACTGTTAATATTTCTTAATTAATTAAAAATAATTATGAAGTAAAATTTGAAACTTAATTTTAATAGTGATGATAAATAGTTTATAGATTTCAAACTTAATTAATTATAATATTTTTTAAAATGAATAATAGAACACCAAAAAATGAAGAATAACATAAAAGTAAAACATTTTGAAACATTTCAAGTATGAACTAAATTAAATCGAAACTCAAAATTTTAGAATTAAAGTTTTTACGGCCGAAAGAAATTCTAGAAAAATTTTAACCATTTTAAGATTTTTGGTAAAATCGATTATTCCTTTTATATATATTTAAAAATTACATTAAAAATCTCCTCCATACTAGCTTTGCAAAATGCAAAACAACTTTCCTTAAATTTTATCATATGTTAAAATTACTTTTAGAAGTATAAAGGTGAGTATTTCTAAACTATTTATACTTCATAATCAAACATAATTTTACAATAATTTGTTCAAAATAATTATTATGTTATAGAGACACGATAATGAAATTATAGGTACAAATCTTAAATCACCGACTCAATCCAAAAACTTAAGTTAATGGTTGAAGATAAATTTAATTAAATTTAATTATATGATTTCTAATATGAAAAAATAAAAATGAAGAAAGAAAAGAAGAAAATCTTGTTAACTCTTTTATATATTTGTAGGAAAGAAAGATTTTACAAAACTTTTAATATCATGTAGTATGATATTATTATTTTACTGAACTCACAATTTTTTTTGCGCCAATTTTTTGCTATTTACGTTTTTTCTGTTTAGCTTTATTTGTCGATTTCATAATAGCAAGGAATGTGATATGGTGATTCACGTTTTAAGTGTATGTATTGAACATTCAAATTATTACTATACACAAAATACTTAATAAATAAACAAAGATCGATAAAAGAGTAAAATAATCCACACTTTTTTATTTTAATTCTTAGATCATACAATACATGTACTCATAAGTACATCATGTGTGGATGACAACCACAAACTTAATAAAATAAGTTCCATTGTTGAGTATACTCACCTGTTTTAGGATTCAAAATAATATCATTCCAACGTTTGTGAACATCCATCGCCATCCCACATTTAGGATTTATGATTGAGCCATCAGCTTTGAAGTTCCATCGTTGGTTTGATGATCCATTGCAGTCACGAATTGTAACAACACGACCTGGTGTGCAATCGAACAATGTCGATGACACACACAAATTGCGACTGCTATTTACTCTTATAGTTCCATCACCAAAAAGAGCCCAATATTGTTCACTCCTGTTCTTCACACAATCATCCAACTCAATGTTTGTATTGTTATTTTTTGCCTCTAAACAAACACCATCCAACCCTATAATAGAACCTACAATCGGCTCTATGTAATTTCCAACTCTCCAACATTGGCCAAAAGTTTGTTGATTGGCTTCCATTTTCAATTTGGTGCTTCCTTGTGGTGAATTTGCTGTCAAGACAAGGCCAGAGCTAGGATTGCTGATTGTCCCATCTATTGAAACTTTCCATTTAATGACACTTGGTGCAGCTTTACTGCAATTATAAATAACAGCAAAATTAGCGTCATTAAAGGTTAAACACTTTCCTAATGACTGAATTGTCCCATCTCTTTGAAATGTCCATTGTTGATTCACTTTTCGTCCACATGGGAACAAAATGAGAGGATTTCCATCATTAGAAACTGCATTTGCAACATCAACGCAAAGTCCTGCTCTCCCAACAATATGTGTAGTGCGTGATCGTACATCGCATGGATCATTTTGGACCGTCATCCTTATGATATTTTCATTAACATTGCAATGATGATGTAGTTGCATGGCAATGTTAGTGATTATGATTGGATAATCAATGGCATCTACTGGAATGATTTTATCATTTGAATCATAAAGCTGAATAACTTCTCCAAATATTCCTTGTAATGATGGAGACACTTGAATTTGTGAGGAAAGTTTGACCCAATTGTCTTGTAAGCTAACAAATGCAAGACTAGGTTTGAAATTGTAACCATATTTTATGTTCATGAAAACACTTTGCTCAATGAACTTGAATTTCAATCCTTCTATTACCATTTGAAGGATGACAAGAAATGCATTAGGAATATAATCTTGGTGATAGTGAAATAAGGTGGAGATGGCGTCATCCATAGGATCAAATCCAAGAAGAGTTTCAAATCTAGTAGTATTTGCTGCAATTTCAATAGATTTAAAGTCGCTATAGAAATCAAGTATGACTCGACAAGTTGAAGGGAAGACGACTCGAAAAGCTTCTTTCGAGGAATCGAGAAACATAAAGGAGGTGTTGTTTGAACGATATCCTACAACTCGAAGATTCACTTTGTCTAATGCAAGAGTGATAGTTTGGTCAAGTACGTTGGTGAGGGAAAAAGTGAAGAAACGTTGAGAAGGAGGGAATGAGGATTGTAAAATAGGTATACCATATAATTGAGGAGTGTTTTCAATGATGGAATGGCGTAATACTTGAATGAAGGTTTTGTAACCATTGGCCTTTGACTTTGAATTTGAGGATGACAAAGACAGTGAGTTGGCTTCAATGATAGAAGTGGCAAGAGAAAGAAAAACAACAATGTAAAGCATTGAAGATCTCATTTTGTGTTTCAATTTATTCTTGAGTGGAAGGAGGAAGGCATCTACCATGTGGTTTTTATACAAAGTTTCTAACATATATTTGGAAATGGACTCAATTTTAAGGTATGTTTTTAAAAATAGTCATAAATAACCCTTTTTTTATTCATGGGGTTTCATCATTTTTTTTCTTACTTTCGTTCACCGAAATACCTTTCTTAAAATTAGTTATTAAGAATATGCTCGGTAGAGAATCCTGTTTCTTGTTTTTAGATTCATTAAGTTCAGCAGATATGCGTTTGACCAAGAAAAATGTACTCTCTCGACTCCTACAATTGTTAGAAACTAACAAAAAACACGTTTGTAACTCCGAAATGCACTTCCAAGACATCAAATCTACCTACAATATAATTAAGTTGTGACGTTAGTAACAATTAGTAACAATGCAAGCATGTATCACAACAAATATTAAGCAAGAAAAATGATCATAATTAATCATATCCGTCACATAATTAACTCAAAGATCACAATTACAAGCAAGAAAACGCAACTCCAAACTACATATATAATTGAAGCTAGCTACAAAATTTAATGATTACATTATGAATTTACCACACTTATTCCTCTAACTCAAAAGAACCTATTCATCGAAAACAAAAGAGAGGAAAGAACTTATTGATTGAAAACAAAAGAGGGGAAAAAATATTCACTTTACTACCATTGATGAGTTGCTTGAGCTTTGCAATTTTTTATTTGACTAGTTCCTACCAAGTTTGATCAAAATCTAACAAATGGAGATAAACAGTAGTTCAATAAATGAATTTAGGAATTAAAGTGTCTATAAATATGTTTTTATAAAATTCAAAATGTACGTTAAGAATAAAGATATTAAAAATCGCCCGATGGTTTCTCAAAGTAAAAGGCCACTAGTCTAAAAACCTTATAATGTGATTAAGTCTTCAATCCTCAGGTCCTTTTGCTAAAAAAACTATATTTGAATTCAAGTTTTATGTACAAACTTCAAATATGAACACGAAAACAAGTAGCATCAGAGAAAAAAACCATAAACGTATAAATCTAAAATGAAAATAAATAAAATGATCACGATAAAGGAACTTATAATTGGCAGGAACCTGAAAATCAAGTTCTAAATTACACAAAAGAGAAGAAATGTACAAATGAAACAAACGAAGTATAGATGACAAGGTACGCCTATGAGGGAGACATAACGCGTGATGGGGGAGAAGACAGGGGGAGTGGCAGTGGTGGGCGGAGTGGCGGTGATGGAGGAAGAGGCGAAGCGACTGGGGTTGATCTGCGAGCGACTATGGAGTGGCTACGACGTTGTGAGGGAGATGAAAAGTGAAAAATTAGGGTTAAAGTCGTAGGGAGGAAATGAGGTATGAAAGTTTCAGATTTATTTTGTAGGAGAATTCCTGAAGCCTTTCTCGATCTATTTTGTAGGAAAACTCTCGACGCTGTTAAGAAAAGCGTCGAAAGTTAGCTCTATGAAACATTTTTTCTTCACTAACTCGCAACGTCGTTGTACGATGTCGAAGGTTGTGACTTACTCCCGACGCTTGCTGTACCCCATCGGGAGAGATCATTTCTCCCAATCCACTCTCCCTCAACAGTTGTTTTGTGCGTCAGAAAATTGCTTTTTTCTTGTAGTGCAAACAAATTTTGTTTTGAAAATTGTATTTAGATTTTGTGATCCAAACATTTTACATTTTGAAAACAACATTTTTATGTTCTCATTATATTCGAAATTTGAATTGTACATTTTAAAAGGCAGAATTAAAAACATTTAAAACTACACAATATGTCATGTTATGAACTCAATTCATTTTTAATATAATATATATTATGTAATGTGTTATAAATATATAGTATTACAAAATAATAATAATATAGATTTTTTTTTATGTTAAATTACAAATTTGGTTCATCTTTTAAAAGATAAAAAAATTAGTCTTTATGGTTTATAATTAGAATTTGGTCCCTTTGGTTTGATAAAATTATATAAAGTAGACCGGTTCATAGGGACTATTTATGAAGGATTTTTCAAACCATAAGGACCATTTATGAGGTTTTTATCAAACTATAGAGACTAACCTCTATCTTTCTCTAAAACATAGAGAATAAATTTGAAATTTAATCAATTTTTTAAACATAAATTTTATTCACAAATAAAATAATAACAGTTTATGGTCAACTTAATCTTAGTGGATAAGTAAAACTAGTTTTTTTTTTATATTAATATATAGTATCAAACACGTCATTTAAACGTTTTTTTTAAAAAAATAGAATCAAAATCATGAATCTTCTACCAAACACATATATAAAAACATAAAATACAACTTTGTTTTCATTGAATTCATTATTTTCAAATTTGTTTTTTTTTTAAATTTTTGACCAAACATGTCCTAATTGATTAAAAAGAAGCATCATCATACAAAAAAGAAGAATACAAGCGGTCAATAAGAACTGAGCTCAATTGACATTTAAGTGTGTCAATAACCATGTCGTCTGGGATTTGAATATTTTAGTCAATTGTTGTACTAAAAAAAAGAATACAAGAGACTTAAAAAGTTTTTGATTTTTGATTTGTTTTTTTTATTTTCACTTGGAAAATTTCGAATAACACACTCTCTTTCTCTCTCTCTCTCTTTTTTTTTTTCTATTTTAGTGGGAAAATTTCAAAATAATAAAGTTTTTGTTTTTTTTAAAATAAAGAAAAACAATAAAATAAAATTTTCCATCGTACATCGACTCTTTTGTTTTGTTGTAAAAAAGAATGGCATACATGTATGTATGTGTATATATATATATATTAAATATTTATTGTTTTTTTTCTATTCATAAATCATAAGTATAGATCGATTTATTTTTTGTTTTTTAAATTTGGGGAGCATTAATTGCATACGTGGAAGTTATTTTTGGATAAAAAATTCTTTTCAATATTTTAAGTATTTTTATCTCTAAATAATAAAGAATGCAATATTGGAAGGTTATTATAGTTAGTAATTGACATGTTACATCATTGATTATATTGCATGTGAGACAAATTTGTAAATACTCAAACGTTCTAGCATTTGTGAATTATTGGCTTATATTTTGGTTTCAAACATTAAATTATTATTTTTTGAATTATTAAAGAAATATTTGAAAATGATGTTCAACATCTCATGTCATCTCATTTTAAGATCACTTTCAAAAGTGCCCTAAAAATGATTAATATTGTATGCCTTTTCAAATATGCTAAAGTTTGGGGATACAAGTATACACTGGCGGAGCTAGAATTTTTTATATGGGGCACAATTAGTTTGTAGAAATAGAATTTTAGATGCATCGATGTAATATTCAAATCATATAATATTATTAAAATGAGAAAAACTAAGTGACATACGGACAGTGACAAATTCAAAATTTCATGTAAAAGCCCATTTATGTCTAAATTTGAGTCATATAGAGTTCTAGAGTTCTAAAAAAATATATACTAAATCACTAACATCTCGATTTGTGTGTCAATCTATAGTACCAGACAATTTTTTTTATATAAAAATAACGTAACTATTGACTACAAAATTGAAATTTTGAGGTTCAATGTTTGTTTCTTTTTTATTTTTTTTTATATTTTTATTTTGAGGTTTAATTAGAAACAAAGATATTTTTTCTTATGTAACACGATGGTTAGTTGTTAAGTATTTTAATATTTTATGAGATTTTTAGATATTAAATTTAAAGTTTATATATCTATTAGGCATTTTAAAAAGATTTATTAGAGTTAAAATTGAAAGTTTAGATATTTATTAGTCATAGTTTTAAAACTAAGAACTAGCCTTATACTAACTTGAATGTAGTTCTATAAAAAAAAATAAAGAAAGAAAGAAAAAGGAGAAAGAACTTGACTATAATTTTAAAATTTTCAAAAGGCCCACGCCAAATATATAGAATATACAAATACACATTTCTTATATTTAATAATAAAACAATATATATTTATCTAAAACGACAGAACGTCGGGGGCACATGCCCCCTCTCGCCCTTTTATAGCTTCACCCTCGTCCCTTTTAATATGGGAGAGATTTATTAGGCATGAGCTCAAGTAGCTTTATAAAATATTGGCTAAATTATAAAAAATGTTCCTAAACTTTACCGTTTACACTTTGTGTCAAAAATATCCATGAAGTTTCAAAATTTTCAAAAATAGCCTTAAACTTTAAAAAAAGAGTTGAAAAAATTACCAATGTTGTTAGTTTTGGATGAAAAGCGTCAACGTTTTGTTAAAAAAAATACCCCTAAACTCACAAGTTTCAAAAATACGTTTAAACTTAATAAAAGTTAAAAATACCTTAACTATTAGTATTTCAACAAAAAAACGTTAATCCATTTGCCAAAAATAAGTTTTAAAAGAAAGTGAAAAAATCTCCTACCATTAATATAATGATCGAATTGTTTGAAGTTTTTTATGTTTGAAAAAGTCAAATTTAAAAGAAATTATACAGATATCCTCACTTTTTTCATATATAGATTGTCTCATATTTCTCTTAATTTTTCAATTCTTAGCTCCCACCAACTTTCTCAACAACCAAAATAAAATCCAAAGTTTTAATTTAAAAAATAAAATCCCACAAAATTATACAAAAATTCTAAAATCAAAATATTCCCTTAAAACATACCAAAACGATAAATTGTCAAATTAAAAAAGCATTTGACTGTTAAAACACATTCAACTACTAACAAGAGCCTAACTCAACTGACACATGTATGTATTTAAGAACCAAGAAGTCTCGGGTTCAAATCCTCCACCCTCCATTTGTAAAAAAGAAAAAAAAACTACTAATGAACAATTTTGTTAATAATTTGATGTGAAAAAAGCGATGATAAACTTATTTTAAAAAAAAAACAAAATAATTATCAAACAAACCTTTCATTTCGTTGATATGTTAGGCTAGTCATGACAATCTATAAAATTTCTTTTCGAGAGAGAGTATCGATAATTCTAAATTTCACGCCACAAATGATGTAGTATGATTTCTTGCGATTTGTTTACTTAAAGACAACTTCTATACTACATTAATCAACAATGTCACACACACACACATCTTAATTTCTTTTCAAAATTAAAATTTGGCTCTTTAGCAAACCAAGCAAGATCCATTTGTGAGATTCTTCCCCCTCTTTTGTTACATCGATATCTCGATATTTCTATCGATATTTCACCTTTCCATGGGTTTCGATATCAATAGAATAGGTGAATCGATAATTTTTATTACATCGTAGAAAAATCCACGTATCACTAAAAAATAAACAACAAAATGACATTAATATAAATTTTACTAATTTAATTTTTTTTTTGAATTTTTTGTTTCTATAATTTTTTCAAAATATCTATCGAAATCGAAATTTGTATAAAATTAAGACATCGATATATCCATCAAAATCTATATTTTAAACCTCAGTTAAAACATAAAATTCCACAAAATCTCACAAAATTCCAAAATAAAAATTTGTCCTCAAAACATACTAAAACGATAATTAGTCCACTAGTAGAAATTTGACATACAATGACACTAATGAACAGTGCACATGAGAGGGAGGAAGAAAAATTGTGTCATCTTTTCCAAAATCCGAGTTTTTGACGGGAAAAGACGGAAGTTTTTGGATTTACGAAAATTCGTGACGCGTTTTTCGCGTCACAAAAAGACGACGCGAAAAACGCGTCATCTTTTTTCATTAAAAGTTTTAGCTTCTGCCCTAGGATTAAAAAAAACGCATGGCCCCCCTTCTTTTCTCACGTTTTGCCCGAAGCCCCATCAGTTCGTTCGCTCATCCTCCCAATCTCATCTGTCTTCAGCCCCATCAGTCCCCAGCAGCCACCAACGTCCACCCACGCCGGCGTCCCGTTGGAGGTCCACCCACTCTGTGGGCCTTTGTCTCCGTCAACAACCACGTCAACGTCCGTGCAATTTTAGAACACAAAATCCATTTGCCACTTCAGGTTTGTTCCCTTTCTTTTCATTTTCCGCACTCAATTCATGTTGGCAAATAGGTAGTTAAATCTATTAAACATTTGTGTCGAAAAATCATGTCCAACACTTT
>JBBPDJ010000008.1:11712371-11745719 GCA_037974625.1 Cucumis cinereus | reverse complement strand
TAATTAAAATTAAATTTAAATTAAATAACTCCCATTGGGAGTTATTTTTTGGGAAACGTGGGATGCTCCCACGTTTTTCCAGTTTCTCTCTAACCTCCCCTTCTTCAGTCATCCTAAAGAAGGGGAAGAGCGTTCTGCGTAATTGTGTAACCTAGGATTTGCAGAGAGTCTACAGAAGAAGAAAAGAAAAACCTTTCTTCTTTTATTTTTCTAAAAAAAATACCCATAGAAAAATCCAAATAGGTTCCCGCAAACCAAAACCTCAATCAGAGGATAGGAGAGGTTGCAACTGGTGTGGCTACAATTTGAAATTTTGTAGATTTCTGAGACTGCACCTAAAGTAAGTTGTTTTTTTTCCTCTGTAATTTTATCTAAAAAACATGCTTAGCCTATTTATTTCAGTAAATAGTTTCTGCATTTTTTCCCAATGTATGATATTTTATTTTTCCAAAATAAAATTGAGAATGATTCTGTATTTCTTCCGCTGCAATGGGTTTTCATCCTATCACCCTTGACATTGTCCTTCAGAGAGAAGAGGATGGCTCTGAGGTTCAGTTGCTCCTTAGTCACTCCATGTGGCCTCATGCCACGACACACAACATGGAATTTCTTGATGTGTTTATGCGGGTGATCACCTGCAAGACAATGAAAGATAGGCAGTAAGTGAATTAATCCCGCTTTTATCTCAAAATTACTTGTCATTTAAGGATAGGTAATGCACAGGGATTCTTTGGTCAGGTTAGAGCAGTAAGGACCCTCAAGGTACGCTCTGGCGCAAGCTCTGCTATGTTCTCAACTTCTTGCCTGAGTGTTGTTCCTCAAACGCGCCTTCTGCACAAATTTTCTCTTGTGAAGCTCTTTGCTCTCTAGCTTCTCTCATTCGTCGCCTTTCCTCTTGGTCAAGCTCTGTAAAATACAACAACGAGTTTTGATCCTGGATAGATCTGGTCATACAAAGAAAGAGAAAATAAAGACAATAAAGGGGATAAAACTCTTTGATAAGAGAAATTAAAGCGCTCCCCAACAACGACACTAATTTGGTCAAACAAATTTCGTCGCTTAAATTTGGATCAAATAGTAAACTGAATCATGTACCAAGAACTAGTCTTAGTGGAAAGTTCAGGTCGAGCGCAGGGAGCACATAAATTTCTCAAGTAAATTATTTTCAATCTGAGATAACTGAAGGGGGTGATGATTTTAATTGCAAATAACCAAAAATAATGCAAAAAGTAAAATAGAGAAGATGTTCAATGACTTAAAGATCCTAGCTTGGGTCTGAACGAAATTCCCTATTTCAATTTGTTTGATCATGGCATTACCATTACCAGTCCTTAATATTAAATCCCAATCAAGTTAATTAGAAAAGCTAACCAAATTGTCATGAGCTACAAAGTAGTGAAAATCAACATGATGGGAAGCATACATGTCTGAATGACCCTAATCACATTAAGATCTAGCGCATGTTGAGGCAATAATCAATTTTCAAGCACCTAACTAATTATTCTATGGATTCGATTCTAAGTTGGTTAGATCAATACTCATCTAATTGAATTGTAAGCCAACTCCACTCACTGCTTCTTGAAAATCTATACAATCAAGTGTCATGATATTAAATATTAATTCAAGGTGTAAACATATATCCCTAAACGTATGATAATATGTCTCAGTCTAAATAAAACAGAATTGAATCGACCATACATCAAAATCATGGTTCTAAAGTTTATAAAGAATGAAATTGGAAAATAATCCTAACGATCCAAGTTAGAAAATATTACCTTAGTCTCTCATCCACATGTTGGATGATGAGGAAAAGTTATAAGACACATACCAACAATGAAAGTTCAGAAAATTGGGAGAAACTGTGCTATGGTTGCTTGAATTTTGTGGTGTTCTGACCTAGACGGTGAGTTTCTTATTTAAGAAATCATAACGGTGCCGTGACGTCAAGGACAACACCACGATGCTAATGGTCTGATACGTGTGAGACAACTTCTGAGCACCACGACGTTGTGTGTATTTTTTGGGTAGTCAGGTTATTGCCTTATAGCACAACGCACAATGCCATAGGATGTTGTGGCACTATAAGGCAGAGACTTAAATTGCATATTTTCTATGCTTTTTTTCCCCGATTGATGCCTCTTGACTTCGTATTTGCTCATTTTAGCTTTAAATCTACATCAACACTGAATTCTACCCTCAAATCATGGAATGATCCTGAACTAGGCGGAGTTAGATAGCACATTTTTGGTGCTATCATTACCCGACACTTAGATGCTGTGAATGTGCAATGAGCCATCTGTTGGATTTTATGTCCTAAAACTCGTAGATAGTAAATGTAATCCGTTGGACATATTAATAAAGAGTTATTATTCTAATTTCAATAAAGAGTTATTGATTATTTGATTTTTTTTTGTCTTATTAACCCAAATCCAAAAAACTAACATCCTAAAGCTGATTTATGAGTCTTGAACTGTATGTGGAGACATACAGAGATCAATGTTCAATATACAGCTTAAATGATCCATAGTATAGGGATAAGGCTGGGTACCCTTATCCTGGTAACATTATGGATACGACTTACTTTGTATTTGATACAAATACAACAATCTAACGTGTTAGTGTAGGTGACATGCGAGTGAAGGTATCTAATGCAATGAGTTTGCATAAGACTGGACCACAAAATAGTAACAGCTAGATGTAACTTCATTGACTAGTTAGGTTTCTATTTCAATAGGATGACCTAGGCAACTTAGTCTTAATTATATTATGAACTCTTGTTCATCAGGGATTATCCTTTGATTTGTATGAGTAAGAGTGACCAAATTGTCGACTCAATATGCCTACTATTTTAGAGACAAGATCGAGTGGGAGTTGGAAACATAGTCACACAAGATGTAATTCATTCATTTTCGACTTTAAGGTAAGTAGATAAGTGTTCTCTTAAATGGTGGCTCTAGAATTTGAACAAAGGGCCCTACCCTCTCTATGGAATGAAAGAGATTTCTGTTTATTGGTTGGACCATAAACAGGTTGTTCATTAGAAGAGCACTGGTATTTAAGGATTAAGAAGTAATCCAAGGGTAAAATGGTAATTTGATGCAACTGGTGTTACAAACACTTATGAGGGACTAACTTGTTGTTATTGGTCTATACCCGTGCACACAAAAATATTGAGAAGAGTTCCGCTGTGAGTCCTTAGTGGAGTGCACACAGTTAACGAATATTAAGTAATGTGGTTAATGAGTTTAACCAATTAATCTCATATTGTTGTAGCTTCTGATCTGTAGGTTTATAAGGTCCCCTTCCTAGCCCGTAAAGGGTAATGAGGTTAATATATCTTTAATATAATTTGAAATGTTCAAATTGACTTAGGAAATTAATATAATGTACGATGATATATTATAATAGTTTATATAAATTTATAATATAATTTTATTTTGGATGTGATTCAAAATTAGGTTTTGAGAGAATAAAATATTTCAATAAGTTCAAACATTATTTTAATGTGAATTAGATTCACATGAAAACTATAGATTAAATTTAATGCGTATATGATACGCATTAAAGTATAGTTTATGAGAGAATGTTATATTTGAATATGATTAAAAAATCAATTAAATTAAATATACGATATTTAATTTAGTAATTAATTAAATGGAGAATTAATTAATAGTTTAGTTTATTTATATTAAATTAAATTAATTAAATTAAATTTATATGTTGTGTGAGAGATATTCATTTAAATATGATTTAATTGAAATATTAATTAAATATGATTTAATTAATTATTAATTTAAATAATTAATTATTTAATTAATTTAAATAATTATGGAAAACATGAGATTCACCTACGTAATCTCACAGTTCTCTCTAACCTCCTTTTCTGTAGGATAAATAGTTCTTTTCAGTGATATGAGAAGGTCGACATATGAAAAAGAAAATGATCTTTTTCTCTCTAAAAATTTTCAAATTTGTAGATTCAGAGACATCAATGAAAGTAAGTTTCATCTTTTCTTTGCAATTCTATTTTATTTACAAAAGCATGCTTAACCATAGATTATTTGATTTTTTTTATTTTTTCAATTAAACTTGAGTAATGGTTCTACAAAGTCTTTCGCTTCATAAGGGCTCTCATCCCTTCAATTGGTATCAGATCCATCTTAATTTTTAGTCGAAAATTTTAAAAATTTGCATTGGTTTTATGGTGGGTACTGCATTATGAATGTGAGTTTTGTAGTTGAATGTTTACTGTATTTTGGCCATAGATTTACTGCTTTTGATATGATCAATTGTAAAGGCCCCTGCGTTTTTTGACATTTTATTTTGTAAATTAGACTCTGAATTTGGATTCGTAGCATTTTATGAGAACAACTGTACCAAATTTGCCAAATCGGACCATAGGAGACCAAGTTACGACTATTTTTTCGACATTGTATGAACGAAATTAAAAAAAAAAAAAAACGACGGCGGTGCGTCAGTAGAAAGTAGGGCTGCCGTCATGATGTCGTCAGTATGAATCAGATGTGCTTCGACGGCTTGGACAGATGGCGCACGCGACTCGACGACTCGAACAGTTGTGGTTTCGACGTTGTGAACGACTCAGAGCGTGGTTAATGGCACGTGTGTGGCTTAAGCGTGTGACTTGGGCATGGCAGTCAGCTCGCGATCAGCTCGCGGTTGACTCGGCGACTCTGGTTCATCATTTTGTATCGATTAAACCTTTTTTTGGGCTGATTCTTCCATATTTGGGCCGATTCAAGTGGTTTTTGGCTAATTTTATCATTTTTGGATTGGTTCATGATTTTTGGACTCGATTTGAAGCTTTTTGAAGATTTTTTGACCGATTTTGGAGGTTTAGAAGCTGTTTTAGGATAAATTTAGCTAAAGTAATGTATTTTTTATGCTTTATTTTATCCTACGGGCCAATTTTCCAAGTTCAATTGTTGTTTAAATGCTTTATGGATGTCATTTAGATAAATCTCACCATAGGTTAAACATGTTCATGCCTTTTTATATATTATAATTGTTAAAATGTAAATCTAATTTCATGAGTTATTTAATGTATGTTGATATATTAAATGTATGAAAATGGATAAGTATGATGCATGCCATTAATTAGGTAAATAGAATTTGTTATATTTTAATTAATGTCATGTATATGCTTGATTGTCTTTCATGATTTTTTTAATATAAGTGTTCTACAAGTTAAAATGAAAATCAATTTGCATTGAGCATATTACATCTATAGATTAATATAATGTTATATTAATTTTATGTTTTGCAGGTAATATAGTTTTTTTAATTAATTATAATTTGATTATTTTTAATTAAACCATAATATGCATGATTATAGGTCTAATTAATTAATTTTATAAAAGTTATAAAATTTGATAAGTAGAAATCGTCAATCTATAATAAAGAGTTGCATGCAAACATAGGATATTAGGGTAATTTGATTTAATTTTAAAATGTTTAAAACTAAATAGACCTAAGATCACATTAATTCTAATAAGATTAGAATTAAGTCTTATTTTAGTTTAATGAAACTAAGAAGGAAAAATAAAATTTAAGGTTATACGAGAACTCCACCGATGAAGTTCTGTCTAAGGCTGGAGGTACTTAAGTTAATGGTTTATAAAACACCTCCTACCTGAAAACTGATTCGAAACCAGCGTGAATTAACATTATTTCTATTAACATTACAAATCACTAGGAAAATGGTTTAATACACCTAAAAACTTTAGAGTAAAGTTTTATTATAAGAGTTATAATAAGAATAGACTTAGTTAGATTCATTTAGCCGAAATTTAGGTAAGTACAACAAACCTTAAAATAATAAAATATTTTGGTGAGAGAAAAATAGTATATATTATATATCAATTTTTAGCTCTCACGTCCCTAAGAGTTCACATGTTAGATCCATACTCGGCTTCGTGTCACCCTGGGTGCGACCTCCCTTCGAAAAGTGTTTGTATGAGTCAATAAGAAAGAGAATAGGAAAAATGTTCATAGTAAGTGGGAGAAGGATGAGTGTCAATGTATCTTACAATCTCCTCCATTAGGTTGCACCGTGAGATTTCTATGATCTGCCTATGTGTCTTCCTGAAGCAACTATCCCTTTGGAGAGCCTGGTCATAGGAATTGGAACAACGTAAACTCCATAAATGGATAAGGTTTCTTAGGTTAATCTTCAATAGTTGTCTTTCCTAATGGTAGCCTGTTGAAGCATACCTCTGGGATCTAAAAATGGTAGGATCACACTTACGAAATGAAATATGTTAGTTAATGAATCCTTGACCGAACAACGGTAGCTAAGAACTGTAGAAATAAGAGTTATTCTGGTATTAGTAATTAGCTGAGATTGTCTCAATTCAGGAGATGGATAACTGATCACCCTTTGGTTGCTCTAAACTTCTGAAGCATCGTTGTAAAAACTAAATCATTTGTTTGACTAGAGTTTTGTGATTGTTTAGTTTTGTTGAATTGATTGGATTATTTTGTGTAATGAATAAAGACAAAGATAACTAATATAGTCAATTGTTTATTATTTTTCAGCATGTCATCCTCTATAATTCAACTACTAAAGAATGAAAAATTAATCGATGAAAATTATACGACGTGAAAATCTAATTTGAATATGATTATGGTTATTGATGATCTACGCTTCATCTTAATGAAGGAATGTCCTTCTTTTCCTACTCGAAATGCATCCCACACTATCAGGGATGCATATGACTGCTGGACAAAGGCCAATGAGAAGGCCTGCGTCTATATCCTTGCTAGTATATCTGAGGTACTAAGCAAGAAGCATGAGTCCATGGTCACTGCACGTCAGATCATGGATTCTCTTAAGGAGATGTTCGGACAATCATCCTTTCAAATCCGGTACGAGACCATTAAATATGTTTATAATGCTCGTATGACGGAGGACCAATCTGTTAGAGAACATATTTTCGACATGATGATCCACTTCAACGTGGTAGAAATGAACGGACGGTCATTGACGAGCACAACCAAGTATCCTTTATCATCGAATCTCTTTCAAAGATCTTTTTTCAATTTCACAGCAATGCGGTAATGAACAAAATAGAGTACAATTTGACCACCCTCAACGAACTGCAGACTTTTCAGTCTCTTATGAAAAATAAGGAAAGAAAGAAGAAGAGACAAATGTTGCCCATTTCAGAAGGGTTCATCCTTTGAAACCAAGTCTGCACTTTCTGGTCACTTTCAACTTCTGAGACCAAGAAAATCTAGAAGAAGAAAGAAGGGAAGGGGAAAGGTCCTTCTTCTGCTACAAAAGGTAAAGGGAAAGCTAAGGTATCTCCCAAGAAAAAATGCTTCCACTGTAATGTGGATGGACATTGGAAGAGGAATTGCTTCAAATACCTTGCTGAAAAGAAGAAGGAAAAGAAAGGTAAATATGATTTACTTGTTTTAGAAACTTGTTTAGTGGAAAATGACTAAAATGCTTGGATACTGGATTTAGGAGATATTAATCATGTTTTTTCTTCTTTACAGGAAACTAGTTCCTTCCAGCAGCTCGAGGAGCGTGAAATGATGCTCAAGGTTAGAACGAGAGACGTCATTTCAGCTCGTGTAGTGAAAGATGTCAAGTTGTTTTTTAGAAGTCAATACTTGTTTTTGGAAAACATGTATATAGTTCCTAAGATTAAAAGGAACTTAGTATCTATTTCTTGTCTTCTTGAATAGATGTACTCAATTTTTTTTATTTACTGAAGCGTTCATTTCGAAATATGGTGTACATATTTGTTCTGCTAAGTTAGAAAACAACTTGTATGTATTAAGACAGAATGAAGCGAAACTAATTTTGAATCATAAGTTGTTTAAAACTGCTAATACTCAAAATAAAAGGCAAAGAATTTCTCCAAATAATAATACCTATCTTTGACATTTAAGATTAGGTCACATTAATCTCAATAGGATCGGGAGATTGGTAAAGAATGGACTTCTAAATAAGTTAGAAGATTGTTCATTACCTCCATGTGAATCTTGTGTTGAAGGAAAAATGACTAAAAGACCTTTTACTGGAAAATGTTATAGAGCCAAATGGCCTTGAGAACTTGTACATTCAAACCTCTATGGTCTGATGAATGTAAAAGCTCGAGGTGGTTTTTAATACTTCATATCTTTTATAGATGATTATTCAAGGTATGGTTATTTATACCTAATGGAACCTAAGTTTGAAGCTCTTGAAAAGTTCAAGGAGTATAAAGGTTGAACTTGAAAATCTATTAGTAAAAATATTAAAATACTTCGATCTGATCGAGGTGGAGAGTACATGGAGTTAAGATTCAAAGACTATTTGATAGAACATGGAATCCAATCTTAACTCTCAGCATCTGGTACACCTTAACAAAATGGTGTATCAGAAAGGAAAAATAGAACCCTGTTAGACATGGTTCATTCTACGATGAGTTATGCTTAGTTGTCTAACTCGTTTAGGAAGTATGGAGTAGAGACTGCAGTTCATATCTTGAACAATGTTCCCTCGAAAAGTGTTTCTAAAACACCTTTCGAGTTATGGAGAGGACATAAATTGAGTTTAAGTCAATTCAGAATTTGAGGTTGTCCAGCACACGTGTTAGTACAAATCCAAAGAAGTTTGAACCTCATTCAAGGTTATACCAATTTGTTGGTTACCGTAAAGAAATGAGAGGTAGTTTATTCTTCGATCCACAAGAAAACAGAGTGTTTCTATCAACAAATGGTACCTTCTTGATAGAAGACCACATGAGAGATAAAAAAACCACGAAGAAAAGTAGTATTATATGAAGCTACTGATGAATAAAAATGTTCATGAAGCTGGTCTCTCATCAAGAGTTGATAAAACCAACACATCAAGTCAGTCGCATCCTTCTCAATCATTGAGAGAGTCTCGATGAAGTGAAAAGGTTGTATTAACCTAACCGTTACTTGGAAACTAAAACTCAGGTTGTCATACCAGATGTTGGCACTAAGGATCCATTGTCTTTTAAAAATGCAATGAATGATGTACAAAGACCAATGGGTCAAAGCCATGGACCTTCAAATGGAGTTTATATACTTCTATTCAATGTGAGAGCTTGTAGATCTACCTGAAGGTGTAAAATCCATAGGGTGTGTATGGATCTATAAAGGAAAGAGACATTCAGTTGGGAGGGTAGATACATTCAAAGCTCGACTTGTAGCAAAAGGTTATACCCAAAGGGAAGAGGTTGACTGTGAGGAAGCTTTTTTCCCTGTTGCTATGTTAAAATCTATAAGGATTCTCTTGTCCATAGCCACATTTTATGATAATGAAATATGGCAAATGGATGTCAAGACTGCTTTTCTGAATGACAATCTTGAAGAAATTATCTTTATGTCTCAGCTTGAGGGGTTCATAACTCAAGGTTAGAAGCAAAAGTTTGGAAGCTGAATCGATCCATTTATGGATTGAAATAAGCATCAAGATCTTGGAGCATTAGTTTTGATACTGCTATTAAATCTTATGGTTTTGACCAAAACGTTAAAGAGCCTTGTGTATACAAGAAAATCAACAAAAGTAAAGTAGCTTTCTTAGTACTTTATATGGACAATATCCTTCTCATTGAAAATGACGTAGGATACCTAACTGACGTTAAAACTAAGCTAGCTGTCCAATTCCAAATGAAAGATTTGGAAGAGGCACAATTTGTTCTTGGGATCCAAATCATAAGGGATCGTAAAAACAAAATGATTGCACTGTCTCAAGCAACCTATATCGACACAATATTGGTTCGATATTGGATGCAGAACTCTAAGAAGGATTTGTTACCTTTAAGACACGAGGTTCACTTGTCTAAGGAACAATGTCTTAAGACACCTCAAGAAGTTTAGGATATGGGACATATTTCTTATGTGTCAGTTGTGGGCAGCTTAATGTATGCTATGCTCCACTAGGCCAGACATTTGTTATGCAGTGGGAATAATCAGTAGATACCAGTCCAATCTAGGGTTAGACCACTGAACAACGGTTAAATTATCATCAAGTATCTTAGGAGAACGATGAACTACATACTTGTGTATGGTGATAAGGATTTGATCCTTACATGATACACTAACTATGATTTTCAAACTAACAAAGATTCTATAAAATTCACGTCAGGGTCAGTGTTCACCCTGAACGGAAAAGTTGTAGTGTAATGTATCATCAAGCAAGGATGCATTGCAGACTCTAATATGGAGGCTGAATATGTCGTTGCTTGCGAAGCAACAAAAGAAGCAGTATGGCTCAGGAAGTTCCTGCATGATTTAGAAGTTGTTCCAAACATGAACTTGCCATCACTCTATATTGTGATAACAGTGGGACAATAGCCAATTCTAAAGACTCTCGCAGCCATAAATGAGGGAAACATATAGAGAGGAAGTATCACCTGATATGGCAGATTGTGCAACGAGGGGATATGATTGTAACCAAGATCGCTTTAGAGCACAACATTGTTGATCTATTTACGAAGACTCTCACGGCTAAACTGTTCGAGGGTCATCTAGAAAGTCTAGGTTTGCGAGATATGTACATTAGGTAATTTAGGACAAGTGGGAGATGTGTAATGGATATGAGGATGCCCTAGTTTATTGTATTTCTATATAAACATTTTATGTAATATACTTGTACATTTTACCATTTTCATGTTTGTGGATTACTTTATTATATACATCCTCTAGACTACCACACTAGACTAGAGTTTTAGTCCAAGTAAAATTTTGTTGGATTTTATGTTCTAAAACTCGTAGATAATAAATGTAATCCGTTGACCATTATTAATAAAAAGTTATTATTCTAATTTCAATAAAGAGTTATTGATTTTATATTATTTTTGTCTTATTAAACTAATATTCTAAGTTGATTTATGAGTCTTGAACTGTATGTGGAGATGCAGATATCAATGTTCAAGATACAACTTAAAGGGTCTATAGTATAGGGATAAGGCTGAGTACCTTATCCTGGTAACACTATGGATACGACGCACTTTGTATTTGATACAAACACAATGATCCACCGTGTTCGTGTAGGTGACACTCGAGTGGGGGTATCCTATGAAATGAGTTTGCATAAGACTGGACCACGATATAGAAACCACTAGATGTATCTCCGTTGACTAGTTAGATTTCTATTTCAATAGGATGACCTAAGAAACTTAGTTTTAATCCTGAGTATATTATGAACTCCTGTTCACGACAGATTTTCCTTAGATTTGTATGGGTGAGAGTGGCCAAATTTTCGACTCAATAAGCCTACCATTTTGGAGACAAGATCGAGTGGATAGCTGGAAACATAGTCACACAAGATGGAATTCACTCTTTTCTAACTTTAGGGTAAATAGATGAGTGTTATCTTAAATGGTGTCTCCAAGACTTGAACAAAGTGTCCTACCCTCTCTATGGCACGAGAGAGATTTTTGTTTATTGGTTGGACCATAAACAAGTTGTTCATTAGAGAAGCAATGATATTTATGGACTAAGAAGTAACCCAAGGGTAAAACGATAATTTGACTTAGCTGGTGTTACGAACACTTGTGAAAGACTAACTTGTTGTTATTTGTCTATATCTGTGGACACATAAATATATCTACAGTGAGGAGAGTTCAACTGTGAGTCTTTAGTGGAGTGTACACACAGTTAACAAATATTAATTAATGTGGTTAATGAGTTTAGCCAATTAATCTCATATCATTGTAGCTTCTGATCTATAAGTCCATAAGGTCTTCTTCGTAGCTCGTAAAAGATAATGAGGTTAATACATCTTGGATATAATTTGAAATGTTCAAATTGATTAAGGGAATTAATATAATATATCGTGAATATACATTATAATATAAAGTTTATATAATATAATTTTATTTTGGATGTGATTCAAAATTAGGTTTCGAGAGAACAAAATATATGAATAAGTTCAAACATTATTTTCATGTAAATTAGATTCACATTAAAACTATAGATTAAATTTAATGCGTATATGATACATATTAAACTATAAATTATGAGAGAATGTTATATTTGAACATGATTCAAATTTGAATTAAATTAAATATAATGTTATATCTGAATATGATTCAAATTTGAATTAAATTAAATGTAAGATATTTAATTTAGTAATTAATTAATTAGTTGAAGAATTAATTAATAGTTTAGTTTAATTATATTTAATTAAATTTAAACTATAGGTTATGTGAGAAATGTTCATTTAAATATGATTTAAATGAAATATTAATTAAATACGATTTAATCAATTAATTATATTAATATTAATATTAATTAAATTAAATTAAATAACTGTGAAAAACCTGATATTCACCTAGATCCCACAATTTTCTCTAACCTCCTTTTCTTCTACAATTTTCTCTCAAAAAATTCTCAAATTCCAAGAGGTTCCCACAAACCAAAACCTCGATTACTTAGAAAAGGTTCCAAATGGTAATGGTCTCCAAATTTGGCGATTTGTAGATTTAGAGACATCGACAAAAGTAAGTTTCATCTCTTCTTTGTAATTTTATTTATTTACAAAAGGATGCTTAGCCATTAATAATTTTTACAGTAAAATTTATTTCTGTAATTTTTGCTACTGTATTTGGTATTTTTATTTTTTCAATTAAATTTGAGTAATGGTTTTGTAAAGTCTTCCGGTGTGTAAGAGCTCTCATCTCTTCACCACCAATCAATGGTTATGTTAGCTAAAAAAAAAAAAAAGAATAATAATAATACAACATATAGCATTTAATTTTGTCCCTCAATCATAACAATTTACCCTCTCATAATACAACTATATCTTATTATACATGTGTGAGAAAAAAGAAATTATCTTGTACAAATTTATATAATATAAATATATATAACTGGACAATAGATATAGATCATATTAAATATATCAATGATTGAATGTAGAAAGATATGAAATTTGAGCATCATAAGCTTGTTTTAGGTCAGCCAAAACTTGTCCAATATTAGGCCTTTGAGAAGCATCTCTTTCCACACATCTTATAGCAATAAGAGCTGCCTTTTTCATGCTTTCAACATCAAAACTTCCTTTCAAATTTTCATCTACTATTTCAAATGCACCTGCCTGTAAGTAGGGTTTTGCCTGAATGGAAATGTATCATTATTATTATTTTGAAATACACATGCAGCGCAAGCGTGCAAACATTAAAAAAAAAAACTCAAACATTTAAGTCTTGTTTGATAACTATTTTATTTTTTATTTTTTATTTTTGAAAATTAAGCCGATAAATATCTCCTCCACCACTAATCTCTTCCTTTTATATCTACTTTTTTTACTCATGCTTTCAAAATCCATATCAAAATTTGAAAACTAAAAAAGTAGTTTTTGAAACTTGTTTTTGTTTTTGGAAATTGGCTAAAAATGTAACTCTAATAATTAAGATTGCTACAAATGATCATACCAAGAAAATTTAAGAAAAAATATGCTTAAATTCAAAAACTAATTAAAAACAAAACAAAACAAAATGGTTACCAAATAGAATCAATCAAATCGGAATAAATTATTTTTTTATTTAACTTGTAAATGCATAACAAACATTGAAATTATACATAACATAATAGTTTTCTTTTTTAATTTCTTTTAAGAAAAAAATTTTCATTTTAAAATTTGAAGGTTAAAAAAAAAAAGAGTTGTTTCCAAATATAGTAAAATGAATCAATATATTTAATAATATAACAAAATTTTATTATTTACCTATAATAGACTACCGACTACTATATATGTCTATCCATGTCATGATACATAAAACAAAAAAAACAACAAACAAGCTTATTTCTCAAGTTATTTCTATTAAAAAATAATCTTTTTTTTTTTTAAATGATCATTGTCAACAAAAATAGTAAATAAGAAACAACAACAAAAACATTATTTTTAGTTTTTAATTGTTAGAACATAGGTATTGAAAAATAAGAAACAAATTATCCTTCTTAATAAGTTTTCTTTTTGAAGAGCGCATATATTAAAAAAGTATGTACAAAATAAAATAGGAGTTTTTTTTTTCTTAAAATAATAATTAAAAAGAAATATTTACACTTTATGACAAAAAAAATTATTGACTAAAGAACAAAAATCATCCACACAATTTTATCATGAAATGTAAATATTTTGTTAATTTTGTCATTTTTGACGATTCTCGAGAAATTAAAACATAATTGAAAAAAGTAAATCAAATCTTACCCATAGCACCAAGTTGAATGAATCTGGAGTTCCTGTACGACTCAAGGGCTCTCTTCCACAAATCAACTCTAATAATACAACTCCAAAGCTATACACGTCACTCTTTTCGGTTAACTGTTGTGTGGAATAGTACCTAATGGATCGAAGTTAAATTTAATTAAATCATACACAGTCGAAAAAAAATAATGTGAAATTGAACTTTTGGATTAAAATGCTAATTTATTCATAAATAAAAAAACATACTCAGGATCCAAATAGCCAGCAGTGCCTTTGACAACAGTGGTGACATGAGTTGCATGAGGATGTGAAATTTGCTTGGAAAGCCCAAAATCACATACTTTTGCATTCATTTCCATATCCAAAAGAATGTTACTACACTTCACATCTCTATGGATTATTCTTGGTTCACTTCCATTGTGTAAATAGTCCAACCCTATACCATAACTAATTACAAATTAATTAACAATATAATAATGTCAACATATTTACATTCCCTTAATTAATTATTCAATTCATATAACAACATTAGTAACTTTTTCTTTCTTCTTTTCAACTGTAGTAATGGTCTAAAATGCATAAAACAATGAAGATGCTATGAAATGTGTTAACCTAGTTGAGATATTTTAGTGCATTTATAAAATATATTGAATAAGCTTGAAAATGATGATAGAAACCTTCCAAACTTAAAATGACTAAATTGAAACTAGAGTTAAAACAAAAATAAGTAGCAAAAATTGTCACAAAAAACAGCCATTAGAATGTATTTTATACTTGAAAAATTATTGTGAATGACAAAACTGTTGAAAATATTTACAAAATTTCAAATTCTATACACTAATAGACTCCTATCAGCATCTATCAATATCACTAATAGATACCGATAGAAGTCTACTTTTATCGATTTATAAAAATATAAAAGGGTTATTCTCCTTAATTTTTATCGATTTCAGAACCATTGAAAGTATAGAAGGTGTATATATATATGTATAGGGAACCTTTTGCTGCATCAACAGCAACTTTGAGTCTTCTAATCCAACTAAGTGAACCATTTTTTTTGTTCTTGCCTGAAAAATAGAAAAGAAAAAAAATAGAACATTGAATAAATAATTAGGAATCAAAGTAGAAAAAGATGATTATTATAAAGATTTGGTGTATAAATTATGAAAATATGTACATATTTACCATAGATGTGGTCAGCCAAGGATCCACCATGTAAATACTCATAAACAAGTATTTGTCGTTTGGATTCGTTACAGAATCCTTCCAAACAAACTAGATTTTGATGACGAATTTGAGACAACAGGTGAACCTATATATCATTAAATCAGCATTTGGTAAATACAAATTTACAGCATATTAATAAATACACATGTACGTACCTCATTGATAAAGGACTCAGTCCCAAGTTGGGTTTTGTCAAACCTTACTTTCACAGCCACTAGTTTACCGTCCGGAAGCTTTCCAAGATAAACAGATCCAAAGCTTCCTCTTCCAATCACTTCCTTGAAGTTGTTTGTACCTGACTTTATCTCCTTGTACGAGAATACTTTTGCACTGTTCCAATTCCTTAGCTCCATTGCTGCTTCTACACACACGAAAACACAAGTTACAATTTCCACCCCCATGTCCTAGCTAGCTCCAGAATATTAAATTTGAGTAATGGTTCTCTCCCATTACAGATCAATGTGTAACGTTTCTGTTAATTCATTCATCTTTTATTTTAGAAATTTTTGTTTAACGTTTACTTCTACTGTTAGAAACGAGAAACAAAAAAATAGGAAAGGAAGAAGAATGGAGGTGGGGTGGAAGGTTTTATCTTACTTGTTGAGTATGTGAGTTGAGAAGTTGTGTAGTGTTGTTGAGAGTGGATATTCCTCATGTAGAGTAAAAGTGAAAGGGAGAGAGTGATGAGAACTAAAAAAGCAGCAGCAAGTGCAGAAACAATAATAATAATGATAGGCAAATGATAATTATTATTATTATTATTATTATCACTGCTCATCTCCATCTTCTTCTTCTTCTTCTCAGGAATAATTGTGACTTGTGGTGTTTCAATGGCTGGATTCTTATTTGATGACACATCATTGCATGTCATTGTGGAGAATGACAAACAAGGGTTTCCTATTGTTCTGCAACCACAAAATTAAATTTTATATAATTAACTAAGTCTTTTTTTTCTTTTTTCTTTTTAAATGAGAATGTCGGTATTTTCACGTTTCAATAAGTTTTACGAGGATATGATAGGTGAATCGATATTTCTATTTTATATCGTAGAAATATCTACAAATTATAAGAAGTAAAATATACAATAATTAACAAGATTGCAACAAATATTTACAAAATACTTATAGACTTCTATCGATAAAAGTGTATCCGTGTCTATGATTTATAAAATCTAAATTTTTACTCTATTTTAATTCATTTTGCTAGAATTTAAAATGTTCCTAAAAATAAACAACAAACTATCTTTAACATGTGTGAATATAATATAAATAAATAATAGATGTGTTAACTTGTTTAAAAGCCGTAAAATGCTTATTTACTTATCTATTATTATATTAAAATCTTTTTGTTCTTATAAATTTTCTAAAAACCTCAATATTTTTTCAAAATATAGACATTTTCATAAAATTAAGACTACACTAATTTATTTGACATCGACGTTTTAGACTTTGATAGAAATATAAAGTATAAGAACTTTGATTATGGGTAAAATAAAAACATCAAAAGTGCGAATCATAAACTTTACTTTAAATTTAAAAGTAAAGTTTGAGTTTGACTTTATTTTAATATAATATATCATTGATTTGTCGCAATAGACTCTTGAACATATTCAACATTTTTTTTTAAAAAAAAAAATTAATCCATCTACTAATTTTTACTTTAAATTCCATTAGACACAAAATTTAAAATTAACATAAACATTTTCGACGATAAAAAATAATAATAATAAAAAATTTTGAAGACATATTAGACAATAAGTTTAGAAGCATATGAATAGTTTAAAAAGTAGTAATATATAGATATACTCAACAACTTATAATATAATAAAATTGAAACACAAAAAAGAAGATAAAATAAAATACATAAATAGAAAAATGAAAATAAGGCATACCTAATTTCAAGACTTCCTTTGTTCAAAGACAATGGGAGGGTGCCTTCCAGCCTATTGTTCTCCAAATTCCTTAAGATTATTATTGAAATTTGTCTTAATTAGGGTTCTAAAATTAAAGATATTTTTTGAGAGATTTGCTTTTGTTTTTACAATTTTAAATATTTTCTTTAACAGTATATATATATATATATATTATATTACATAAAAAAAAGAAAAAAAAAAGTCACTTACAATAATTGAAGATCTTCAAGTTCTCCCAACCCATCTGGAACAATTCCCTGAAGACTATTGTTCTGCAAGTCCCTTCATATTGAAATTAATATCTTTATTAAAATATGAATTACCTCAATTTCATTATAATTCTTAACCATAAAAAGTTAAAATAAATGATTTTTGGATAAATTAAATAATAATGTTTTTATTTTTATTTTTATTTTCTTTCATTTACTTACAGAAATTTGAGGTTGCTAAGGTTCTCCAAATCTGACCCAAATGATGTTAGCTTGTTGAAACTCAAATTCCTTTCAAAAGAGACAAAAAAAATATATATATATATAGAGTAATTAATATATTCAGCTATAAATTATTATTTAAAATCTAATATATTTTATTTTATTCACAAGAAAAGAGAGAGATTGAGAAAAATACAAATTTTCAAGATGAGTCAGACTGCCCAAATTTTGTATTTCTCCTGAAAGGGAAGTGTTGTGCAAATCCCTGAAGAGAGATGAGTAAGGTCACAATATGCACAATTAATGCAAAAAGGAAAAAAGAAGCTCAAAATTTGAAAGGAATTGTCTCCAACCCAAACCTATTTATATAGTGCTTTCGTTCTTCGATATGTCACGTAACAGAATTTGATACAATGAGATAAAATGCATAGTGTATGAATTAATGGGAGAGTAAATATTTCGAAGGGTTTACAGTATTTTGAGGTCGAGAATGTCGCCAAACGTCGGGCTGATCGTCCTCAAGTTGATGTTGGAAAGCTTTCTAATAGTGAAAGGAAAAAAAAAACATCATTTGAATGGTTGAGATGAAAAAAAAATAGAGATTATATAGATACATATATTGGTAAAATTGAAGTACATACAGAGATGTAACAACATTTCCTTCACATCCAACATGATCCCAGGTTATTGGGGAACATGGATCATCTTCCCATTCCAAATTCAAACCAATAGATTGATGAATCACCTGAAGGGCTGAAACTGCAAGAAATTTCGAAAGTTTTTCATCAAATTTCGAACCCGAAATCTTCCAAAACTTTAACTGGGTTTAAGTAAATATATTGCAAGCTGAATCAAAAAATAATGGTGGCTATAAACATTTAAAAGTATAAAACCAATCCATCAAATTGGCCGAAAAACATGTTTTAGAGTAATTTTGAACCTGATTCGAACTATCATGTACTGGATACCGTATAAAAATGGATAAAAAAAAAAACAATAGGACAAACCTGTGGTTGATGAAGCTTCCAAAGGAACATGAACAATCTGATAGACCTCAATAGCACTGATTTGAGGATAGAACTTAACACTCTTGAGAGTGATAATCAAGTTTTTGATTTGGTGTTGAATGATATACAAAGCCCTAATCTCTCCCTTTTCAAAAGTGTAATTTGATTCAATAATCCTCCCATTGATCAACACATCAAATGAAGGATGAACAGCAAGAATCCCACCAAAATAAAGAATCACATAGTAATCTCCTTCTTCCTTTCCAAGTGGAAGGTTGTAGCTTAGCTCTTTTCTTCTTGTCAAAACTCTTGCTGTTTCAACAACTGCAGCTGGTGGAGCTTCCTTCACTTCTATCACATCAAAGTTGGCCCCAACTTTGAACCCTGATGACACATGAAATGGCTTGAAGTTTCGGTCTGCACCCCATATTCGGTCGTATGGATCAATCGGGTACCTGTATTTTGGACGAACATACACATATCATGAAATCATTGACGTACGTAGAAAACCTAAATTTAAGATTTATTAAAACTATTTCTAAATAAATTATTTATGTTTAATGAGAGTTAATTATAGTCGTTGATTCATGACACAAAAAACGCTGTCATAATTTATCGAAAATACAAAAATATCTCTTTGGCTTTTATTATGACACTTTTTTTTCCACCCTTAATTTGTCTCGCCTCTTGTGCCACATGGAAAGTCATTTTCTTGTTGCGAGTTTACAATGAACTAGATTTGGATAATTGAGAGTAAACAAACTAATTTTATACAATTGTATGTTTAAGAAGAGATAAAATAGAATCGAACCAAAAGTACAAGGATTAAAATAGTGTTAAATTTAGTAGGAAATTTTTTTCATTGTCGTGTATATTAAAAACTTGTGTTCATTTATTGACGACTTGTATATATTTTAATGTACTAGAACAAATTTCACAAAACAAAATACGTCTAGCTTAATTAGCAGCATTATTGTATTATCAACCTCGAAGTTAGAGGTACAATTCTCTCATAAACAGAACAAACTTTAACAATGCATACCTGAGAGATCCATTGATGTAACCACAATTGATTCGATACGACTTTCTAAGAGCCTGACTTTGAAGCAAGCCATCATCTTGGTAAGCTCCTTGCGGTAGCGGTCGGAGTTCGATGGAAGATATCAAAGGGCTGCCACCCTGAGGAATAGAGTGTAAACAAAAGGAGACAGTTTCCTTGTTAACTGGCCAAACAAACTCCTCAGTCCAAGGGTCATGAAAAGTAAGGTTCACAATGCTAGTTATGGCTGTCCCAAGAGAAACAAAGAATGCAGGGGGCTTCTCAACCTTGTCATAGTTTTTGTACACAAATTTAGCTCTAATGAGAACTGATGAGGAGCTATTATTCAGTGGTAGCTTGTAACAATTTCGAGCTCGGGGTTCGGGGAAGAACCGAACATGGTCACTGGAAAAGGATCCATCTTTGCCATTGTCGATGATTGACGTGTTACCGGAGCTGATGTAGTCGATGTCCGGAATCCATAAAATGTTGGAGGAGTCAGTGAAGGTGATAGTTGCTCCACAAGATAAGCTTAGGAAACCTGACACAATATGTTTAAGAAAACAGTGTTGATTTCTCTGTCCTTGTGTGTTTTTCTTGTTTTAGAATTTGTTTCCATGAACATTGAGTATAGATGGTTAAGAAAAACTTTTTTTTTTTTTTTTTTATCATTTTGAGAGGTTCTAAAAATTATTTAAGTCAGGCCTTTGAAGTAAAATAATAATAAGAAAGCAATTAAATCTTCGACGTTTGAGAAATTGTTTAAACTTTTATACTAACCAAAAATAAGATGGAACACTGTTTTTATTGATTGATTTTATATTATTTTTTTATGAGTACTACTCCAACTTCGTTGAGGTTGTACTCATCCTCATGCATCTCCTTCAATTATAAAGCAAACTTGTGATTAAATATTTTGGTGGAGCTATACATAGAAGAGGTTCAATTTGAGATACAACCAAGTAAATATAACAAAATGAGTCAACTTATGCACAAATATAATAAAATATCATTGCCTAAAATATTTCCTATAAGTTTTATCATATTAAAACTCTTAAACAAACTACATATATAAATTTAATAAACTGTGATTTTATTCGATATGAAACCTATAAAGAAACTCCATCTAATTGGCGGTCCGAGCACAATTAATTTAGACACCTCTCCACCCAATATGTTGTTAAGATAAACTAAAGAAAAAAGAAAACATCCAGTTGGTTTCATGACTAACTATTGACATGACCCATGAATAGCTATATTGACATGACACTAATTGCCACCTTAAAAGAAATCAAAACTATTTACTTCCATACTTGTCAAAGGGTTATATTTATTAAAAATAAGAATCAAATTAAACAATTTCTCGAAACTTACTACACAACAAAGCTACATCCTCAAAGAATTTAGAACTATTTTTCGAACGTTAAAAATTAGAATGTCACATATTCTAAAAAACACAAAGAGAAGAAATTAAAAAAAAACTAAAATAAAGCATATATAAAATCATACCATGTTGATCAGTGAAGGAAAGAACCCAAAATTGAGAGAAAAGGAAGAAGGCAACCCAGAAGAGATGAAATTCCATCTTTATGCCACTTTAATATTAATTTTGGAGCATGCAAGGTAAGAGTGAAGTCCCAAGCTTCCCCACTAGTACTAAACTAAAATATTTTATTTTCTTCTTTAATATCTATCTCTCTAAGAAAAAGAAGAGAGTGAAAGATGAGGTGTTATAAGCATAAATAACAGAAAGAGAAGAAATTAAAGGGTTTTGATATGTTGTTTTCTGTTTTAGTGTTAAGGTAGTTGAAGTGATGAAGAAGCAAATAAAATAATAAGTAGAGAAGGGTTTTATATGGTAATGGAAATGATGAGGGCATGATGATTAAAGTGTGGAATAATCATGTTGTTAGTGTTATAATTATAACAACTATCAAATGGTGGATGTAAGTTGTTGTGTTGACAAGCAAAGCTCAAAACAAGAAACCAAACCCCAAAGCAAAGTTACAACATAATTTCCATTTTTATTTTTTATATTTTACTACAACTACCATTGCATATTAATGGGTTCTTTATCTACTAGCATTCAAAAAATAAAATAAAATAAAATAATAATAATAATAATTTCAAGTGTTTTTCTTAGTATAGCTTTGATTTTGCTTCGATTGCATCTTTCTTTGTGCAACCTAGATAGTTGATATTATTATTATTATTATTATTTTGTAGTATGTAACAAAAAAGAGAACGCATGAGATAGCTAGGTGAAGTGTCCTAAGTACACCTAGTTTTGCTTTTATCCATTGTAGCCAGGTGGAGTGTCTTCTTCACTGTCGATGATTGAAGATCAATATTTAGAATTCACAATATTTGATCGAAAATTTGAAGAATAGTATTTCTCCAAAGTAGTCCAAACATGAAGATCGAACAATCAATTTTGCAGGTGTCGAAGTTCAGCCATCAACGAATATCCATATAATTTGTGTACCTTCAAGATAGAGCGAGGTAAATTGGAATTTCCAATGTTCATAGTTTGTAGAATCAAGTCGAATTGATATGAGATTATAAATATTGGTGAGAAGGATGATCAGAGAATGAAAATCTTTCGACGAAGATTCAGCAAAATCCATTGATCGAAAAAAATTCAACGTAGGTTAAAACTTCCATGATACCATGCAATACACTTCACAGAGAAATTTATAAAATGATATTCTGATTAATCAATTGAGATTAGATTAAAGAAAGAGTATTATTTCTAATAACCCATAAATAACCACTCATTAACAACCTATTAACATAAAGCTAATTAACAGAACATTAACAACATATAATACATCATATAACATTATATATAATATAATGTTCTTGAAAATGATGTAATTTCTCTTTCTTTTTACTTCAATTCTAATTTATACTTAATATTTAATTTTGTTTTATGCATAATTGTTAGACATTTAAAATATCAAACAAAACCCAATGGTCTGTTTTAAATCCATAATGGGTGACTAAAGTTTAGATAAAGTAACAAATACTCTATATTTTTTAAGGCAAATAATAATTAAATATAATATATTGTACAAAATTGAATTAGTTATTGATTTTGCTTCATGGATCATCCAAAGCAGCAATCATAATATTTTTGGAGTTCCTCATTGATCACTACTAGACTTTACTTCTAATTTCATACTAAAAAGTTAATAATAATAATAATAACATAAAGTAATATCTTTGCAACAAAGGAAAGTGAATTTCAATGATTTTTCCAATAGGTAGCAATATATGAATGGTCATTTGAAACACAGTCCACTATTTGATTTACCTAAATCATTAACTTTATATCATTTTTTGTTATCTGTTACTTCATGAATTGATCATCTTTTTGGAACAAATTAGAAAAATAAAAACTAAAGTGATTAAAGCCCCAGCATTTATGTCCCCAAATTTAATTTACTCATTTATTTTTTTAGAAGATATTTACTCATTTACTTTGAAAATGATAACTTTCATGTATGATTCGTATAACTTACATATATTTTTATATTTGGTATATCAGTCAAAATCCATGAATGATCATAATAAATAATGACAACACTTGTTAAATGTGTGATAAATAATACAATATATGAACACGAATTTTGGTATATATTAGTTGTATAACTTATATACTTTCTATTTGATATCAAATATAAATATATCAATCAACTGGTATACTAAATATAAATTATATTAGATATACTATTGATATACATGATACACCACCCAATTTTTTGTAGGTAAATAAATAAAAACGTATAAAATATAGTTATAATAATATTAATTATTATTATTATAACTTTTATTATTTATTTATTTATTCTCTTTGTTCTCTCCCTTTTTCCTTCTCTTTCCTTCTTTTCTCTTTCTCTTTCTCTTCTCTTCCCCACGCGCAGCCCCCCTCTCCGTCGCTCACGTCTCTCCACCGCACTGCTACCTAGTCGTCAACATCGCGACGAGCTGCTCGCCTTAACTCTTCAACGATGTCGCTCACCAGTCACACTGCAAGTTCGAGCCATCGATCCACGCGCCATTGCGACTCACGCTAGCCGCACAAGATCCGTCGAATCTCTCTCTCCCTCTCTTGTCAGATCCGCGCCCCACCGCGACTTACGGCAGCAGGAAAGTCTTGCCGCGCAGATCCGCGACGCGCCGGCTAAAGCCATCTCGCACCGGTCAAACCTTCCTCTTCCATGTGCCATTGAGTCGTGTCACGCCAGATCTGCACGTCGCGAGTCGCGCCCTTTCCTTCACGCAGCAGCTCGAGCCGCGTCGTTGTCCCCTTTCGCGCTGCCGCCCTCCCTCGTGTCGGCGTTTCACACCGTTTCCTTCACGCTTCTGCCTTTGACCCATACCGCTGCCACGTCAAGTTCTGCCGCCTTTTTTTTGGAGGTTTGGGTAAGTGTGGTAAGAGCCTTATGAATTGATCTTTTGAAAAAATTTGGTTACACATTACTGTTATGCTTTAGAAAATTATTATGGATTAATTAAGGTACCTACCGTTGTTGAAGGAGCGGATTGTTGAAGTAAGTTGTAGCATCGTCGGGCGTTATTCGTAGGATTTCGGGCAACCTTTGAGTAAGTTTTGATTAAAGGCTAAGGGTTCTTTGTCATTCTTAGTTTAGCCAAGTTGGTTGATTGTTCATATTCTTATGTTTAAGGTGATTTTCGAGAATCTTTTTGGAGCGATTCTTTTTCCCAATCGATTTGGAGGTAAGGGGTTTCCTACTATCTTGCGACCCAACTCATGAAGTGTGTGAACCTTTAAGTTAATGCAGTATTTATGTGATACTCTTAAGTTGTGATATTACTGATGCGTGCAATACTTTGAAAAGGAAAGTTGTATGTGAATGCTTATGGGACTGGATAACTAAACTGTACCGTAATACAATTATTGTGCATAATGTTGGAACAATAATACCTATGTTATATATGCTGAGTGGTCTTTGTAACGTATGTATAGTTGTTCTTATGCATAATGTTGGGACTATGATACGTATATTATATATGTTGAGTGGTCTTTGTAACAAAGGGTAAAGTTGTTGTGATGCTTAACGACTGACGCTATTCTATTAATGTTATACATACTGTGTGGACTTTGTAACATATGGTATAGTTATTATTATTACATTAAGACTAGCACGGTGCTACCTAGGTTATATATGCTGTGTGGACTTTGTATCCTATGGTATAGCTAATTCTGTGCATAATAATTAGCATGTGTGGTACTCCTCTTTGACTGTGCGATACCTAAAAGCATGGCTACCTACTAGTGTTGTTTGTTGGACTAGAGTAGACGTTGTTTCTGTCTATGGGTCACTTGTAGTACTCTGTAGTGGAACGGGTTCGCCACTGTGTGGCACGCGACCTGACGATACACTAGGCTGCTATGCATGTGTTCTCACAGTTTTTTTCTAGGTTGATCCTTGCGTTTTGGCTATTATGGACTTCCTTAGTGGACTATTATTACTATGTGAAACAGGGTACTGGCTTAAAGGGGAAACAACTGCTACCTAGTGGAGCCAGTAGAGAGTTCCTTACTGAGTATATTTATATACTCACCCGTCTGTGTGTTTTGTTTTTCAGGCGAAGGTTTCTAACATTTGAATTACCTTTATGAACTTGATCTAGTGTGTTTCTAGATGAAAAGAGTCGTTTTCTCCATCTTTGGTTTTTAAATGTTTTATGGATTTTGTCAAGTAATGACCCGATTAGTTTCTGAAAATTTGGGACGTTACAGTTGGTATCAGAGCCTAAGTTTTAGGTTATGTAGACTGACTTACGTAGTTATTCTGTGGTTTGGGTCCTTATGGTCAATATGGTCCTTTGTCCCTGCCAGGTATGCTTTCTGTTTTAAGTTTTTTGTTACGCTTATAAACTGCCTGAATGAACCAAAATTGACATGGATTTTTCTTTCGTTATTATGTTTCTAATGTGTGGTGATTTTCTTTTAGGAAATGTTGCCATGTAAAGGCGCCAGGAGAGGTGGGCGGGGTGGACGAAGAGCAGGTCAAGGACAACCTGCTGTGCCGGCTGTAGACCACGCCACACTTGTCACACAAGCTGATTTGGCTGCTCTGACGGGTCTTATGGAGTAAAGAATTGCTTCAGCTGTGACAACAGCTATGTCACAGTTCCAGCAAGTCCCAATAGCGCCTCCTCTAACTCTAGCCACACCAGCGATTCAGGAGGATCTGTGAGACCGACTGTCACCTGAAACGATAAATCTGAGGGATTTCAGAAAATATGATCCTTAGATGTTCAATGAGTCTCTAAAGGATCCCTCTAAAGTAGAGGTGTGGTTGTCATCGATTGAAGATATCTTTCTATACATGTACGGTCTTCATAACCAGAAGATACAGTGTGCGATATTTATGCTCATAGACAGGGTCATTTTTTCGTGGAAGTCTGCTAAAAGAAGGTTAGGTGGAAATCCCCATGCTATTATGAGGTAAAGTTTAAATTTAAAGGGGCAGGGACCGTGGTCTTGCCTAAGGTGATTTTGGCTTTGAAAGCCAGTAAACTACTTAACCAAGGTACATGGAGTATTTTGGCCAGTGTGGTTGACACTAGAGAAATTGAGACCTCATTATCGTCAGAACTTGTGGTGAGGGATTATCCAGATGTCTTTCCAGAAGACCTACCTGGATTGCCTCCTCAGAGAGAGATTGAGTTTGTTATCAAACTGGAACCACGTACAAAATCTATATCTAAAGCTCCGTACAGAATGACTCGAGTGGAGTTGAAAGAGTTAAAGTTGCAGTTACAGGAATTGCTTGACAAGGGTTTCATTCAACCAAGTGTGTCACCATGGGGTGCACCAGTGTTATTTTTTAATAAGAAGGATGGTTCGATGTGGCTGTGCATCAATTACAAGGAGTTGAACAAGGTGACGGTCAAGAATAAGTATCTGTTACTTAGAATCTACGATTTGTTTGATCAGTTACAAGGAGCCACAATATTCTCAAAGATCGATCTGCGATCGGGATATCATCAGCTGAGAGTAAAAGAGAGTGACATTCCCAAGACAACATTTGGTTCGAGATATGGACATTACGAGTTCATAGTAATGTTGTTCGGTCTGACAAATGCTTCTTCGGTATTCATAGATCTGATGAACAGGGTGTTCAAGAAATTTCTGGACACCTTTGTTATTGTTTTTATTGATGACATTTTGGTTTTCTCCAGAACAGAGGCGGAACATGAAGAGCATTTGTGAAAAGTTCTGGAAACTCTAAGGTCGAGCAAGCTTTATGCTAAGTTTTCTAAGTGTGAATTTTGGCTGAAGCAAGTGGCCTTTCTTGGTCATACCGTGTCTAGAGATTGAGTTTCAGTGGACCCTGCGAAGATTGAAGCTGTTACCAGTTGGTCTCGATCCTTTACGGTCTTGGAGGTCCGTAGCTTTCTGGGCTTAGCAGGCTATTACAGGCGATTTGTAGAAACGTTTTCATGTGTAGCCATCCCTCTGACTCAACTGACCAGGAAGGAGATTCCTTTTGTTTGAACCAAAGCTTGTGAGGACAGCTTCTAGAGTCTGAAGTAGAAACTCATTACTGCACCTATTCTTATAGTGTCAGATGGTCTAGGTAGTTTTGTGATTTACAGTGATGCATCGAAGAAAGGTTTGGGTTGCATTCTGATGCAGCACGGAAAGGTGGTCGCTTATGCATCCCGCTAGTTGAAGAACCATGAACAGAACTATCCTACGCATGATCTAGAATTAGCAACAATAGTTTTTGCACTCAAAATTTGGAGCCATAATCTGTATGGAGAAAAGATACAGATCTTCTTTGACCACAAAAGACTTAAATACTTCTTCACCTAGAAGGAGTTGAATATGAGACAATGTAGATGGTTGGAGTTGGTAAAGGACTATGACTGTGAAATACTATACCACCCTGGTAAGACGAATGTGGTAACTGATGCTCTGAGCAGGAAAGTAGATCATTCAGCCGCTCTCATTACTAGACACACTCAGCTGCACCAGGATTTAGAGCGAGCTGAGATTGCAGTTGCAGTGGGGGAAGTCACCTCAGAGTTGGCCCAGTTGACAGTGTAACGTACGTTGAGACAGAGGATTATTAATGTTAAGGGTGGAGATCAGTACTTGAGTATGAAGCGCCACCTATTTGTGACAGGGCAAGTTGTAGGATTTTCTGTATCCTCTGATGGTGGGCTTCTGTCTGAGAGACGCTTGTGCGTTCCAATAGATAGTGATGTTAAGCATGAGTTGTTGTCTAAAGCTCATAGTTCTTCGTTCTTTATGCATCTTGGTAGTACTAAGATGTACCAAGACTTGAAACGTTTTTATTGGTGGCCTACCATAAAGAGAGAAGTAGCAGACTTTGTTAACAAGTGTTTTGTGTGTTAGCAGGTGAAAGCACCAAGGCAGAAGCCAGCCGGTTTGTTACAGCCTCTTGGAATTCCAGAGTGGAAATGGGAGAACGTGTCAATGGACTTTATTATAGGGTTGCCTAGGACAACGAATGGTCACACTGTGATTTGGGTTATTGTGGATAGACTCACCAAGTCAGGACATTTTGTGCCAGGAAAAACTACGTATGCAGCGAACAAGTGGGCGCTGTTGTACTTGAAGGAAGTGGTGAGATTGCATGGAGTTCTCGTATCGATTGTTTCGGACAGGGATGCCCGTTTCACCTCTAATTTCTAGAGAAGTCTTCAAAATGCTTTGGACACACGATTTGATTTTAGTACAACTTTTCACCCACAAACTGATGGTCAAATTGAACGTTTGAACCAGACATTGGAGGATATGCTGCAAGCATGTGCTTTAGAGTTTTTAGGAAGTTGGGACTCTCATTTTCACTTGATGGAGTTCGCTTATAACAACAGTTACCAAGCTACCATCGGCATGATGCCATTTGAAGTCTTGTCTGGTAAGTGTTGCAGGTCTCCTATGTGCTGGGGTGAGGTTGGTGAGCAGAGATTGATTAGCCATGAATTAGTACAGTTCACTAATAAGGTCATTAAACATATTAGAGCGTGCATGAAAGCCACTCATAGTAAACAGAAGAACTATGCTGATGTGATGAGGAAAGATCTTGAATTCGAGGTAAGTGATAAAGTGTTTCTGAAAGTAGCACCCATGAAGGGCATTTTGAGATTCGCACGGAAAGGAAAGTTGAGTCCTCGATTTATTGGACCGTTTGAGATCCTTTAGAGAATTGGTCCTGTGGAATATCGGTTAGCGTTGCCACTGTTTCTTTCTACAGTCCACGACGTATTCCACGTCTCGATGTTGAGGAAGTATGTATCAGAACCCGTAGCACATCATTGAATACTAGCCACTGCAGTTCAATGAGAATCTGAGCTATAAGGAACAACCCGTGCAAATTTTGGCTAGAGAGGCGAAGGTGCTACGCAATAGGAAATTTGGGTTAGTGAAAGTTTTGTGGCGGAATAGCAAGTTGGAGAAGCTACTTGGGAGCAAGAGGATGTCATGAGAGCTCGTTACCAAGAGTTTTTCGAGGATTAGAACTTTCGATAACGAAAGATCCTTAAGGAGCGAAGATTGTAACAACCCAATTTTTTGGAGGTAAATAAATAAATAATATATAAAATATAGTTATAATAATATTATTATAACTTTCATTATTTATTTATTTTATTTTATTTTATTTTATTTTTCTCTTTCGTCTCCCCTTTTTTCCTTCTCTTTCCTTCTTTTCTCTTTCTCTTTCTCTTTCTCTTTCTCTTCTCTTCTCTTCCTCGCCGCAGCCCCCCTCCCCGTCGCTCACGTCTCTCTGCCGCACTGCTACCTAGCCGTCAACGCTGCGACAAGCCACCGCCGCCATTTGCCTCAACACTTCGACGCTGCCGCTCACCAGTCACGCCGCCAGTTCGAGCCACCTGTCCGCGCGCCGCCGTGACTCACGCCAGCCGTGCAAGATCTGTTAGATCTCTCTCTCCCTCTCTTGTCAGGTGCGCGCGCCACCGTGACTCATGCCAGCTGCGCAAGTCTTGCCGTGCAGATCCGCGACGCGCTGGGTAAAGTCATCTCAGGCCGGTCAAACCTTCCTCTTTTGTTCACCATCAAATTGTGTCACCCGAAATCTGCACGCCGCGAGCCACGCGCTCGCTTTCACGCAACAGCTCGAGCCGCGTCCTCATCCCCTTCCACACCGTTGCCCTCCCTCGCGTCGGCATTTCACAACGTTTTTTCACTCTTCTACCCTTCACTCATACCGCCGCGTTTTTCTTTAAGAGCCTTATGAATTGATCTTTTGGAGAATTTTTGTTACACATTAACGTTATGCTTTAGAAAATTACTATTGATTAATTAAGATACCTGCCATTGTTGAAAGAGCAAATTGTTGAAGTAAGTTGTAGCATCGTTGGACGTTATTCGTAGGATTTCGGGCAAAGACGGTAAGTTTTGATTAAAGGCGAAGGGTTCTTTGTCATTCTTAGTTTAGCCAAGTTGGTTGATTGTTCATATTCTTATGTTAGGGTGATTTTTTAGAATCTTTTGGAGCGATTCTTTTTCCCAATCGATTTGGAGGTAAGGGGTTTCCTACTGTCTTTCGACCCAACTCATGGAGTGTGTGAACCTTTAAGTTAATGCGGTATTTATGTGTTACTCTTAAGTTGTGATATTACTGATGCGTGCAATACTTTGAAAAGTAAAGTTGTATGTGAATGCTTATGGGACTGCATAACTGAACTGTATTGTAATATTGTTATTGTGCATAATGTTGGGACAATGATACCTATGTTATATATGCTGAGTGGTCTTGGTAACGTAGGTATAGTTGTTGTTATGCATAATGTTGGGACTATGATACCTATGTTATATATGCTGAGTGGTCTTTGTAACGTAGGTATAGTTGTTGTTATGCATATTGTTGGGACAATGATACCTATGTTTTATATGTTGTGTGGACTTTGTTACAAAGGGTAAAGTTATTATGATGTTTAACGACTGACGTTATGCTATCAATGTTATACATGCTGTATGGACATTGTAACATACAATATAGTTATTATTATCACGTTAAGACTAGCACGATGCTACCTAAGTTATATATACTGTGTGGACTTTGTATCCTATGGTAATTTTGTGCGTAATAGCTATCATGTGTGGTACTGCTTTTTGGCTCTGTCATACCTAAAAGTATGACTATCGGCTAGTGTTGTATGTTGGGCTTGGGGTTTCTTTCTATGAGTCACTTGTAGTCCTCTATAGTGGGACGAGTTCGCTACGTGTGGCATGCATCCCGACGATACACTAGGCTGCTATGCATGTGTTTCCACCGTTTTTTCCTAGGTTGACCCTTGCGTTTTTGTTGTTATGGGCTTCTTTAGTGGACTATTATTACTGTGTGAAACAGGGTACTAGCTTAATAGGAAAACAACTGCTACCTAGTGGAGCCAGTAGAGAGTTCCTTACTGAGTATATTTATATACTCACCCGTCTGTGTGTTTTGTTTTTCAGGCAAAGGTAAAGGGAGGCCGACGAGGGACAAGAAAGACTAGTGAGAGACAAGAAAGACCAGTGACTACGCCACAAGAACCACATGGATGATGCTTCTGCGCTTGGGATTTTGTTTTTTCTAAAATTTTGTGGATTTATTTTACTTCACTAATCTTGTCGTTTTTTCCTATTGACTTTTGTTTGAAATAAGAGGGATCGCATCAAAGTCGCGTTTTCAAAATTTTGTTTTTCATTTTTCTAACATTTCAGTTACTTTTATAAACTTGATCTTTCTAACATTGTGTTTCTAGATGAAAAGAGTTGTTTTTAAATATTTTATGGATTTTTTTCTATAGAAATCAATATTCCATTCAATTTTTTAAAATCTTCGCCCACTTTTTGGATTCATATTCATATTGAGATTCATGGTTAGAGATTAATATCCATGTTCATATCCATAATTTTTTTAAATAAAAAGTCCACTTCCATAGTTAAAAATATAATAATACTTTTTTTTTCTTTTATCTATTAATTTTGTCGTGAGAACGATGATCTAAGTTAGAAATTTTTCTTCTTCTTCTTTTACTATTCTTGAAACATTTGCGTGAAGAATATGTCTTTTCTCCTACACATTGTTTTCTGATTTAGTTTGTTTTAGTATAATCTCAAAATAAGTAAATAATAATATTATTTTATTAAATAAATAACTGTAGATTTTGTTTTAGAGTTGTTAATTTTCAATGTACTAGTTCCAAAGTAGTGAAAAGTTATTGGTTCAATCCAAAACTCAATTCTATGAAGGTTTAAAAAACACAATTCACATTAAATTATAAAATGTGAATTTTTTCTTTATTTTAGATATATTTGTAACGTATCGACTTTAGGAGACGAACATGAATGAACTAAGATCATATCTGAATGACAAGAATCTTAAGGACATCAAAGCATGATTAAGAATACTTGAAAGAATTGAAGGTCACACTACCTATAACAACAAAGTGCACTTTTCTTACTGGTGACTCAATTATAGGAACTTTAAAGTTAAGCGTGTTTGACTTAGAGCAATTCAATGTTGTTGGGTGACCTAAGGATGCTAAAAAGAACCGGTGTTGTTTTGTGGAGAGTGGAAACTCTCCTAGTAAGTTAGATAGTTTCAAGACGAACCAAACGAAACATGTAACGCTCCGACTTTAGGAGGGAGACATGAATGAACCAAGATCACATCTGAATGACAAGGATCCTAAAGACATAAAAGCATGGTTAATAAGGACTTAAAAGAATTGAAAGTCACTACATATACAAACAATGTGCACTTTTTTTCAGTGGCTCAATGATAGGAACTTTGCATGTAAAATAGTGATAATAATAATTAGATAAAGCTTTTATTAATCAACATTATGACTATGTTATCTTTTATCTATTTTTATTTTAGATCTATTATTCTTACATTTTTAGTGGTTAGTTTTAATATAATTATTTTCTTTGTTTGTTTTATATTATTTAAAAAAAAAAGTTTTTGTTTTTTTATATTAAAAAAGAAAGTAAAGTATGTGTAAAAAAAAAGAGAAAAAAAATTTATTTGTAATTCATTTTCCTCTATATATATATATATATATATATATATATATATATATTACATTAATGTTGATTTTTTTAGTTATTTTCCTTCTCAAACAGGTATGCTATGCTATCATTTCTAATATGTCCACATTACGTTATAAATTTATTAATCTTTATTGGCTTTCTTTCAAAAGAATATTCGACAGACAAAATTTATAAATATTTAGAAGTTCGTTTTTCTAGATTTTTAAATGAGGGGATCAATTCTTTGGGAATCTGAGATCGATTTCCACTATTTTTTTAAAAAAATCTTGATTGTGTTTTCTTTACATACGGTTCATCTTAATTCCTATTTGATTTCTAATTAAAAATTTCTCTAAATTTTGTAAAATATTTTTAATTCAAATTTCTTTAAGCTTTAAAAGCCTTTCATAAAACACTACTACAAATTTGACTTTACTTGACACTTTTTATTTTACATTACTTGACGGTTTTATAAAAACCGTCAAGTAAT
>JBBPDJ010000008.1:11694315-11712271 GCA_037974625.1 Cucumis cinereus | reverse complement strand
TATAAATTTGTAAAAGATATAGGGTTAATTAGTATAAGATTTAATTGTTTTATATAAATTTGTAAAAGATATAGGGAGAAAATGTATTTTTAAAAATAAAATATTAAAGATTTAATAAGGTAGTTACAATCTATCTATATTCTCTCTCAAGTATTTTAGATTTATCATTTGATTTCAATAAGGGAAAATATGAAATATAAAAAATGTCATGCACGTCATCATTAACGAATTTGCTATTTTTCTTATTTCTTAAAATTTTTGCCATTTTTCTAATCGCCCCCCCTAAAATTTGCCATTCTTTCAAATTTCTCTTTTTAGATTGCTCTAAAAAAATGTTGGGCCAACAAGAAAAATGACAATAAAATATTTCATTTTAAAAAATAGCAAAAAAGTTATAAAATTATAAAAATGACAAAATAAATTTTAAAATTATTAATTACGAATTAACAATTGACCGAAATACCCCTAATTAATTCATACAATCTAGGATTCAAATCCTAACCATTAAATTTTAATACTATTAAAAAAATAAATATTTTTAAATTATACTATTTTTTAGAAAAACCAAAATCCTAACCATCAAGATTCTATTAACTATAATCCTACAAAGTATATAAGAAAAATATATATCAAAACATATCGAACATGAAATTACTTTTATAAAAAAAACAAAACAAAACAAAAATATTTTGTTCTCAAAATAACTATTGTTTCTCACAAATACACTCTACTAAAAAGATAACTAAAATTTGTGTATTCAAGTCGAGTAAACAATTTAACATGATCAACGACACCATAAATACCTTGGATTTGCACCTCATTTAAAACATTAACATATAACTATAAGTTTTTTAGTCTTAGAACCACAGATACACATCGAAAGAAAAAAAATAACAAAACGAAGGAATAAACTCAATATATAGGGGTTACACCAAGATTTCACCCAGATATAATTAGAATTATTTTGTAATTAAAACAATTGAACTATTAAAAAAAATTAGTATAGCAATAAGTAAAAGGACCCTCACTTGATCTGATTTATGGGTAAATTAATATAGCAATAAATATTCTTTATAATTATATTGATAGACGATAAATTAAGTTTTGGTAACTACGTTATAGACTAAATAAATTAAATACAATGTATTTGTCATCTATAATTTATATCATTACAACTCTACCATCGAGTAGGATAATATAAATACTCGTATTTGTTGTGTGGGGACTACAACTTTATAACTATGTAAAATGAAAAAGTACACATAATAGCTTGAATGTTCAAACAAAATGCACAAAAAAAAAAAAAAACGTGGTATTTGCAAGAAATACATGGTATTGGTAGGCAATTGATTGTCAATAGACTAAAATGAACTGCATTATTTAAAATAAATCTAAAATTTAAATCTTAACCACCTAGATATTTTTTTTTTTTTTGTAAAAATATGCTTAAAACTTGAAATTAACACCAACATACATACTCGTTATTTGAAATCCTCACCAAAATATATACTTGTATTTGCATTAAATTTTTGCAATCCAAGAAATAAAAAAAAGAAAAAAAAGAATAAGAAAAAATAAAAAGCGTGAGCAGCAGGATTCGAACCTGCGCGGGCAGAGCCCACATGATTTCTAGTCGTGCCCGATAACCACTCCGGCACGCCCACTTTTTTTATATATATCATATTTTAAAATATCAATTTATTTTGTTTAAATTTTGAAATATTGTAAGATTTAATCAGCTACTAATACAATAATCTCTTCAAATCTTTGCTCTCCTATCCTGCTTCCATTTTTCATTACTTATATTTATATTGTGATTTGTGAGTATCTAATTTTGGAACTCAAAATTACATTAGTTTGAAGAGATTATTGTATTAGTAGCTGATTTCTAAGCATCTTTGAAATGGTTAAAATTATTTTTAATTTTTAATTATACGCTTTCAATTTAACGTTCTTTTCATAAATTAAAATTAATTTTAAATGATAAAAATTGTATTTTTAAGTGATTTTAACCGATTAAATCACTTCCGACATGTTGGTTTGAAACTAAATCTCAACCTTTCCTCTTCTATTGAAACTAAGATAAAAAAAAAAAAAAAAAAAAGAGATCTTTTGAGCACAATCTCTCATCAACAACCAAAGTGTGTTAATATGGCCAATGCATAATATAGTAGAAAGCATACATGATTTTTGTTTTTAATTTTCTATTTCTGTAATTTATATGCTAAATTATTTTTCTAAATTTTTAATAAGAAAATTATTTTAAATGACAAAACTTATGAAAATATTTACAAGTATAACAAAGTATCAAATTTTATCCGTGATAGACTACGATAACCCAATATAGACTATTATCTGTGTCTATCATGATATAAATAGATACAAATAGTACTATATCTTACACATGCAATTTTGCACTTTTTTTTTCAACGAAAAGTAGAAAATCGATTGGTTAAATCCTTACACATGCATTACTAGATTGATACTATGAAGGTCTTTCGAGATGACAACAAGCATACATGCCAAATAACTCAATCCTAAGCATTCAAAACCATTAGGACGACTATATATATGTGCCTAAAAGTGCAAGGAATGCAAGAGGAAATTTTCAAAATATATTCAAATCATACTTATTTTCTTCATATATTGCCTCACACATGCATGACTCTAAGAGTGTATCATAAGCAAGTCATCAAAAGACACAAGGCAACAAAGCAAGCAACAAAGAAGCACACACAATAGCCTGACCTTAGATGCTCAAGGGCACAAACATAATTCACCCCCAACTTAAAATCTAACATTGTCCCTAATGTATCTGTAATCAAGGCATAAAAAAAAAATTAAAAGACAAGGGAACATAAAACCTCTTTTGATAACGTTTACGTGCTTAGGGTAGTGGTGATGTTGTTTCTCCCCCATTTTTCCTCCTCTTCCTCTAGCACCTAAGAAAAAGACAAGAAAAAACTATTTAATGTCTGTCTACCTAAAAAAAAGCACATATTTTTAACGTATGTTGCTCGACCTGATCCACCTCTATTAAGGCATATAAAAGAGCTCCTACTTCTTCGACCCATTCTTGCTTGAATTGAAGTAGCATTCAAAGCCCAACAAACTTTTTTGTTTCTGAATGGCATCAGATAGGTCGAATTTGGAGTTTTCTTCATATTCGAAAAAAGGTAAAAAGAAAGAATCAAAAGAATTAAACAACTCTAAAGAAAGAATAGACTCAGCAGTCTCATAAGGAAAAGAGGAATATTAAAAAAAATATATAAAAGATGCTAGTGGGAAGAACAGGACAAGGCTTTACAGCCTTTAACTCTATCACCTAGGGATCCTTAAGATGAAGCATGACCTCATACTTAACCTCACAGTCTTGTTCTTGGCATGACTCAAGGTACACATCATCATCATCACTGGACGAATAATCCAAAAGGAACTCGGTCTTAGTGGATGGATAATAGGCAGCTCTGGTGTGATCTCTAGTGATTGCACGAAATCTTGGCTTATAGTAGGAATTAGCTGCTCACCTTGACGCCTGATGTCAATTACCTCACTTCTGTACATCTCAGTAGTCTTAGAGGGTGGTTGCAACAAGAGCTCATCTAGCCGCCTATCTGATTCAAAAACTTGAGAGATAAGTTCTCCCAAGCTCTGAAGGTCAGTTCTAACCTTCGAGTCGGAATAAAGACTATCTTTTTGGAAGCTTAAGAACTATTGCTACTTATGGAAAAGTTCCTGTTGAAACTCAGAAGAGTTGTTTGAAAACTCCATAACTGATTCCTCTTGAGACCTTCCTGAGTGGGCAGAGGGACCATGCATCAATATGTTGGATGCAACAAGGTATGAATCGTAGTGGCCTTGGTTCCATTCTAGGTTTCCGTAGTCAAAGAACTCCTCCCATCTAGGCGGATGAAAATCATAATCCCATTTACTAGGAAATTCTCGCATGGAGTAGTCACGTGGCATCAGGCTCCGATGCAACCTTGAGCAAGCTTGCCCATGATGGCTCACGAAGGAGAAAATTCTACACACCTGCGTTTACTGCGATCTCCGTGTAACCATTTGCCTAACCAAAGAAGTTAACTCAAAATCTGACAGTGAAGGTCGTGAATCTCGTCACTAGAAAAAGACACTCCACTAGATTGTCCCCAACCTTGTTGATGATATCATGTCATGCTTAGAACACTGACACAAAAAGAAAAAAAATCAAAGCAAATGAATTCTTTAATCAAAAACTAACTATGAAAGACTAATTGGCTTCCTCAATAACGACACCAATTTGATGTAGCCTTGTACTGTTCCTTTTAAATGACCAATCAAATAAAATTTATATTATACCAATGACTGGGTCGATCCGCAAGGAAGCACAAAATTTAATTTCTCAAAGTTATAAATTATTTAATTAAAGTGATAAGTGGGGTGTGGGGGGGGGGGGGGGGGTTGGTGTGGTTTAAGATTCAAATTAATAAAGTGCACGAAAATAAAGATAAAAATGCAATCAATTAAAGCATTCTAGCTTAGAGAAATAAAATCACGCAATATAATTGTCATCATTGAATTATCAAATCACGACTTTAACTTCTTACCTATGTCTAGCCCAATTGATTATAAAAGCTAACCAATGGTCCTAAATATCAAATTAGCCAATTTAATTAAAAGCATCCTAATCAATTTAACTAACTGTATTACACTTTAGGGATTACGCTAGGATAAAATTCTAATAAAAAAAGCCTAGTTAGAAATTTAATATGGTTTTTCCTACACTACAAGAAAACTGCCATATAACGACGCAAAATATGTGTCACGAACAGAATTTGTGACACATATTTTGCATCCTTGTATCCACTATCAACATAGGACATTTAACGACACCGCGAGAAACACGTCGTTGTTTGTCCTTGCGTGACATTTTTAGTGTAATTATTTACTCTTTAATGTCATTTTAAATGAATCGTTGTAACCTTGTCGTTGATAGAAAAAAAAGTGTCATAATTGAGGTCGAAATTAGATATTTCCTGTCAATTATGTGATTTGACAACAATTTATTTGCGTCACAGTTTAATTTTCAGTGACATTAAATTTCTGTCAATATATGTTCAATGATGACATTTTTTTATTGTTACAAATTGATAGAGTACGACACATTTTTTGTGTCATTAAATTTTCTAAAGCAACACGAATTTCACTGTCATGTATTGTCTATATTTGATGTTTTCTGTTTCCTGTCAAGAAATTACAATTGACGACAAGTAATTGTAATTGTCATTATTAAAGAAATAGTGTGAGCAAAGTAATCATAAAATCCAAAATGTTTCCTATATTCATAATGAAGCGTCAATTTACATTTGAAAGTAAATATTTGTCCTTATACAATGAAACAAATGAAACAATGAAATATTTGGACCCGATATCAACATTGTTAACATCAAATACTTTCGTCTCATACATAGCCACAGTGAAGGTTGTATATTGTAGCTATCACAGGCCAAAAAATATATTTGGTGGAATAATCTCCGTAGGGATTAATGCCATCTGTGGATAAACCAAGTTTAAGATTTCTTGGTTCAAACTCGAAACTTGGCCATAAATGATCTATCAACCTCCAAGATGGCGTATCAATTGGATGTATCAAAATACCATCTACTTTTCTATCAGTTGCATGCCAAGACAAATTCTTGGCATGTTCATAGTTCTTGAACATCCTTACAAACCTTGGAACAATTGAAAAATACCAAAGTTGTTTAGCAGAAACTCCCTTCATCACCTTTGTGGTGTTCTTAATTCTCTTCCATCTCAACAAGTTACATTTTGGACACCTACTGAAGTTTTCATATTTTTTTCTATAAGGATAGCAATCATTTAGACATGTATCGATTTTTTGATAACTCAGGCCTAAGGCAATAAGTGTTCCTTTTACTTCATACATGAATACTGGAATTTCATTTTTTTCAGGCAAGAACTCGCTAATAGTCGCCAATAATTATGAAAAGCTTGAATTACTCCATCCAAAACTAATCTTTAGGTTGTATAATCTAACTAAGGCTGACAACTTTGTGAATTTTTTACATCCAGGATATAAAAAGGTTTCATACTCTCTTCTATAGAGACAACAATCATTTGGACATGCATCGATTTTTTGATAACTCAAGTCTAAGGCAGTAAGTGTTCCTTTTGCTTCATACATGAATATTGGGATTTCATTTTTTTCAGGCAAGAACTCCTTAATAGTCGCCAATAATTCTGAAAAGCTCAAATTACTCCATCCAAATCTAATCTTTAGGTTGTATAATCTAACTAAGGCTGACAACTTTGTAAATTTTTTAAATCTAGTATATAAAGACTTCTTAGCATCATCGAACATAGTGTCAAACTTGTTCGGCATGTCAGAAAACTGATCATGCACAGTTTGAACCATATTCAGTACATTGAACAAATCATCATCGTCCTCAATGTTTTCTTCATTTTCATTTTGATATCGATTATTACGATTCTCCCTCGTCAAATCTTCATCATGCCAGAATCACACTTTATAACTTTGGTCAATCCCATTTGCATATAAATGATATCAAACTATTGAAACCTCATTAGACACACGGTTCCCACACTTCAAACATGGACACCTAATTGAATTGAAACCGTTGGCATTATGTAAACCAAATTCAATAAAAGTTTTAACTCCTACTTCATACTTCCTAGACATCCTATTCTCCATCATCCATGATTTTTCTATTGTAAAAAATACTCCCTAGATAGTTGTTTTACACACATGTTTACAACAAACATAGTAACAATCAGTCCCTTAAACTAATCTGACAACCCAAACATAGTGACGCATTGACAAACAAATTTGGTCAATGTTACTAAGATGGGGATGTGAGTTTTTACTTAATTAATAAGTATACTAGTTTAATAACAAGATTGACATGTCCTAAACCATAGTACAGAAGTAACAATTTAGCAAGTACATAACCCTAAACAAACTTACAACTTGGTTGAAAAAAATTCCTACAAATACATTGAACGAGTAACGAGTGAGGCTAAAGCAATTAACATTAGTACAATAAAATCTAACAAGGAATAATTTGACACACTTCATGCATCAATGCAATTGGACAAGAAATAGGTTGTCTATCCTCAAAACGTCAATACAATTCAGAAAATAGAAAATAGTATTATACAAGGCACAAATTATAACAAAAATGTCAATGTTTTACAGTGTGCTATCATTTTCACAAACATCATATAATTCATATCCATGATTTTATGAACAAAAAATTATACAATAAGATTCAAGGTTCGATTTGCTATTGGAACAAACAAAAATAAAAGAAAAAGCAACAAAATATTTCATTGAGACATTTCATCAAACACATTGTAACCTATGTGATGAGGCAAAGTGTTGGACATGCTTGTTGGACACAAAAGTTTAATAGATTTACCTACCTAGTTTGCCAAGGTGAATTGAGTGCGGGCAATGAAAAGAAAGAAAACAAAACTGAAGTGCGTGGATGAATTTTGGCTTGTAATATTGCACGACAAAAAAGGTTTGGCGTGTCGTGGCTCTTGACAGAGACGAAGTCGGACGGTGAACTCAGAGATGCGACACCAAATGTTAAAACATCATGCTGGAGTACGTGGACCTCCGATGGTGGGCCTGACGGACGGTGAACGGATGTTGAAGACAAAGGAGCTTGGGCGACTAGGCAAAAGAAGAAAATGACTTCGAGCAAAACTTGAGAAAAGAATTGGTCGTGTGTTTTTTTAATGTTAGGACAAACCAAGTCTAAGATTTCTTGGTTCAGACCCGAAGCTTGGCCATAAATGATCTATCAACCTCCACGATGGTGTATCAGCTGAATGTATCAAAATACCATCTACTTTTCTATCAGTTGCATCCAACACAAATTCTTGGCATGTTCATAGTTCTTGAACATCCTTACAAACCTTGGAATAATTTGAAAATACCAAAGTTGTTTAGCAGCAACTCCCTTCATCATTTCTGTAAGGTTTTTATTTCTCTTCCATGTCGACAAGTTGCATTTTGAACACCTACTAAAGTTTTCATACTCTTTTCTATAGAGACAGCAATCATTTGGACATGCATCGATTTTTTGATAACTCAAGCCTAAGGAAGTAAGTGTTCATTTTACTTCATACATGGATACTGAGATTTCATTTTTTTCAGGCAAGAATTCGCTTATAGTCACCAATAATTCTGAAAAGCTCGAAGTACTCCATCCAAACCTAATCTTTAGGTTGTATAATCTAACTAAGGCTGACAACTTTTTGAATTTTGTACATCCAAAACATAAAGGCTTTTTAGCATCATCGAACATAGTGTCAAACATGTTTGGCACGTCAGAAAACTGATCATGCACAGTTTAAACCATATTCAGTACATTGAATAAATCATCATCGTCCTCAATGTTTTCTTCACTTCCATTCTGACATCGATTGTTACGATTCTCCCCCGTCTAATCTTCGTCGTGTCAGAACCACACTTTATAACTTTCGTCAATCCCATTTGCATATAAATAATATCTAACTATTGAAACCTCATTGGACACACGATTTTCATACTTTAAACATGGACACCTAATTGAATTGAAACCGTTGGCATTACGTAAACCAAATTCAATAAAAGTTTCAACTCCTACTTCATACTCCCTAGACATCCTATTCTCTATCATCCATGGTTTTTCCATTGTAAGAAATACTCCCTAGATAGCTGTTTCGCACACATGTTTACAACAAACATAGTAACAACCTGTCCCTTAAACTAATCTGACAACCCAAACATAGTGACGCATTGACAAACAAATTTGCTCATTATTATTAAGATGAGATGAGAGTTTTTACTTAATTAATAAGTATACTAGTTTAATAACAGGATTGACATAGCCTAAATTGTAGTACAAAAGTAACAATTTAGCAAGTACATAGCAACTTGGTTGAAAACAATTCCTACAAATACATTGAACGAGTAAAGAGTGAGTTTATAACAATTAACATTAGTACAATAAAATCTAACAAGGCATAATTTAACACACTTCATGCTTCAATGCAATTGGACAAGAAATAGGTTGCCTATTCTCAAAATGTCAATACAGTTCAGAAAATGGAAACTAGTATTATACAAGGCACAAATTATAACAAAAATGTCAATATTTTACAGTGTGCCTTCATTTCCACACACATCATATAATTCAAATCCATGGTTTAGGAACAAAAAATTTTACAATATGGTTCAAGGTTCGATTTTCTATTGGAACAAACAAAAATAAAAGAAAGAGCAACAAAATATTTCATTGAGACATTTCATCAAAGACATTGTAATCTATGTGATGAGGCAAAGTGTTGGACATGCTTGTTGGACACAAAAGTTTAATAGATTTACCTACCTAGTTTTCCAAGGTGAATTGAGTGCAGGCAATGAAAAAAAAGGAAACAAACCTGAAGTGGGCGGACAAATTTTTGCTTGTAATATTGCACAAGAAAACAGGTTTGGCGTACCGTGGCTCTTGACGGAGACGAAGCCGAACGGTGGACAAAGAGACGCGATGCCAAACGTTGAAGCTTCGTGCCGGAGTGCCTGGACCTCTGACGGTGGGCCTGGCGGACGGTGAACGGACATTGAAGACAAAGAGATGCGACAGATGTTGTAAAGAAAATGTGAAACAAAAACGTACATCCATACTATACATAAAAGGCGCTATGTGGAAATAATTTTCAAAATGTAGAGAATATTTATCTCAATCAACTACTCATCAAGCATATATTTAAATTTTAATAATTATTTTTTTGAATAAAAATCTAGATAAAAAAAATATTTAGAAAGCCCAAAAAATAAAAAAAAGACGCAAGTTCCAAACACAAGAAACAAAAAAAAAACACTGATGAACATAAGAAGATAAATAATTAGTTGACTTCATTAATTATAAGATTACCCTACGGTGGAATAGAAGGAATGAAACTAGTGAATATTTTGTACTGGATTAAACATAATACACATACACCCATAGCTTTAGGTGACATCCTTGAAAAACCTCGTATTGAAGTTATCCACACACCAAGAAATAATGAAGTTGAGAAGTGAAATGATATGAATAACGGTCACTCTAAGGAACCAAAAATAAAAAAAGAAAGGAAACAAAATATGATAAATAAACCTACTTGCAAAAGAGGTGTTTTAGTAATAAAAATTAGGTGAAAATGAGTTTTGGTAAAGAAAAAAAAAGTACATATTTAATAGTCCGAGGCAAAATGAGAACGTGAGGACTCTTTTCCATTTAATTTGGTCTCCTTTTATATATAGTATAGATGATAACGATACAATTTTAATGTATCTCTGGGTATGAAGTTTTTATGTTTGCATGTAATTTTTGTGTATTTATGCAATTGTGATTACACAAGTATAACAATAAATTAGGTTTTAAAGAAGTTTACAAAATGAGAGTTTTCAGTTAGATGTTTAATCTAAAATTAAATTAGGTGTTACAACATTTTAAGCCACATAATTTGAGCTTAAATTTAAACCCAAATAAATGTGGAAGTTGGACGTTGGAAATGATTTGGTAACATCTTGTGAATTACAAGAATAAAGGTAAAATGGATATACAAGAATTACAAAAAGATGCTACTTCTGAAAATTGTGCCATTTCCATTCTAATCTTTGTGAAACTTTTCTATATTATTATACTACGCTTAATGATTGGTTGTTACGTCCAAAGAATATATATACAATATAAAATATTTAAAACCTATTGATGATAGATACTAATAAAAGTGTACACTGTTAAAAGTCTATTGAAAATTAATAACCAATTAAGAGAGCATGGGATTCAATTCATGATGGCTAACTACCAAAGAATTAATTTTTTGACAAATAAATGTTGTAGGGTTAGACGATTAGTCGAGATGCGCAAAAGCTGACTCTGACACTTACGTTACAGTAATTTCTCGATATATACACATATATTATTTTCCAATTTTGTTTAATATATGTTAAGTTCCTATGTTGAGGGACTTTAATGTAGCATATATTAAGTTGCATACAATATTACATTGGTATATATCAAGGAATTGTATAAAGACAAATTAATACACCACAATATATTTTCCGTCAAATTTAAAAATTCACTAATTTTCTAGCTTTGTAAAATCCGTCCAATTCAAAATTCACATTCAAATCCTTTTCTTTCCTTTTTATTTTTATTTTGAAAAAAATTGGATTCTTCTTTTTGATCTATTTATATTTTGCTTTTCATGTTTGGATAAACCTTTCAATTGAATAATGATTTCATTATTTTCATTAATTTTTTTTTAAAGAAAAAATCATGTTAATTTGATAACTTTTTAAAGAAGTACTTTGGAATCTTTTAGCTTCAATCATTTATGATAGAGATTCCAATAGTCATTTTTTTTTAAAAATAAACCCTATAAACTATGGGTTTTGGTTTGAGTTAAATGCCTAACATTAAAGTTAAAAGTTAGGTTCAAAACAATCCTTATAAGTTTTTGTTATTAAATCAACATATATACCCTATGTTTGTCATTGCTTTGCTTGTGTTAAAAAGTCAAAATCTTAACTGCTTTTTATGTTTTACACGTGTACTTTTCTAAACTAGTGTAGATTTTTAAATTAATATTTTATTTTCAATTTTATACCATAAGAATAAGATTTTAAAGAAAAAAAAAATACCCTTTTGGTCCCTGAGTTTTGGTGAATATGTGCATTTAGTCCCGAGTTTTCAAATGAACCATTTTAGTGTATAAGTTTTTAGGAATAGGTTTAAAAAGTCAATTCCAACAACAAAAAAAATCATTAAATTTAATATTTTTTTAAGTTTTTCTATCTTTTCTCTCTCCTTCTCCTTCCTCATTTCTCTCTTAAAAACTTTTTAAACCTATTCTTGAAAACTAAAATGACTAAAAAATTTAGGGACTAAATGTAAAATTTTACCAAAATTCAGAGATCAAAAGGGTAATTTTCCCTTCATTTTATATATTTATCTATTTTATATTTTCCTAAGTTAAAGACATTGATATTTTTGTAGAAAAAGTATAGAATATGATTTTTTAGAATAAACTATTTTCCTTAATATTTAAGGTACAAATTTTTATCACACTAAATAATGATTTTAAATTTTAAATTACACAGCAGAAAGTTGATTAGAAGTCCATTCTAGTTATTACATCTAAAATGTATTTTACCAAATACTATAACCTATCTTTTTCAAGTTTATGCTGAAATATTTATCAAACATTATTTCATGTTTACTTTATTTCACAGGTGATTATTCTAAAAGTACAATTGACATCAATTATTTTAAAAGCTCCAAAAATCTCAAACGAAACCATTATCTTTTGTATTTACTTATGTAAAAGATCCAGAGATGCAGTGGAAAGAAAAATTGACTCACGGTGATTTACAAACCACATCAATTATCGTATCCCAAATTTTAGCCATACATCCTCAATTTTATGTTGTTTGGTTTAAGAAATTTTTTCACTCATTTTAACTCTCCTGTTTACTTTACCTATACGTTTAGATTGGTTCACTTAAGTAACACATAAACATACATAAATTTCTGTTCACAAATTCAACAACACAACATCTTTCAAATTAGACAAAAATCAATCTCATTAAAATGGAACTTTTCGAAGTTTGAAAATAGCATTGAGAGATTTTTTTTTATATATATATAATTTAACTTTTTTATTTTTGAAATTTTTAATAGATTTATTTGGTTAATTTTAATTTTGTAAAATGGTATTCAACGTACATAGAGACTAAATTTATTATTTATTATCACATATATATACAACATATGTATAACTGTTTGGAGTTTTATTTTCCCATTTAAATTTCATATTTAAATCTAAAATTAATCAATTTCAACTCTTTTATGATTATTATGATTATGATAATTATTATTATTACAATTTAGTCCTTGGTTGTGACATAAATGTTAAAAGATTAATGATGATGTGGGTAAATTTGAAAAGGATATCCTATTTTTACAACTACTAATACTAAACATTTTTTATTGGTTCAATACTTCAAAAGTTTATGTTTGGTCTAATCCAAAATTTAACTTTTCAGTCAAATCATATATATTGAAGTGCTAGCCTATGTCTATTTCATCACCCATTTATCTATTATAAACACGTAAATTAAATCAATACGTGAGGACGTTATTCATAATTTTAAAACCCTAAACTCTAAGTATTAAGTTAAAAAATGATCGAATAACATTGGGATGAAATTATTATAATTTATAATTGCAAATAAAATAAAAATAAGGGATAAGTGAGAGATTGGAGTAAAAACAAGATTTTTTCCTTAAGTACAATCGGGATAAGAAGATCCAAATATACAACCTAAAGAAAATACTTATATGTTAATTCTTACTGAGCTATGATCACTTTGGCGGGAGATAGTTGAGAAACAGGCTATTCTCGAATATTATATAACAAACAATATATTTAGAATCACAAAATTTTATGTTCGATGGAGAAATTTAATTAAATGAAAAATTCTAACAAGAGAGTTACATTTGTTTGTTCAACCATATGTGAGTTACAAAGTTAAATTTGAATCTTTGATGTCAAGAGTTTTACATGACATAACAAACTGATTTTATCAATAAGTGTCTACCAATATCACTAATAGACACTGATAAGTCTAAAATTTTACTATATTTATAAATATTTTGGTTCATTTTGTTATATTTAAAAATGTCAATATATTCAATAACTATCTTTGATAAATAAATAAATAAATAAATGGATTATAATAATGTGGTCCTAAGCTTTTAGGGTTAGATATAGAATATTCACTAAAACTACACAACAAAAAAGATTTTTTTTCTACAAATAACTCCAAGTTTCAATCATGGCCATGTACAATGAGATATAATATCACCAAAAAATGGAAATTTTCAAACAAAATAAATCACTTTTACCAAAGATTCACAACATAAGAATTATCATCTCATATTTTCTTGTCTTTTTGTTCCCACATCATAAATAAAATCCAACATCCAACCCTTCATACATTCCCCTTTTTCCCTCAACTCTCTCTCTCTCTCTTTCTAATCCAAAATTTTCCCAAGAAAAAAATAATAGTATGGGAAGAACAACAAGATCAGAAAAAGATGTATTAAAGTTAATTCATCCAGGAAAACACATTGAGACTTATACCAAACCAATACTTGCCTCTGAAGTCCTAAAAAAATATCCTAAATTTTGCATCACAAGACCTGATGTCTTTAAATTTCCATGGATTGTTGTGAGCTCTGATTCCCTTTTAGTCCCTGGAAAAGTATTCCTTCTTCTCCCTAAACGTACCCTCTATCGCCTCTTGAAAACCAACCATCCACCCTATGGCTCGTTGCCGTCGCTGTTGTCATCGCCTCTATCTCGCTCTTTCTCGAGGCCATCTTTACCCTGGACAAATGCGGGAACGACTCCAAAGCACCTACCTCATCTCCGTAGATCGCAGTCGAAGCCATCGGGGGAAGTCGATGGAATAAGGAGTAGGAAAAACGCTCATGTTGAGTCGTGGTTGTCAACGTTGCCACCACATGGTGTTGGCAATAAGAGATCAACCGTGAGGTATTCTTCTTCGCATGTGCATGACTGCTACAAATGTAACAATGTGCCTAGTACTGATATGACGAGGAAGGACGTCGAAAATGTCCGCAGCCGTGGTGGCAGAAAATGGAAAACAACGACGTCGTTGAGATCTTGCATGAGAAAGCCTGGGAGTGCTCCTCGGTTGCCTAATTTGAAAGTGAGATTTTCAATTCCTAATGAAGATATTATTGAACCTATAGCCAAACAGAGGACAGTTATTGAGTCCCTTTCAAAACTTGCTACCTCATTAATGGTTGATGTATGTAGATGATAATTAATGCATAATGCTTGCATGTTGGAGAAATTATTGGATGATACCACTATAATATATAGTTGATAGTTTTACATCGTTGGACGTACGGGAAAGATAGAACATAAATTTGTATTCGGAGGATGTTATGGAGAGGGCATGTGAATTTTCCAATTTTGTATTTAATAACTATCCTATTTTAATGGTTTCATCCAATAACTTCTCCTAGGCTTGGTGATGGATAATTCTTTCTTCAAAATTTTATACTCTTTTTAAGAAAAGAAACAGTATATTAGATTTCAGAAAAGAAAATAGGCGCCACACCATCTCCCACTCAACAATATTAGAGAGCCAAGAGAGGAACTCAACAGTCTAAGAGTTGGTAGACGAATTGACAATAGCATGATTTTGTCAAATTATGAGCAACCCGATTACAACCACGAGGACAACTAAGACCAACAATATTTAATCTCGCAATCAAAGCAATACACCCATGGGTTTGGAATATGTGTTTTTTATTGAATGTCGTAGGTTTTAGAAAAAAAATTCACTTCAACCTCCTATCAATGATCATTTATGATCATTGGCAACAAACGTTGGCCGACTGCACGATCAACCATTTGATGATCGACCGTGATTGATCGACGGTCTCAACGACCGATTGTCTTGACCGTCAGCTCCGGATCATTTTGATCGTCGGCTCTGAATTGTCTTGATCGTCGACTATCGACCGTCTTAACCGATGGTGATCAATCGTCTTGATCGTTGGTGACCTACAACTTTAGACGTCATTGTCGTCTCGTGCACATTTTGTTCGTTGGTGACCAATCGCTATCGTTCATGATCGATCGTCATGCACATTAACAAACGGTCATTAATGACAAATAGCCATGACCCTTGGTGATGGATTGTCATAACGGTCGGAGACCAACCAATCGTCTTAACCATTGATAAATGTTGACCTCTAGGAATCATTTCCAGCAACTCTGTCGGTGAACTTTCAGCCACTAACCCCTTCGACTGCCGCCAACATTGAAAAAATTAATAAAAATGAACTTTTGAAAACTTTTTTTTTCCTGAATCATTCCAAATACGTCTTTAATTAAATCACAATAATATAGTTTAAAATACAATTTCTCATTCTTCTATTGTTATTGAATCTTAAAAGTTCTTATTTTTTACATTATTGTCATGAAAATCAATAGAGTAAATAAATTGAAGTAGTGGTACAAAATATGGAGGAAAAAATGAATTAATTATAAAATTTAGGATGTACAATTCAAAAAAAAAAAAAAAAAAAAAAACCCTACACCCTAAACCCAAGAATTCAAAACCAACACTCCAAACACATACATCAAAAACTAAGATTTCCAAATCCTGCACTCCAAACACAGGTATTTTTGTAATTTTCAGGCATTATAACCCCACTAGAAAAACCCACAGACATTTAATTCTCAAGTATTTGATTCTGAATCTGCACACCAAATGCCCCTAGAGGTTATGTCTTGTAACTAGTAGTTATTAAAGTTGTTAGTGGTAATTAAATTTGTTATGAGTGGTTATCAATTTAGTTGATTATCCCCAATCCTATATATATATATGACTTCATTCCTCATATTTTATTGTAAGTGGAGATTAATACCAAATAATGAGAAATAACTCCATTTATGAAAAATAGCCTTTTATACAATCAACCTTATTATGGTATCAGAGCGTCATTTCCGCAAATGTGGTTGATTTTGTTTCATCTCCGCCAAAGACCTCATCCAAAAACCTACGAAAACCATACGCCTTCGTTAGTCTTTCGTCATTCGAAATCCCATCTGAAGCCTCTGAAACCCAGACCTTTGTCCGTTCCAAAAATCCAAAACTTCGTCCGTTCCCAAAATCTCATATGAAAACCCCTTAGTTTGAGATCTCATTCGAAGGCTCCATTAGCTTTCATTTCGAAAAGATTTTTGTTCATTTCGACGGGTTTCGCTAAGATGGGAGAGAAGGTTTTCAAGGCTCAAGAATCTTGAAGTCAGGTTTCATTTCCAAAGCCTAGATCTCCATCTCAAGGTTGTTCCGTTAGACTTCAAGAATCCATCCGAAGTCGTTTCGTCTTTGACTAGACAGATTGGCGATTTTCAGATTCGAAGAGATTGTTTCGTGGTCTCCTTGATTCAGTCTTCATCAGGTTTGTTTTCTAGATTTCGATTCCCTCATATTAAGGTCGTTTTCTCTGATTGGGTATTCAATAAATCAAATCCCTAAAACATGATTGGATCAAGAAATATTAATCATACCACCATAGACTTAGATTTGACATTCACGAATCTTGAAGCCTAGATGAACCCTTACTTGTTGCATCATTCGATTGTTCCTACCGCTAATCTTGTTACTCAGCCAATCGTCGGATCCAACAATTATTCCTCATGGAACAAAGCAATGTGTCTGGAGTTTTCAGGCAAGAACAAGTTGGGTTCGTAAATGGAACCATCAAGAAATCGACAACAGAAGGGAGTCTTCTTTCGCCTGCAATGTAATAATGATGTAATTACTTCTTGGATTATTAACTCAGTTTCTAAAGAAATTGCGACCAACCTAGTGTACAATTAAATGACAATCATGTATATCAATTGAGGAAAGATCTTGTTACCACTTCACAAGGGAGCCTCTCCGTTGAAGCCTGTGATGCAAAACTTACCACAATATGGCAACAACTACTTGAATATAGACCCACAGAGGAATGCACCTGTGGAGGTATGGAGAAGATGCTTGAATTTCTCAATGTTGAATTTGTAATTATATTTCTCATGGGCCTAAATGAAACTTTCTCTCAAATTCACGCTTAAATCTTCCTCATTGATCCACTTCCTGTCACACCCTCTCCAAGACACTCTAACCCTAGCCTAGGAGACGGCGTGAAGCCAGTGAATCTCGTCCTTACCTTCACGATCCTCACTGACTATCTTAACTTAACTCTAACTTAAACAATTCCAATAACTTAAAAAGTGCAGAAAAGCAAACTTAACACAAAATAGCGGAAATTAAACAAATATCTTCTACATAGTGCAGCCCATA
>JBBPDJ010000008.1:11684001-11694258 GCA_037974625.1 Cucumis cinereus | reverse complement strand
TACTTGTGAAAAATGCTTCCGCTGTATTTTTGTTAAGATTATGAGTTCTCCTATGTAAGTAACGACCTCAGGTAAAAAGGTAAATATCCAGGGCGTTACAAAGTGATTAACTGAAAAGGAACTAAGAATCGATAGCTGACCGTTTATCAAGATTAGAGAATGCTTCGGTGCAACAAAATAATCAGAAAATTAGGGATGCGCTTCCCAATGAGCAGTTGTTAAACACAAACGGACATGAAATGTGGTATGTAGACTTGGTCAACTACATAGTTTGCCAAAGGTTGCTAACACATTTTGACCATCACCAATGGAATAAGTTATTTCATGACGCTAAGTATTACAGATGGGATGAGCCATTCTTAAACAAATTTGGCCCAAATCATATTTGAGACAATGAGTTCCAGAATACGGTAAGAGGAAATATTGAAGACATGTCATCAAGCACCCTGTAGAGGACATTTTGGTGGTCAACGTACGACAACAAAAGTTTTACAATGTGGTTATTATTGGCCAAGGCTATTCAAGGATGCAAGGAACTTTGTAGTAAAATGCGACATATCCCAAAGGACTGGAAATGTTTCAAAGAAAAATGAAATGTCTTTATCATCCATTCTAGAAGATTTACTCTTCGATGTATGAGGGATTGATTTCATAGGTCATTTTCCTTTCTTGAAGGACTGTCAGTATATTCTACTCGTGGTAGATTACGTATCAAAATGGATTGAGGTGATTGCTTGTGCAAAGAATGATGCGACCACAGTAAGCAAATTTTAAAGAAAAATATGACCCGCATTGGGACACCACACGCTTTAATAAGCGATGAAGGTAAACATTTCATCAATCGCAATGTTTATAAACTTCTAACCAAGTTTAATGTGAGTCACCGGATAGTCACACGCTTTAATAAGCGATGAAGGTACACACTTCATCAACCACAATGTTTATAAACTTCTAACCAAGTTTAATGTGAGTCACAGGATAACCTTCGCTTTAAACGAATAGACAAGCAAAAATTTCAAACCAAGAGATCAAAACAATTCTCTAGAAGGTGGTCAACGGTAAGAAAAGACTTGGCTGAGCAACTCGATGAGGCGCTATGGGTCTACAGAACAGCATACAAGATCTTGATATGGATGTCCTCCTATGCGTTGGTCTTTGACAAGGCATGCCATCTACCATTAGAACGAGAACATAAATCTCTATAGGCTATGAAAAAACTGAACCTTAATTCTGATACTGCAGGAAATGCAAAAAAACTCCAACTGCATGAGCTTGATGAATGGCGGCGAGAGGCTTTGAGGATGCCAAAATTTACAAAGAAAAGACAAAAGCATGGCATGACAGTCACATTAATAAATGTGAGTTCTTTGTTGCCCAACAAGTGCTCTTTTTTAATTCACGTTTACGTCATTTTCCAGGAAAACTGAAATCAAAAGATGGACTGGACCTTATTTGATAAGATATATTGCCTCATGGCGCATCAGAATTGGTAACTGAGGATGGCACAAATGCGTTCAAAGTGAATGGGCAAAGAGTTCAGGCATATCATTGGAGGAAGCTTCGATAAGACTAAGTACTCCATCAACCTCACTAACGCATTGTGATTCGCCGAATCAAGACCCTACGCGCTGATTGCACATCAATTAAAAAGTGGTACCTTTATCTTTTACTTGTTTAATTAAATTTGTTTGTTTAGTTTTCATTCCTTGATATTTGACGACTTTTTCATGTGATGGTTAGTTTTTTGTTTCTTGTTTCTAAAAAAAATTATATATATATATATATATTTCGGTGAAAGATTAATATAGGTGTGTATTCTTTTTTACTTTCATTCTTTCTTTTAACTCTCATTTTTTTTTCATTCTTTGTGAACAACTTTGTAACGCATTACAAATCACATTTATATAATTACATGTTGCTTGGTGTTATCTTATGTGTTCTTTGGGCTGACTCCATTTATTATTTTTTTGGTTTTGATTATTCTTTTGTTTGATGTAATGACCTTAGACTTCAAGGATTACTTAAGTGTAGCTAACGCTTAGAAAAATCTTAATTGATGTTGAAACTCAATTTTAAGGCACCTTACTTAGGAATATTTCATACATTATGAATGCGAGCAAGCTTTTCCTCAAACTTAATTTTCAAACGTTGTCTAAGATAATTTTATTCTTCGATTTCAGCAATGAGGACCTTGCTGCCTCTTAAATTTTGGGGTAAGGGATTGGAAACTATGTGCCAACTTGGTGTTGTAAAATAGTTCAACAATGCGTTGAAGAAAAAAATTGATGAAAAAAAATGTTGTAAAATATATGTTTCTTGTACTTAGAAAATTGTAAACTCCAATGTTATTACTAAGACATAGACAACACTTGGTAATAAGCGGTCACAAAAAAGAGCGTAGCTCTCATAACTGAAGTGGTGATAAAAGTTATAGCTGTGAAAATGAACGAATCATAAAATACCAAAGATGTCTCGATCAACAACTTTGTTAGGATTTGTTGTATATGAGCAAATAATATAAGGTCTTACTTTTCTGAATGTAATAATAGAGCCATTCTGAAATGAATGCATAAGAATTTCTGAAAGTTGAGAAAATAATTTTTGTGGGCTAAACATGCTTGCATTTGAAATTTATGAAATATTTTTATAAGTAGGGTATCTTAACTTTGAGGTGATATATTGGTTGGATGAATCTTAGAGTTTGGTACATATGGAGAGGTCAGAGTATTGTATCTAATCTGGGGTATTTTGAGTTAAGGTTATGGGTAAATGCTTGAGGACAAGGATCATCTTAAATTTGAGGTTATGGGTAAACTGGTAGAAATACAAGTTATTATGTGTCCTTATTCAAGATTATTACGAGAAACAAATAGAAAACACATTAAATACACTTAGAAATTTTGCTTTGTGCTTGCAATGAGTTTAATGTTTACAACGCAATGTTAGTTGAAAACTGTGATCTCTTGATGTTGGTCAACGTGGATTTTGCTAGAGATGGATCAAGTACGATAAAGATTTCTCAAAGCACAATCAGAAGCAATGTTAAGAAGAATTGATAAAGGAAGGACATACTTCAAGCATAGCGAAACTTTTAAGAGGAAATAATTTTAAGAGACAATGTTAAAAAGAGTTATGCACCAGGAATCCAATGTGATGCATTACTTTCAGAACATGTATGAGACCCACTAAGCGTAGAAATAGCCGTTGAAGAACACGAGATGTACTTAGTGGGCGATGAGTGTCAAAAAGTTATAAATACCTCTTTGAAGAAGCAAGACAACAAAAGACAGTTTATATCATATGGAGCAGACCTTATTCATCTGAGACCAATTTCTACCCAGACTAGAGATTACGACTTCAGACATATCAGACTAGAGATTACATTAGAGACCTTATACATATGAAGCAAGTGGTGACATTGAGAAGTAGGAATACTACAAATTTAATCGGTAAGACCAGAGATTACGACTTCAGACATATCAGACAGAGCAATTCCAACAACAATACAACAACATCAACCAACAGTTCATTTCAACATTGAGAGTACTTCATTGCAGTGAAATAGGGATAAGGAGAGAAAAACATGTGTCAATAAGGTCACATCTAAGGATAAGGGGGTGACTACTGACTACAGTCCACCGCCTCCCTTTCCTCGATCCTTAAAGAAGAAGAGCGACGAGGACCAATTAAGACGTTTTCTTGATTTCCTAAAACAGGTGCACATTAATATCCCACTAGTCCAAACGTTAGAGCAAATGCCCTATTATGTAAAATTATTGAAAAATATGTTATCTAAAAAGTAGCGATTGAATGAGTACGAAGTAGTTGCCTTGACTCAGGAAACAAATGCATTCTTCTAATAAGGGTTACCATATAAGATGAAGGATCCAGGCAGTTTTACAATTCTGTGTTTGATTGGAGGAATTTATAATTATGTGATATCGATTTCGTTCTCAATCTCAAGGCTTTTGCAGGTTAAATGAACTTATTTAAGAAAGCTTGAGAAAGTTCATCCCAATATGTAATGTTTTTCGATGGTAAGGTCCCCAACCAATCCTTAGCATGGTCCAACAATGAAAAGGAAAAGAGTCTTAGTCTAATTGCATCACTTGTCACTCCATTAGTCGATATTGTTCTGACTATGTCATGGATCTCTCTAAGATGTTAGTGAGGATCTTCAGTGGGACATCCACTATATGCAAGATAATGAGCCATTTGGATCAATCTCAATTTGAGCTGAAAGTTGTTGGCATTGATAGGTGCATCGACAATTACGAGTTGCTTCGTTAGGAAGGTTGGTTGGAAATACACCTTGATGGCTTTTGGTACTACTCCGTCTCCAATCTTTTCTCTTGTCTCTTGTTGTGTTTTTAAGTTCCTCCTTAGATTTCTTTCAATCTTGGGATAAAAAAGCAAAAGAATTGTGTCTTTATCATGAGGCAAACACCCTTAGTCTAGATTTTTTTTTTAATTCTCAAATATTAAACACAAACTGTTACTTAGTCTCCGACAATGATGCCAAGAACTTGATGCATGAAATCGTGCAAACGCACACGATCAAGTTATGATATAGTAAAATGGCTTAAGAGGCCAAGTATCGTCCTCAGGGATCAAACGAACAATTGTGTATAACTATTGTCGAAACGTACTTGATTTTATCTAAGAAATTGAATTTAAATAATTTATGCAAATAAAAAAAATTGTAAAGAAAAAGTTGGAATCTTCAGAGTAAAAATCGTTCTAAGATGTTGATTTTCTTACAAACTTCATTAAGTTATATTTAGGTTATTCATGGATCTTTGTACAAACATTATGCTTAAGTCTCGAAACTAAACTCCAGATTATTCACTTTTAAAAAAATCTTTTCTAATGCATATTGAATGAAAATTAACATCTTGAGATCAAATTAAGATGCATGGTATTAATATTAGTCATCAACAACTTGTACTATCGCCCTAGATATTCATGTGAAAGGTTAATAGCAATTTAATGTTATAGATCCAATTAAATGTGCAACCTATTGAGTTGAATGTTTAATCTAACAAGTATCAGGGACAAATCAACAAGAACAAAGTATAATAACATTGAAAAGCATAAAGTTATACATTATCGATGAATAAACATTACACATTAACTTAAATCCATAAGCAATTAAACCAACACCCTAAAACTAATGAGTTTAGCCACTTATGACTTTCAAAGACATATTCTCGTACAAAATTGAAATCATAAAGCTAGAGTAAACTCAAAACGGAAGAAGACACACTCGTATGCAACTCATTTGATGAAAACCATCAATCTCCACTAGAATAATGTCTCAGGATCTCGTACGATCACCAAATTAATCTTGACACTCTCTAACTCTTTAAGGAAAAAATACTCTTTTCAGTCTGCAACTTAGGGTAAACTTCGTGTCATGAGTGCTGAACAAATCCCAAATATATAGAGCAAACAAACTTGGGCAAAAAGAAATTTCCAAAAGTACAACTTTTACAAGTATGGAAAGTTGGCGCCTGCGACGCTCCATTCGTGGAGGGTAAGATCATTGTCCAAGGGTCACTAAACCCTGGTGCTGTGGCATTCTATAGAGTTTTCGCGATGCTCCGCATGTTGAACAAAATAAGAGCTCTCAGATTTTTGCATCGAGCAGTCGTCGACCTAGCACAGCAGCGCCTACCTTAAAATTACTGTTTCTCCATTTTGTTCTTCGTGTTGCCCAGTTTTGACTTGGTGTGTTCATTGTTACTTCTAACACTCATTTTTCTAAATATGCCCCGAAAACCACTACCAATCCCATAAAATATAATAAAAGATAACCCTAAATCAATTGAAAAGCACACATTTTATGTACGTCGATAACACCATAAATGAGCTAGCTTTTCTAGGTTAACACTCTCATGATAGCTATACTTATACATAATTTCTCTTATTTTATAGGATATAATGATCTAGAAAAGTCAAGGAGTCCAATGCAATAATAATGAGTAAATTTTGAGCTAAAACGAGCGAAAACGTGCCAAAAGAAGAAGTAGTGGCAAAACCATAAATAAAGGGAAACCAAATCCGCAGCGCCGAGCATGGCGTTGCACACCTGAAAGCATGAATCTGTGCAGCACCGTGGCACTACTAACATTAGAATCGCATCAAATTCACACCTTTTGCCTTGTGACCAACCTTAGATGACTATTTAAGCCCTTTGCTTGTATTTTTAGTAATAATCTCATGATATAATTCACTCCATAATTCATTTTTACCATTTAGTTAGGGCTTTTTTTTTCTGTTAATTCTGTTCAAGATCAATAAAAATTCCCTCTCAATTCCATCAAGAAATGTCCCCTTTGTTTCAATTTCTTCTTGAAGCTACTTTGGAAACAACGAAGAACTAAGGTACTTTCTTTCAGAGTGGAAATTCTAGCAATTATTTCTCGAGAATCACGTCATTTGCTTTCTAATTTCAATCTTCAATTGAATTCCAATCTTTCTTTCGTTTGAATTCTTGTTTGATTGAATTGATCTCTCGTGAAAGCATGAATTTAGTTTAGCCTTTAATGGTGCTAAGCATGATTTATGAAGCAAGAGTGATTGACAATTCTTGATTTGATCTTAAGCATCTTTTCCTTTTGGTGTTTTGTTTAATTTTCAATTTGAATCCAATTAATTAATCATTCCCAAGATAGAGGCTTTCCTTGCTTTTGAATATCACAACATTGAAACCTATAAACTTAATGCAAACTTTAAAGAATTCATAGAAAAAGATAAAATAAAAATGTTTTCTTTGAGTTTAGTATGAATTTAGATTTGATTCTTGTTCATTGATCAAGGTTCATTAGTTTTCTTTAACTAATTAGTTGTGGATTGAAATTGATTGCAATGAATATATTTATTCTATGATAGAAAGAATGCTAGAAAATCCATTCCCACTTAATTAATTTGATTGAGAGAGTTCTTTTACATTTCATGCCCTAAATCTCTTTTAATTCCACCAAAAGATTTACTTGCTTTATTCTTTTAATTTCTTGCATTGCCACCACAAAAACCCCCCATCATACAATAGAATTCTTGATTTCTTATTAAAGAATTTGTGTTTCCTAAACATAGATTCTCTTTGATTCGACTCTAAACTTCTTCTTTACTAAGTTTTTACTAGTTTTCTTAAGTTTGGGTTATAAATAACTTTGGTGGTTGAGATTGATGATTTTTTAACCATTTTCATATTTCTTATCTTTTCATGAATCCTTCGTATCTTTTGACCGAACAAAATGGTGTCGTTGTCGGAAAATCTTGAAAATAGGTTGCAAATATTTAATTGAAAATCTTGAATTCTAAAAAACATATACCAAACAGATATTGTTTGTGTTTAAACTTTCCTTGGTTGTATGACCCGCTCTTTCTGGAATTTTGAGTTAATTATTTCGAAGATAAAACTCGAAAGGAGAGGAGATCACGAAGAGAAAGAAGATAAGAAAGAATCTGAGAAGATAAAGACCAAGATCCAAATCAAGATCAATAAAGAAAGTTTGAAGAGTTTGAAGCTTCAAGAAGAGATGAATATCCAAGAAAAGTAAAAATGGGTGAAGTACTTGAAAGAACGTCGAGAGAATGCACCGAGTCGTACCTTACGCAAAGGCCTCTCTGCATTGTCATTTTAGCTACCACCATTCCATTTTGAGTTGAAACTGGAGCTTATCCACCTCTTGCCCATCTTCAAAGAAAGTTAGAGAGACGATCCACACAAGCACTTCAAAGACTTCCATATGGTGTGTGATTCGATGAGACCCCACGAAATATCGAAAAAGCAACTTAATTTAAAGACGTTTCCTTTCTCCCTAACCGACCGTGAAAAAAGATGGCTTACCTACCTACTATTCGGTTCATAACAACATGGAATGGTCTCAAAAATAAGTTTCTCAAGAAGTTATTTCCCACTTCACGTGCCCATTATAAACCCTAGACTTTCTATTCCTTTGTTTCTTAGAATAGTAAAGCTTGCTTAATTATATGTTTGTTGTTGTTGTGTTTAATTAGCTAAGCAAGCATGTTGAGTTTTAAAGAAAGAAAGTGAAGAGAGAGTTGATTGAAAGGTAAAGAGAAATTTTCTTAAGTTTGGAAAACCTTAAATCTTGTCTTATTCACTTAAGCCTTGGTCTGTGTTAAAGATTGTGAACAGAGCTTGATTAAAAAAAGGGGAAAATCGTGAGCTAGGTTGTTGATGTACTTTCATCTACTCCAACACTTCTTTCTCTAGTGTTGAGAGAACCTCGATGTAGTGGGAGAATTGTAACCCAACCTACTCGCAATTTGGGTTAATAGAAACTCAAAGCGTCATACCTAAGGATGACATTTAGGATCATCATCTCACAAGAAGCCAATTGTTGATGTAGACAAAGATGAATGGATCAAAGACATGGATCAAGAAATAAATTCTGTCTGGGAGCTTGTAGATCAACCTGATGAAGTTAAACTCATAGGTTTCAAATGGATCTACAAGAGGAAAAAAGGTGTAGATGCAAATGTACAAACCTTTAAGGTTAGACTTGTAGCTAAGGGTAATATCCAAGTTGAGGGAGTGGACTAGGAAAAAACTTTCTTACTGTTGCTATGATTAAGTCTATTGGGATTCTCTTGTCCATTGCCACATGTTATGACTATGAAATATGACAAACGGATGTCAAGATTGCATTTTTAAATGGTAATCTTGAAGAGACTAACTACATGTCCCAACTAGAGAGATTCTTTGAACAAGGTCTAGAGCAACGGGTTTGCAAGCTTAATCGATCCATCGAAACAAGCATCTAGATCTTGGAACAAAAGATTTGATGTTGTGGTCAAATCTTATGACTTTGATCAGAATGTTGATGAGTCTCGTGTTTACAAGAAGATCATCAACAGTTCAGTAGCTTTCTTAGTGTTGTATGTGGATGATATCCTACTCATTGAAAATGATGTAGGTTACCTAATTAAATAAAAAAATGACGAACAATTTGTTCTAGCGATCCAAATTATAAGGGATCAGAAGAACAAATCACTAGCCTTGTCTCATGCATCATAAATTGACAAAATGCTTGTTAGATATTTGATGAAAAAATTCAAGAGTTATTTGTTACCTTTCAGGCATGAAATTTTTGTCTAAGAGCCAGTGTCCTAAGACACCTTAATAGGTTGAGGAGATGAGACATATACCCTATGCATCTGTAGTAGTAGCCTTATGTATGTCATGCAGTGTACAAGGTTTGACATCTATCAAGTACTAAGAGTAGTCAATAGATATCAATCCAAACCAGGATTTGATCACTGGATAGTAGTCAAACCTATTCTTAGTATCTGAGGAGAACAAAAAACTACATGCTTGGGCATGGTGCTCAAGATTTGACCTTTACAGGATACACTAACTCTGATAAGGATTCAAGGTCCATGTCAGGATCAATGTTCACTTTGAATGAAGGAAATGTAGTATGGCACAGTATCAAGTAAGGTTGTATTGTAGATTCGACCATGGAGGCAGAATATGTAGTTGCTAAAGAAGTCGTTTGGCTAGAAAATTACTGGCAAAAAAATTGTTCCAAACATGTTCTTGCTCATCACTCGTTATTTTGATAACATTGGTATTGTGGCAAATTCCAAGTGTATACTAAATTAGGTACCTGATAAGTCCACGGTGTCACACCCTCTCCCAGAATTTCTACTATTAGCCTAGGAGAACGGTGTGAAGCCAGTAAGTCTCGTTTCTACCTTAACGATTCTCACTGACCATATAATTATTGATTATCTACTTATCATAAACAAATAAAATAGAGCGGCGGAGCTATCATATGCAGCGGAAAACTAAAACACAACTACAAAACCTGAAAACCCATAACTGTCATATACACCCAGCTCACTGTCTAAACATTTTACAAACCAAAAATAACATGCATGATCAGAGTCTAAACGTACAATAAAACAAAAATCTTTGTATAGCAGACAGACAACTATAGATCAGGTTTGGGGATCACGATCTCTACCTGAAAGTGGGAAAACATTTTGAAGGAATGAGCTAATGCCCATTAAGTGATGTTTAATAAACAACATACTTAAAAATACATAAATATCATAGCTTAGAAATGATAAGTATTATAAACTTGTAAATAAGCATATATCATGCTGGAAAATATCATCATAAACTCAGTAATTAATATATTTGTTGTTGGGTTTTATGTCCTAAAACTCGTAGATAGTAAATGTAAATCGTTGACCGTTATTAATAAACAATTATTATTT